>BSBN01000112.1:1687500-2287500 GCA_027924645.1 Cunninghamia lanceolata | reverse complement strand
TTTTGTCTGATCAACCTTAGGAGAGTCATCATCTTTTCTTAACTTGCATCCAATTGCTATTTGAGTGTTCATTGGCTTAGAGTCTTCCATCCTAAATTTCCTCAACAATTCTTTCACATATTTTGACTGAGAAATGAAGATTCCTTTCTTTGTTTGAGTAATTTGTAGACCCAAAAAGAAATTCATTTCTCCAATCATGGACATCTCAAACTCACTTTTCATTTGACTTGCAAAAGTCTTACACATACTATCTCTTCCTCCAAAAATGATATCATCAACAAATACTTCAACAATTAAGATATTGTCATGATCAATTTTGAAATACAAATTACTATCAGCAGTACCTTTGTTGAAGCCAATCTTCAAGAGATGCTTATCCAATCTTTCATACTGGGCTCTTGGGGCTTGCTTCAATCCATACAGTGCCTTTTTCAATTTGTAGACCATGTCACCATGATCAAACAATTGAAATCCATCCGGTTGCTCAATGTACACTTCTTCCAAATTACCATTTAGGAAGGTAGATTTGACATCCATCTAATACACCTTGAAATCCTTAAAGACAACAAATGCAAGAAATAATTTGACTACTTCAATTCTTGCCACTAGAGCAAAAGTCTCTTCAAAATCAACTCCTTCAATTTGAGAGTAACCCTTGCAGACCAATCTAGCTTTATTTTTTATTACTTCACCAGCTTCATTTAGTTTGTTCTGGAAGACCCATTTGGTTCCAATCACATTCTTGATTCTAGGTCTGGCAACAAGATCCCAAGTGTGATTTTTCTGAATTTGTATTAGTTCTTCCTCCATTTCTTTTGACCAATTTTCATCATTGCAAGCTTCATTCACTGTCTTAGGTTCAATCTTTGAAATTAGACAATACTCATCTAAATTTTGAGCAATTCTCCTCCTTGTTTGCACTCCTTTTCTTTTGTCACCTATGATCTGATCTTCAGAGTGGTTTAGAGTTACATACCTTGGAACTTTGGGAGTTTCTTGCACCTCTAACTCTAGATCAGTCTCATTGAGACTTATCTCTTCTTCCTGACTTACCAGATCAACTTGACTTTGTTTCTTAGAAGAGGCTTGGATACTTTGAATCTAAACACCATTCTGATCATCTTCATCATACTCATGAATTCTTGAGGGTCTTACAATTTCTTCATCAACCTTCACATTTACACTTTCTACAATCTTTCTCAGTCTCTTGTTGTAACACCGGTATGCTTTGCTTTGAGTAGAGTAACCCAAGAATATTCCTTCATCACTTCTAGCATCAAACTTTCCTAGATTTTCATCCCTTTTAATGTAACATCTGCTACCAAAAACTTTGAAATATCTCACAGTGGGAGTAATGCCAGACCAAAGTTCATAAGGAGTCTTATTGATATTGTTTCTAATTTAAACTCGATTGAGAGTGTAAGCTGCAGTGCTGACAACTTCTCTCCAATATATCTGAGGAACATTTGCTTCCATCATCATGGTCCTGGATGCTTCCTAGATGGTCCGGTTCTTTCTCTCAACTACTCCATTCTACTGTGGAGTTCTAGGGGCAGACAACTATCTCTTTATTCCATGTTTCTCACAGAAGTCTATGAACTCACTGGATGTGAATTCCCCACCTCTATCAAACCTTAGACATTTCAATTTTAATCCAGTTTCATTCTCCACCATGGCCTTGAATATTTTTAATTTCTCAAGTGCTTCTAATTTTTGTTTTAGAAAGGTTACCCACATCATCCGAGAATAGTCATCAATTAGCAACATGAAGTATCTATCACCTTGGATACTCCTAACTCTTACCGGACCACAAAGATTAGTATGAACTAAGTCCAACAGTCTAGTAGAAGACAATTCCTTACTTTTGAATGTGACTTTGCTCAGTTTGCCCAACTAACATTCTTTACACAAGCTATTAGTAGGTTTCACTAATTTTGGAAGATCTCTTACAGCCTGAGTATTGCTTATCTTGATGATATTATCAAAATTCACATGACACATCCTCCTATGCCATAACCAACTCTGATCAATTTGAGCAAATAAGCAACTTTTAGCAGTACCAACCAAGTGGAAGATATTCCCTTTAGTTTGAGTACCGGATGCAATCTCTATTCTGGAACTTTCAAAGATCTTGCACTTTCCATTCCTGAATCTGAGATCATAGCCCTTGTCTACTAGCTATCCAACACTAAGAAGATTGTGTTTTAAACCTTCAACATATAGTACATTACCAGTTTTGTTCTTTCCATCAAGAGAAATAGTTCCTCTACCTCTGATTCTGCCAGCAAAATTATCTCCAAATTTTACAATTCCTCCTTCATACTTTTCCAAATTTAAGAAATTATTCTTGTCACCTGTCATGTGGTGAGAGCATCCACTATCAATGACCCAATCATCCTTTGCTTCAACTTGGGTAGCCAGAGCTCTTTCTTCAACTTTATGATTGACAGATATAGAGGTTATTGGTTCCTCTTCTTTGATGGCAATAAATACCCATTCATTACTAGATTTGTTTCCTATCTCTGATTCATCATCTGTTACTCCTTCATTATCATCTTCTTCATGACCATAGTAACAATTCTTTTGAAACCTTGGTCTGTTAGGATTTGGTCTTGAAAATCTTTCTGGACATCTTGAGGCAAAATGACCAATTTTATTGTAGTTAAAACACTTAAAAGGTAATTTCCCTTCATACTTATTAGATCCTCTTGGTAGTCTTTTCTCAATAAGAGCTTCAAGATGAGCAGTTTCAGCTTCTTCTTCTTCCAAGTCTTTTCTTGCTTTTTCATACCATGATAGGTTCCTTGAAGAGTTTTCTCCTAGATCAAACCTTTGTTTCCCTTTTATAGAGGCACTAGCTTTGAATGCAGATTCAGTCTTTAGAGGATCATCTCCAAACTCGGCCATTTAAAAAGCAGCCAACTTACCAACCAATTGATCTCTTGTGACTATTGTGTGAGCTTTGAATTCTTCGATTGCAAAAGCCTTGATTTTATAAGAAGCAGGAAGGGATCTGAGAACTTTGCCAACAATCTCATCTTCACTCATGGTTCCACCTGCTTTTCTAATTCCACAAACCAGCTCATTCACTCTTGGCATAAAAGAGGTAATATTTTCATCATCTCTCATCTTTAATTTTTCAAATTTCCCTTTTAGAGTTTGTAACCTTGCACATTTAACATATTGGTCTCCTTCATGCAAAAGTTCCAGTTTATTCCAAATCTCAAAGGCAGTTGGTAGATCAATAACATTTGAGAGCTCTGAGTCAAATAATGTGCTTAGAAGAGCCTCTTTGGTCCGCAGATTGTTTTCAGCATCTGTGATTTCATTTAGGGTTATCGGACCACCCTGTGGAGGTACAAACTATTTTGTAACCATGGACCAGTACGCCATTCCCATACACTACAAGTGACATTTCATGCGACCTTTCCAAAGAGCAAAGTTAGTTCCATCAAACTTTGAACTATCCTTCTTGTAGGACGACATCTTGGATCTCCTCAAGCGGTTAAGCTCCTTTTAGAGGAACTTGGCTTTGATAGCAATTGTTAGACTTAGGGTAGACAACTGAGAGGGGGGGTGAATCAGTTGTCCAAAACTTTCTTCATTTTCAACACTTATATTCACTTAGCAATATAACAATAAATCAAACATGAAACTTAATGGATTTAATCAAGAGTAGAAACACATCAACATGTGAGACACCAAGATTTTGACGTGGAAAACCTGGTTAAGGGAAAAACCATGGGGTGACTAACCCAAGATTGTATTCTCTATTAGAAGAATAGAAAAAACAAAATGGCACATGCCAATTAGGGCTCACTGTCCGAGCACACTACTCAGAAGAGGGTCACTGCCTACAAGAGACACACTGTCTACAAAAGAATAAGTATCACATACTTGAACTGATAAATAGCATCTTCATCATGCTTGAGTCAGTTCGATTTAAGCCCAAATCTTCTGCTCTGCCTTTCGCTCTTCTCCTCACTACCACACACTCATCTTCACAAGTCACACTTTGAAATGACTTCACAATCCCTTATTTATACATGACATCAACTTAGGAACAAACATCTAAGTCGGCAAACATCCACAAGAACATCCGCAAGATGTATAATTCATCCGGTCGGCCAGTCACATAAAGAACACCATCACCTGGAAGTTATTCTTCATTTCTGGGACCCTACTTCTTATGCAAACCATAAACATGAACTGAGCATGATCCAAGGACCTCCACAAACTTGCTTAAACCACGAAGAACATCCACACTTCCTCTACTTACATAAATCCTTCTCTCCTTCATCTAGAACCTCAAGAACACAATCTGCCATTACTATCACAAAGGAATAGATACTTGTGGACCTTCAAACCATGAACCAATCAAGTTAACACACCACATAGACTTCCCCAACACTTTCTCAAATCTGCAGAACTGGAGAATGCATTTCTGGATCTCATCGGACCTATCTGTATCATTCTATCATCACTGAACATCTGCCGAAACTAGTTTCACTTGAGCTACCATAACTTCTTCATATCTTCATGTGAACCTCTGAAATCTCTACTAAAACATCTTAAGACACATATCTACAAACCCTTTAATCTACATCCTTTGATCCTCATCCTATCTTTGTCTTTTACCTTATGTCATTACTGTTCTTCACTGTTCCTGATTGAGACTAATTTTCTCAATATCCTCAATACACAACTCATCCAACCTTATCATTAATGTAACAAGAGTATGTTGACATCAATGACAACACAGGTTAGGTCCATACTTGCAACAATATTTTCCATTGGTGTGTGGTTAATTTGGTTGGTTTCTGAGGAGAAGTTGATTTATGTCCTCCCAAGTAAGTTTATGTTCACTGGTCTATACTTGGAGTTAAAAACCTTTAAACAGATTGTCTTGGTTAGGTTTCCTTCTTATTAGGATTAAAATTTCTTTCAGTTCCTCACAATAGTTTAGGGGAATATCATGAGGATTTGGTACGAAGAGTATAGTAAGTTACAAACTTGCACGTCTACATAAGGTGCAAACATATAAAAGGTGCCCAACAGTTAGAGTTAAGCTAAGAAGTGAACCAATCAATCCTATATATCTATTTCCATAATCATCATTTATCCACTGACTCTATCCACCCAATAGAATAGGCACTAATCCATTTTAGAACTCTCTATACAAATTCACATCCTTAACATTTCAAGTTTTTATTAGGAGTTAGTTAGTAAGCTATGCAATTAGCTCACATCTGTGTGCCATAGAGAGTAACATTGCCCAAGTTAGAATCTATTTATATTTTCAAATTTGCCTTATTGATTAGGTTTACCTACCTAGGTTTGGCAGTACCAAAAGAGTAGGGGGTTTTTGTTATATAAATGTTGTTTTGTTGACTAAAAATGTATCAAGGGATTGGCACCCTCTTGTGGTCTAAAAACTTGGGTTTTTAAGAACCAACAAAGTGGTTTAAATATCTTATAACCAAACTCTTAGCCTTTCTCAATATCATAACTTATCATTATATCAACTATATTTTCTATTAAATTGACAACTTTGAAAAGAGACCTTCTATGTGTATAAAGGAATACAATGATCAATGATTCATTTCAACAGCTAAATCATTTAACTATGTAACTTCGACACATTACAAAGACATTCGACTCATGCTATATATCCTTTATAAGCGTCAACCAACCAACTATAATGTTGATAACCATTACTTCAAAAGGTTTATCACATATTGAAAAATAATCATTATACAGTTCACAGCTATGAATTGATCATCTCAGGCAAACTAAAAGATAATATCAGTTCTCCTATACGAGTCTACAAGGAATGATAAGAATATGATAATTCTATTGTTATCATAACACAGGCATAAGTGTTACCTGATGATGGCTCAATGAGTTATTTGTTCTAGTGTCTATTGACCAGTCGACCTTTATAATGTCACCTTCACCTCTATGTTTTGGCAGTGATCTCTTCCTTTTCTCTCACAGTGATCTCCATGTGTTTTATTCTCCCATACCCTGATTCTTATATGCTTTCCCCATAATGAGTTGTGAGGTTTAATGACTCTTAAATGCTCATAATGAATCAGTTTCCACCACCCTTATTTAGTTTACAACAAATCCTATTTAATTAGTAGAGATTAACACGTCTTTGTTAAGGCACATAATGTGGAAAAGTTCATCAAGTATAACGATAATACCACATTCCCTGTTAAAAGAGGTCAACACAAGTATAACTGTTGATGGTAATTTATTGATCACTTTTAAGTGATCTCAACTCCACTTGAATTAATGAAGGTATTATAATTTACATGCTCAAGGCCACTTAAATGGATAAGTCTTATTAAATAATATGAGGTATTATCCTCATTTGGTTTATAAATATATCTATTTGTTTATATCAAATAAGGCCTACATAACATCAATCTCATTCAATAGTTATGATTTAATCAATAAGAATAATAGAAATAAAATAATGATTTACAAACTTTGCGAATGGGTCGAATTCACCTCCCAATCGTAATCTTTCGATAAAATCATGTCGAGTTGACAAGATCATCATTTGACGTTAAACGTTGACAATAAAACACTTAAGTGACTTAATATTGATAACACAACCACTCTATGATAATTACATCATTACCTTTACGTTAAATGTAAATGGTCATGATTCTTACTCAAACAATGTCATTAACATTACTAACGACTAAGATGACTTACTATGAATTAGAACGATTTGTAAATAATATTGACTACCTGTCAATTAGGTTTATAAGTAAACTGACAAGACAAGACTTACCTCTTATGACACATTGGTTCACGTTTTCATTAAACACTTATACTTGATTTGGAAAATAAACTACTTGTAACCCAAGGTTTATATCTCTCTCCTCGAATACTCTCTCTCTCTCTCTTTTCTAAGAGCCATCTGAGAATCTGTATTCCTATTTCAACTTGTAACCAAACAATATATGATCAATGCATCATTATTTAAAAAATTTAAATAATAAATCAAATCTCATAAAGCAATTATTAAATCGATAATAACATAATATTTTCTATAATTTCATAAAACACATTCAATATAATCCATGTCTTTCCTTGTCATTAATCTAAACATTATAATAAATTAACTTATGTCCAAGTGAAAAGTATAGCAAGGCAAAAATTGGGGATGTAACACTCAGAAGGGCACACACTTTCTATTTGACAAAGGTGTTTGGAATACTTAAGTGTCCTTTTGGGGCTTGACTGAGGCAAGCTCCTAAACACCACAACATCCTCCCAAAGTTCTCATGGTTACAGGTTATAGGTCGATGATGTAGACAAAGTGAAGTTACAGGAGGGCATGTTGGAGTGTCAGAATTGTAGAACAGTAGGAAAAAAGGGCACCCTAGACTAAGGTGCACACTCATTAGTCCTCAAAGTTCTGTGATAGGAAAATCTCCAAAACAACAGAAACAAGTTACAGACTGAATTACCAGATCCTGTCAAAAAGTAGGGCCTTGGACTTGGGAGCCTTCTCTTTTGTCCCTGACTTTTCTACCTCAGAACGCTAAAAATAGGTGCACGGTTATTTGTTATTTTACATCTTTCTGCAGAAGCATTTTCTATAATTCATCTATTTACTATTGTATTTTCATAATTAGGTTTCTTATGGATAATTGAGCATAAGAGAAGGAAAATTGATAATCAAATACCCTAATCCAAGTTTCCCTACATTTGTAAGTGACCAAGGACCTAATAGTGCTCTGCCACTCGATTCGAAGGTCCTTGAATGTAATTGGTGAAAGGAGGATTTAAACCAAAAATAAACAATCCAAATTTTAACTTTTACAATATATATATATATATATATATATATATATATAATTTCATCACAAAAAAAGTAAACTTAAACATTCTATAAAAAAATATACTATTTTCTTAAAAAAGACTACATAGTAATTTTATAATAGAGTTATGACGGCATAAACATATACGAGTATTTGCATTGATCTCACAAGGATTTTATTTCTAAAATTAATTTTTTTTGAGTTAAAGAACAGTAATCTATTTTGTGACAGCAAGCTAAACTAAGCATATATTTTTTTCTTTCTTTTGAAAACTATGAATCCTCATTTATCTTCTTCACAAAAATCAGGTAACTATATTCATTCTGTAAAACAAACAGTAAGTTAAATATTCACACATCAAGCTTCTTAATTAGTTTTCTTTCTCTACAGTAACTACGTTCACATTTTACATAAATATACTTTTGAAACTATAATAAGAAATTTTACAGTATACATTTTTTTTTTGAAAGCTATAACAAAATTCAATGCATTCTAATTTTTTTTGAAACCCATAGCAAAGAAAAACAACAAACATATACTTTATTTTTTTTTAACCAACCACAAGATAATACAATAATATTTTCTTCCTTTCTTTGAAATCATAGCAATAATAAACAACTTTACCTTTGAAGGAACTTGAATGAATAGATTTTGTGTAACCCATTGCAAGAAGAAAATAACAACTACATATTTAAAATGACATGGATACACAAAATATATTTTTCTATATATAACATAGACAAACAAGAGCTCACTCTCTTACAATATTTACAACAAGGCCTCAAGGGCCATGGCTTTCAATTAGCCATACAATACAAAAACATAGAAAAACAACTTCCACCAAGGCTCCAAACTCCAATGTGACCAAACCTACAACAAAACCAAACGAAAACTTTCACATGCCCATGGGATGCTCACCTCCCTAACATAGACTCAAGAAGAGTCACCCCAAGCTTTGAGATTACCCTCAAACTAGTCTCACACCTCAACAAAGAAGAGCACCAAAAAAACACTCACACAAACAATCTTAACACCCTCCCAAGGCTTGCACACAGTGTATCCATTTTCATGGATTTTGGGGGTAGGAAAGTGGACAGCTGTCAATTGTAGAGGTGCACCCCAAACTCAAATAACTCATATTTCTAATAACACAAGGCCTCTAGCCTTAACATTTCTCAAATATCACATTTCCAAGGAACTCATGCCTTCATAAAATTCTTCCCAAGGCACTCATGCCTTCACAAAAACCTCAATACTTCCCAAATGCTTCCATGGCCATCAATATCTCAATAAATCATGAGGATGACCTCGAGGAGGTTCACTCCTCTCCCACCCCATACAAGATGAGCTCTCCTCAATAGAGAGCTTCATCCAAACACCCACAACATAAACCCACATAACAAAAACAAGATTCAAACACACAAAGCAAATATCAACACATGAAATGTAAAAACAAAGAGAAAGGCATAAATCCTTGAAGCTTACCTTTAAATCCCAAAATGGTAAGAATTTGGTGGACACCTCTCCAAGTCCTCCTCTAAGATTCTTGCCTCCTAGCTTCTCCAAATCTAGCTAACTCCCCCCAAAGCCATAATCAAATAAAAACAAGCCAAAAGAAGAACCCTCTCCCTCTCTCAAAGAGGGAGTATTATAGGCTACACACAAGAGACTTAAGGAATGAGAAGGTGACACATGTCACCTTTTCCTTCCTCCTCACAATCACTCTCACAATCTCCAAGGGATGTGGAGGTGACACATGTTACTCTCATATCCCTCAAAGCCTCACACTCTCCCACAAGTGCTCTCACGCATGTGCAAGAGCATTGTCGAGAGGTGAGTCCCACTTGGAGGCTCCTTGAGGATAAGGATGAGACATGTCCTCATCTTATCCTACAAGGCAATCCCATTTCCTCCAAGATGCTCTCACAATTGTGTGAGAGCATAGGGAAGGGTCTTCCAACACTTGAAGGTCTTGGGAGCTTCCCAAGCCTTCAATATAAGGTTATCCATAAACAAGGGTAGTGGGGATGGTCAAGGTATACCCTTGACTTATCCACCCCATAACTAAATTCAAAAATTCGTTGCTTAACTTTGGGGTAAAGTTAAAGTGACTAGATGAAGGTTAAGCTAAGGTTTAACATGCCCAAATTGACCCTAGACCCTAGGGGTATGACCTAGGGTCATTATTTGCCCAATTTAAAAATCATAGGGTACATAAAATCACAAGAAAAGACCTAAAAAAATAAATGACACCAAATGGTGCAATTAAAACAATACACATTTGCAACACATCATTAAATAAATAAAAAGTGGTGAAACCTAATCTAAATAAATCATAAATGCAGACATCATGAAATCATCATGCACCAACACATGTGACCTTGGTCCCTCTTGGGACTAGATCAGCTTAGTATGGATGCCACATAGGGTATGGGATGATCTCTGATTTTCCATGGCATGGAACATCACCTGCACACTTACACAAATAGATTAATGGTGCATACACATCATAGCCAAAGTGAAAGAAATGCACACACACACCATGTTGCATAATCATCTAAATCCTCAATAGCACACATAGCATCATTGACAAGATTCATACTTTACTGCATTTATAAACATCCTTTCAAGATCAACATTGCATAATAATTCATTCATTAACTAAACAAATAATATCCCAATTAGTATCAAAATGAATGTCACATATCATGTAGTCATCAGTGAAATCAAACAAGTAAGATGTAACTACATCACAACATATTCTATCTAACAAAATGAAACATAGGGAAAGAGTCATGGAAGTCTAAATCTATGGGGTCAACAACCCCTAAAATGTCTCCATGCCAAAGATACTTTAAATAATAAGTCTCATAAAATAAAATGAGAAGTACAACACATGGTAGCCCTGCATCACATTGCTAAAGGTTCTAGTTTGAACACAATAGGTAATATTCTACCTCTACACTACATTGTCTCAAAGGTAGAGTCACACTCTCATAAATCAAACCCTTAGCTATGGCGAGGTAAAACAATATGGTATGCAAGTGCAACTAATCCAGTTGAACAAGGGTGGGCCTCACATCCTCCTCCCCTAGAGGTAAACTTCCTCCTGGAAGTTAACACAGAAGTATCGTAGAGTAACCCCCATTAAGCCATTTCATAGGGTAGTGAACTTAGAAATATTTTGAGATAAAATCAAAAGAACAATAGGAACTTGCTAAGAACTCACATAGTAATAATCCCAAGGATACCCTCCTCCAACTAGGAGGGGTCAAGTATCTAACACAACACCTACCCCAACACTTTATGAGCCTAAGATGACACAAGAGCATTAGATGCCCAGGGATAGACCACCAAGTAATTCAAGGTCAGGCAAGGTGGGGGTCAACCAAGAAGGTTATCATTATGAGAGGCCTTCAACACTAACTTAACTGACTCATACTCCCAGCCTCTCTTAGCCCTCCAGAAACCTAACTAACATAGAGTAGCCAAGAGGAAGCTAGTCAAAAAACCACCATTCAAGCCCCAAACATGCATCTAACTCAACTTACCACTAATGTTAAGTTAATGACACAAGATCCCAAACAAAAAGCATGAAGGTCTCAAGTCTCAGCTGCTCCTTTGATCAATAGGTCCCCACTAGACTGCCTAGATCAAACTTAGAGAAAAAGTAGGAACCAAACATGTCCAATCATCCCTAGCATCAAGGGATGAAGCTAAACACCTATACCACACAAAAATCATGGGTCCAACTTCTAGTCCATCATAGCAATCATAGCCTCTTAAAACAAGGGAGCCAATTTCATGTGAATAGTAGATCCACACAACAATAGGAGGATCTCAAGGTTTTCCAACCTATCTACTCCTTCAAACCTCACTAGCACCCATTTCTTGATTCATAAAGATTTGGCCTCCCAAAACGGGATAGCACCAACACATTACTCAACCCGACACAAGGTCAACAAGGAAGTTTCAAACCACCACTAGTAATCCTCTAAACAACTTCAAGCTTATGACATCAACCAAGATTGACTATTCCCATCTTCCTCTCACCAAGAACCCCTTATGGGTAACGCAGGTTACATAGTTCACAAGACTACATAGGTACCATAAATACCAACAATAACAAAGATCCTCAAAATATAAGCTTGCAAAAGATAAGTCTTGAATAAATTTAATGAATAAAATTTAGAAGAATTAAGATCCAAAAGATAATTCAAATTTAAAAGCTAAGTCAATATCAAAAGTGGTGCCAAATTGAACATTACAAATTTAAATCGACATTTAATAAAACAAGTCCTTGAGGTAAGAGGACTACAAGAAAGCAAGTCGGCTAAGCAGGCCAAAAAATTAGACTCAAAAATGCTAATTTTGAAAACAATAGAATTCCATCAATAAGTAGATAATCTACTTCAATAATTTAACCAAGATTTCACATTACAACATTATATGTATATGACATAGTTACAAATGAGAGGAGAGAGATAGTGGTCACACTCTTAACTAAGGTCATGAAACATCCCAACTACACGTACACCCACAACTTCTAGGCAACCTAGGACATGCTTGGAAGGGATCGCCAAAATTGATGTATCCTACAGGTCACCTTCGAAGTGGATTCCTTTGTGTTTCCTAGTAAGGAATACATAACAACATCTTCATGGATACTACCAAAATACAACTATAATCCCCAAATTCCATAATTCTAAACTTTTCCAAGGTGGCTCATAAATTACTCTCAAGTTCAAGACAAGGCGTTATATCACCCAAAAACAACCCATCGGATGCATCTATGTCGATCATACAAGTTAATCACAACACCTAACTACTAACACCAAAACGGTATCACAACCAACTCACTATTACCCTCAAAACAAACTTAATTTCCCATGGCATCCTTACAATTCCAACGTTTACAAGATACCCATATAAGTGACAAACCACACTCATTACCCTAAAGTGAGGTGTGTGATCCCTTATTCAACTCAACACCTAAACTTATTACAATCCATAAAATAATATCTTTCTAACATTAGGATTTCTGTTGATGGTGTTTTTAGCACACAATGTAGGTATGATTGCTGGTATCACACCTCTCTTGAAAAAGGTATCCTATCCAAGATAGGATTACCCCAAGGATAATACAACTAGATCTTAGCTTGCTTCGAATGACTCAGTGGTATGTCTAGATGTGCCAACAAGGGGTCTTACATAAAATGTAGGGTTTATGGAATATGACAACAGTATGTATACAGAAACCCTATGATACTTTCAGCAAATTTCTAATGTAGATGCTTCTTCTAACCTAACCTAACAAAGCTTGACTAAATAAAATGCAAAAGGTAAAGGGAGAGAGAGAGAGAGAGAGAGAGAGAGAGAGAGAGAGAGAGAGGATAAAAGATATCCTATAGACAATTACAAAAATAATCAATAAATAGATAGATAGACTCCCAATAATAAACAAATCTCTACTTAACTAGGCAGCCCACAATGCCACAGAGATTGTGCAATCTTCTAAATAAATGTAATGATTTTTAAATCGTAGAGGGTTCATCAAACACCCAATCCTTGGCGTAGCTCAATGAATTCATACAATCGAACTTATCTCATAAACTATGCCTAAACTAACCATGCACAATGACATATAATTAGCAAGCCATTAATGGTATGGACATGAAATCCATCAAATATCTAAATAGTTAATCACTAATGCAACTGAATGTAAACTAATTTCAGATTGACGTAAACCATGAAATCTAAAATGAGACAACACAATGATTGAAATTCTCAGCAACCTACAAAACTTGCTTTGTATTGAATGAATTTTGGCAGGGTCTCAACAATTCATTATCAAATCTTACTTACAAATGAGAGAAAAGGATGGCCCTTTTATAGACAAGGCACCATACTAAGTTTTTCAATGGACGGTGGAGATTAAGTCAACACCAATGTTCCAGATTACATGGTATTTAATGAAGTACAAAAGTGTTACATTTTCAGATTTGCATTTGTCCTTTAGGAAAAAAATAAAATACAGCTTGCAAATACATTCAATCTGGACAAAATGGATACCCATTTGGTTGTACATGATGACAAGTCAATTTTCAAGGCCTAATAAAGCCAAAATAAAGTCACATGACACTCAAAAACTTGAGCTAATGTGGATTCACGAGATTCCAAGTGCTAACTAGATCAAAAGGAGTATTTTGGTGAAGGTATATGCAACTAGATGCTTGCTAGACTAATTATTAATGATTGGACTGCTGGGATAGTTGTATGCATGTCTTGGTGATCTAGTCTAGGGTCTTTTAAGTGGTATTTTTGGGAAAATATAGAAAATGTAATTTTTGGTATTTATCTGAAAATACAGAAAATGTAATTTTTGGTATTTTCTACATCGTAATAAATTACATTTTCAGAGGCCTTTAGAGCAGAATGGGGGCTCAAAACTTTGTTAGTTTGTTGGCTTTAAGCCTTAGCAACTGAGTATCTCAAACTATATAATTAGTTTATCTTTGCAATGAGTCCAAGAAGTTTAAATTCTGATAAAATAGCTAGGAGTTATGACCTTGGACTGGATCCCTTGGACATTAGACTAGATCTACAGGAACAACAATGAAGTAGACTTGATATTTTACATCTTTAAGTTCTTGAGGCCTATCTCCATCATCTTGGACATCATACTGACTTCCTTTTGCATGTGCAGTAGCAATTTGGTTGATAAAATGTCAATTCTGCATCTCTGGGTCAGTAGGGTGCCTATATATGTTCATCCTTCTAAGACTGCTCCAGTTGGCTCCTTTGTCCTCTTATACCTACAAATGACTAGACCAAGCATCACTTTCATCTTAAACAATCATTTCCCATCATTTTGAATCAAAATATTCCATTTGCAGTCATGGATCAATAAAAAATAGCTCATTGCCAATGTTACTTCCTTATAGTCCTCTTCACAAATCCAATGATTTTTGCACGATTTTATGAGTTTTTTACCATTTTTAAGTACCCATTTGGCCTATATATTTTTTTAGGAAGTTTTTGTGGTCATTTGAATCTATTTGGGGACTTTTATTTTATGTTTTTATAGCCTTTTCTACAAAAAGCATGATATTTGGGGGTCACAGACTTTTCATGTGCAGTAGCATTAATTGTCATAAAATGTGCCAAAAATCCACACAAACTTGGCAAAACATTCATCATGATGTGAAAACTAGTCGTGCCATTCAAATCCATCAAGAAAATCTAATTTTCTCCTTGAAAAACTCAATTTTTGGCTAAAATACCAAAAGTGCTGATTTTGGGGGTCACTGACTTAGCGGGAATTTTACCTCCTACTAACCTAGGAGGGATTTTGGGGTTGTCTGACCTTGTAGGGATTTTGGGGTTGTCTGACCTTGTAGGGATTTTGGTTCCATCTGACTAAAGTCAGTGAAGGTCATTTTCAGCGCAAGTCGATTGACCATGATCTTAGCGCTAGCTTTGATAAATCCTTTGGCGGGGATTTTGGTGCCGACTGACTTAATAGTAGTTTGAAGGAAGTCAGTCGGAGGTGAATTTAGCATTTAGGTCAGAGGATGATGATTTTTGCATAGAAGTCTATGAGCAAGGTTTTTAGCGCCGAAAGTCGATATCGGTTGTTTTTGGTGCAAAGTTAGTAGATTCAATTTTTAGTGCTAAGGTTTGTAGACGCTATTTTTGGCACAAATTGTAGTTGGGGTCATTTTTAGTGCCAATTTTTGAACTTCTTAGGGTGAAAGTATATTTAAAAATATATTTAAGTATAAGCTTAATACTGTAGTAAACTTATACTTTAAATATTTTTAAATATACTTTCAAGATATTTGAGATGGGTTCTAGATCCATAGGATTTCATATGTATATTCTATAATTTTGAGGTCCCACCAGATTTCAGACTTAGCCATTTTTCAAGATTTTCAAGGTTTTAGACTTAGCCAAATTAGGGTTTTAGGAACATGTATTAGGGTGAAAGCACATGGACCCCTTAGTGAAATCTAGTGGAATTTGATACGATTTTGTAACTCTAAGACCTAGAAACTAGGAATTTCAACTTGACACATCCTGCAGTAACAATTTCAAAGGCAATATCTAATGACATGAGATTTTGGAGAAAAATGTAGTAACATGCAATTTTAGTGTAGAAAGCAACAAATGGCTATTTTTTTAGCATAAGACCACCAAAGACACCTCCAAATGACATCAAATCACCCCAATCATGCAAAAGACTCAAATCTATAACAAATCATGCACTTTAAGCACAAATTCACCTTCTCATCATCATAAGTAACAAAGGTTGAGACTTCAAGCCAAAGCAAAAGAGGGGGTCTCCATTTGGTAAAATGGGGTGTATGTGCAAGGCACAACAATTTCCTTCAAGGAATCATGCAATTCAGTTGCACAAGGGACTCGCCTCAAGAGTCACCAAATCCAACATATAAGAGTTCAAGAAGGTGCCACTTAGAGGGTTTCCACATTAACCTGATGGGACAACCATAACTTAATCATAACTTTCTTTATTACAATCCATCACAAGGCTTCACTATAGCCTTCCAAGAACCAAGGCCTACGTAAATATCAAGGGGAACTCATCACCTTGTCACGATGTATAGGTAAGCAATTTTTAATGAAATACAGTTGCAAGGGAGAGATCAAGTTGCAATTTAGATTACCATTTAATAAGTAGATACAAAATTACACTTGCAACTAGACCTTACTTCTTGACTATCATAATATGTTTCAGTCTCATGCATATACACCACCTTCAAACCCTTAACCAAAGAGGTACCATACTTTAAATGAACAAAGCATATTATAAATTAATGTGAAGGCAACACATAGCCTAAATAGCTATCAGATGCCAACATGTTACAAGGAGATTTATTCGACATGGCACAACAATTGTCAAAAGATTCCCAACCATGAAATGGTCCTTGAAGCTACTACACTTCCTTTCATTAAACCCAAGAGGGGGTCATCCCACAATAATGGGTTACACTTTTTGGCCAAACTTGACATTGAAATCAACATTTTGAACTAAATCTTCACTTTTTGACACCTATAGATGCTAAACCATTAGGAATTTAAAGATGATGTGAACTAGTGATTTGTGAGATTTTGTTTGTAGATTCTAAATATATATTTTTTAAAAAAATTGGAGTTAAATTCTAAATTTTTTTGCATCTCCTTTGATAACAAGTTTTTAATAGTAAACAACATTTTTTTAAAGTGATGTGTATTCCTTAGCACATAACTTCTTTTCTACAAAGGATAAAATTTTGATTCTTTTGAATTTAGATTGGTAACACTGATATATAGGGCATGCATTTGGTTTCATAATGTTTTGTTGAATATTTTTTTCTTAATTAAGGTTTTAAGTCAAACCAATTATACTTTAGATATAGGCATATTCCATAAAACATAAATTTTTCTGTATGTATCATTTTTATTTTTTTTTGTTGGAACAAGTACATCAATACCTAGGGCATAGATATTTTTCAAAATAAACATCACTAATTTACTAATTTTCCAAGTGTGTAGAATAGAGAACTTGATGTTCAGTGAAAACCCCACATTCATAAGAAATAAAAAATAAATATAATAATCAAATTAAATATATTTAAAATTATACTTTTGGGGAAGCTTATAATAAGGACTACATACTTACAAAACATAAATTTTGAATGAATTCATTTGATCCCCCAAAAGGTAAATCAAAAGTGGTTTTTTATTAGCATTTTGATAGGTGTAGAGGAGACTCCATTATAGGTATGGTTTAAAACTAGTGGGGTTCTATCCAAGGGGGTTTGAATCTAAGGGGGTTTGATCAAACCCTTTTAAATTAAAATCCTTTAAATGGAACCTTTCAAGGCTTAAATTATTATATTTTCTAAAAATATGTGATTTCAGCAAAAATTACGATGTCCCAGAAAGTGTAATCCATTATTGTGGCAGCACCCGAGGCTTACCCAAGAAAATAGCCATAAAAGGCCTTACATGCCAAACTCTTTTAACATCCACTTCTCCATCCTCCAAATGATGGTACCAAGTGACTCTTATAAGGGCATATACCATTTTATTCACTCTTTGAGTGACAACTACTCATCAAGGTAACTTAATCCTACAACAAAGTGAAGGACAACTAAAGGTCCCCAACTTCTTCGCATCCCAACTAGAGGGGTCATTTAAACAAGGCACAACTTACCCCATGATACAAAGGTTAATTAAATGACACTAGGTGGATCCAATAAATGATTAGGGTACATGAATCTTTGTCTAAGATAGTGTACCACTTAAATACATTTCTTTCCCCCTAGGAGGTAGGATAAACACAACTCCACATTTGTTAGGGCAACCTACAAGGTAGCCATAAGAATAAAACTTTATCATGCACTTCCCATAGGTTGTCACGACCCTTAAAGAAGGATTGAAATGCACCAACAACTAGGACAAGGAACAAGGATTAGCCAGAATGAAACACTTAGTAAAACCCAACCAAAACCATTCTCTTAGGATAGCACTAGGTCAAGGAGTTGACCAACTTTCAAATTCAAGACTTGCATTATCCTTCAATTACTCTATTCTTCAAGAATACACTCCCCAAGTACCTACGACACCAAGTCATACATGGGGTTTAGTGGAAGTAAAAAATGAGGGAAAATAAGCTATTCCCATGCAAGGTATCTCACAAAATCATTGCTACACAAGCTAGAGTTAGACATGTACACAAGTATGCACTATCTATTATTGGCCCAACTCAGCAATAATACACACCCAGAGATCCCAGTGTTTGAAACATGGGCTCTAATACCAAATGTCATGCCCACATTTCCCATGTGATCACAACACACAACACACATGTCATGTCCACATTTGTCATGTGGTCTTGACATGAAATATCAAAAACTTTTCTACTCATCCCTAAAAACCCCCTCACACGCATCAGCCTGCTCAGTGGCATATGCACAAAGGTGCAACATGTAAATCAAATGTCAGGGTAATACAAAGACCTTTTGCAACCCCTGCAAGATGAAAGCCCATTGAGGGGGTTGTGCAATGTGGAAAGTGTTGCTAAGATGGTAGAGTTCCCAAACAAGAACTAACCCTAATTTTAACCTAGATGAGGTGATGTGATTTCATCAGGTATCAAAATTCAACCTAGGAACTATAACATAAAGAATCTAATTAAATTCATCTAAGTCATAAATCAAAAGATTCATAACAGTTAAAGTGATACATTAATGCATAAATAAATCACTTAATTATCCTTTCCTAAACCCCAGAAAAATCTGGCAGCATAACATTGCTTTGTTATGAATGGGAAAAATAATTTTAAAAAAACATTCCCCTAGATAAAACCATTTAAAATAAAATAATTTAAATTTAAATATACTCTTACCCTAATTTACTCCAACATTCCTTATTTAGCCAAGTCGATAAAATTAAATAATTAATTAAATTAAAAAATCTCTTTTATGCTATAGATTAGCCAAAATAATTCAAGAAGGATTAAATTAATTAAATTTTCAAACATTATACACACATTAAAACCCCTTTTGAAAAAAAATATCCCATTAAACTCAATTTAAAAGCTTAGGTAAATTAAATAAAATAAAAATATCTTTTAGGCTATAGATTAGCCAAAATAAATCAAGAAGGATTAAATTATTTAAATTTTCAAACATTATACACACACTAAAACCCCTTTGAAAAAAATATCCAACTAAACTCAATTTAAAAGCCTAGGTTAAAAAAATTCATCCCACTAACTAAAAAAATTAAAAGCAATGAAATAAAGCAAAAATTTGTTTTGAAAACTCCAAAAAGCCTCTAGCCCACTACAGTTTTTCTCTCCAACTTCTAAAAGGCAAAAAAAGTGGGGTGAGAAATGGAAATTAAAATAATTTTGTGCATCACATTTTCCCCAATTTTTTTTTAATTTACTTGCTTTTTCAACCCTACCACTTCCTTTCCTTTATTTTATTCTTTTCCCCAAACCCTAGTTTTATTTGCCTTTTGTTTTCTCAAGCTTCTCTAACCTAACCCTATTCATTTCCTTCTTTTCTCCTCTAAGTTTTCTATTGTTTTATTGTAGGTTTTCTTCACATGGCAGCCATGGAAGCTCACAACCTACTTTGAAAGTATATACAGGAGTTCAATAATATTATCTCTTTTCTTTTGTTTTTAATGCCACAACGGATATATATACTACTACAATCTTACTTATATTCTTTTTTTTATAGAGGTATTTCTTTTTTTTTGTGTTCCAAAGAACAAATGCCAAAGAGGAGGGGCATTTTTATATATATACGCAACATTTCAAGTTTACAAGCATTAAGAAATACAGAGTCCAAATGACTGGTGGAGAGAGAGGCCATAGGTTTCAAGTTTGGAAAGGGCACATGGGTGCCATTGAAGGCAAGGGAGAAGGTGGGGGTGGGGCGACCACCCCGTCCACCCTCCACATAAGCATAGTCATGTGGTGGAGGCCATGGCCACCACCCCCAGGATCATTGATGTGTTTAACTCTTTCATGAGCCTTTCATTAGGGTATAAAACCCTTAACACTGCAAGTTATATACTATCTAGTTTCTTTTTTTTTATAAAAATATTTTTCGTCATTTTTTTTAATGCCATAATATATATATATATCTATATATATATATATATATATATATATATATATCATCACATAAAAAGTAAACTTAAACATTTTGTAAAAAAAATATACTATTCTATTAAAAAAGACTACACAATAATTTTATAATAGAGTTATGAGGGCATAAACATATACGAGTATTTGCATAGATCTCACAAGGATTTTATTTCTATAACTAAATTTTATTGAGTTAAACAACAGTAAACTATTTTGTGACAACAAGCTAAACTAAGCATATTTTTTTTTCTTTCTTTGGAAAACTATGAATCCTCATCTATCTTCTTCACAAAACTCAGGTAACTATATTCATTTTGTAAAACAAGTTCAGTAAGTTAAATATTGACACAACAAGCTTCTTAATTAATTTTCTTTCTCTACAGTAACTACGTTCACATTTTGCATAAATATACTTTTGAAACTATAACAAGAAATTTTACAGTAAACATTCTTTTTTTCAAAGCTATAAGAAAATTCAATGCATTCTATTTTTTTTTTAAACCCATAGAAAAGAAAAACAACAAACATATGCTTTATTTTTTTTTGAATCAACCACAAGATAATAGGGTAATATTTTCTTCCTTTTTTGGAAATCATAGCAATAAAAAATAGCAACTTTACCTTTGAAGGAACTTGAATGCATAGATGTTTTTGTAACCCATTGCAAGAAGAAAACAACAACTACATATTTAAAATTACATGGATACACAAAAGATATTTTTCTGTATACAACATAGACAAAAGAGACCTCACTCTCTTAGAATATTTACAACAAGGCCTCAAGGGCCATGGCTTCCAATTAGCCATACAATACAAAAACATAGAAATACAACTTCGACCAAGGCTTCAAACTCCAATGTCACCAAACCTACAACAAAACCAAAGGGAAACTTTCACATGCCCACGGGATCCTCACCTCCCTACCATAGACTCAAGAAGAGTCACCCTCGAGCTTGGAGATCACCCTCAAATAGGTCTCACACCACAACAAAGAATAGCACCAAAAAAACACTCACATAAACAATTTTAACATCATCCCACGGCTTGCTCACAACGAATCCATTTTCATGGATTTTGGGTGTAGGAGAGTGGATAGCTCACCTCTAGTGGTGCAACCAAATCCCAAATAACTCATATTTATCATAACAAAAGGCCTCTAGCCTTAACATTTCTCAAATATCACATTTCCAAGGAACTCATGCCTTCACAAAATTCTTTCTAAGGCACTCGTGCCTTCACAAAAACCTCACTACTTCCCAAATGTTTCCATGGCCATCAATATCTCAATAAATCATGAGGATGACCTCGAGGAGGTTCACTCCTCTCTCACCCCATACAAGATGAGCCCTCCTCAATGGAGAGCTTCATCCAAACACCCACAAAATAAATCCACATAACAAAAACAAGATTCAAACACACAAAGCAAATATCCACACATTAAATGTAAAAACAAAGAGAAAGGAATAAAGCCTTGAAGATTACCTTTAAAGCCCAAAATGGTAAGAATTTGGTGGAGAGCTCCCCAACTCCTTCTCCAAGCTTCATGCCTCCCAACTTCTCCAAATCTAGATAACTCCCAAAAACCCATAATCAAAGAAAAATAAGTCAAAAGAAGAACCCTCTCCCTCTCTCAAAGGGGGAGTATTATAGGATACACACAAGATCCTTAAGGAATGAGAAAGTGACAAATATCACCTTCTCCTTCCTCCTCATAATCTCTCTCACCATCTCCAAGGGATGAGGAGGTGACACATGTCACTCTCTTATCCCTCAAATCCTCACACTCTCCCACAAGTGCTCTTACACATGTGTGAGTATTGTGGAGAGGTGAGTCCCACTTGGAGGCTCCTTGAGGATAAGGATGAGACACATGTCCTCATCTTATCCTACAAGGCAATCCCATTCCCTCCAACATTATCTCACATATATGTGAGAGCATAGGGAAGGGGCCTCCCACACTTGAAGGTCTTGGGAGCTTCCCAAGCCATCAAGATAAGTTTATCCATAACCAAGGGTAGTTTTGATGGTCAAGGTAGACCCTTGACTTATCCACCCCATAACCAAATTCAAAATTTCGTCACTTAACTTTGGGGTAAAGTTAAAGTGACTAGATGAAGGTTAACCTAAGGTTTAACATGCCCAAATTGACTCTAGACCCTAGGGGTATGACCTAGGGTCATTATTTTGCCAATTCAAACATCACAGGGTACATAAAATCACAAGAAAAGGCCCAAAAAAATAAATGACACCAAATGGTGCAATTAAAACAATACATATTTGCAACACATCATTAAATAAATAAAAAGGGGTGAAACCTAATCTAAATAAATCATAAATTCAAACATCAGGAAATCATCATGCACCAACACATGTGACCTTGGTCCCTCCTAGGACTAGATCAGATTAACACAGATTCCACATAGGGTATGGGATGATCTCTAATTTTCCATGGGCATGGAACATCACATGCACACTTATACAAATGGATTAATAGCACAAGTTCATCATAGCCAAAAAAAATAAATGCACACACACACACACACCATGTCGCATAATCATCTAAATCCTTAATAGCACACATAACATCATTAACAAGATTCATACTTTACTGCATTTCTAAACACCCATTCAAGATCAACATTGCATAATAATTCATTCATTAACTAAACAACTAATATCCCAATTACAATCAAAATGAATGTCACATATCATGTAGTTGTCTTTGAAATTGAACAAGTAAAATGTAACCACATTACAACATATTCTATCTAACAAAACAAAACATAGGGAAAGAGTCATGAAAGTTTGAATCTACGGGGTCAACAACACTTAAATTGTTTGCATGCCAAAGATACTCTGAATAATAAGTCTCATAAAATAAATGAGAAGTACAACACATGGTAGCCCCACATTACATCATTAAAGGTTCTAGTTTGAAAACAACATGTGATATTCTACCTCTACACTACATTGTCTCTAAGGTAGATTCACACTCTCATAAATCAAACCCTTAGCTAGGGATAGGTAAAATAATACGGTTTGTAAGTGCAACTAATCCAATTGCACAAGGGTAGGCCTCATAGATTATGATGTCAAGAGAAGGTCCCAAATCAGATGATTGGAGCTTTGATAGTGGTCTAGTGATTCTCTATGTTTTAGGTGCATTGGTCATATGCTTGAGAACTTCATGATGGTGTAGTGATGCATTTAGAGTTTAGCATGAGATGATTGTTTGTAGGTTCTCATTGATACATGGAGAATGAGGTAATGTTGTATTTCTCTTAAGGTGAGAGAAGTGTTCTTGAGATGGTTACCCTTGATGAGATTCAACAAAAATTCTAAAGAGCCTACACCCTATTTGGACATGAGTTCAACAGAGACCTATGAGGTGATTTCTTTTGGAGGAGTCATGATGGATTGCATATCTTGGAGGAGCATTCACATTCCCCACTCTTTGGTCTATTCAACAGTTTATTATTTGAGAGGTATTTGCCCATTATATCTTTGAGATGTGTTATGTTTCATGCTTTGGTTCTCATGGGATTGAGTTGATTCAAGGTGATTGATTATGGAGACTCATTTGAGGATGGTTTAGCATGAGTCTATATGCTTTATCTTTCATAGATATGGATATTGAGCTATGCAATTAGTTCAAGAGGATTCATTTAAGGGATGTTTGGAATGGTTATCTCCTTGTGCATTTGAGTTTGAGATATCATTCATTGATGAGGACTATTAGGAGATCGTTTATGGGTTGATTTCCTGAGATGGGAAATGTAATAGTTTGATCTTCATTGAGAAGCTTACATCCATGTAGTTACATGATATATATGTTGTCTTTGATCTATTAAGATTGAATGATTTTGGGTATTGTTATGTTGTTCTCTTTGGGTTTTATGGAGGAGATCATACTTGACACAGCTGACACTTAGAGGTGTATGTAGGAAGATTTTCTACAGGTATATGATGTGTAGAGTTTCTCGCTTTGTCTTAGTTATATTCCTGGATAGTTGGTTTCACATTATAGTGGTTTGAGGTTTGGTTGGAGCTATTGTGATCACTAGCTTGTGGTCATGCATTTTCACTTATGTTCTTGGGTGATGAAATGGAGGTTCCTTTATCTCTTTCCTTTGTTGGGTGTGAAGAACCTGGGAGAGCTATGGAGACTTGTGGTGAGAGTTGTTCTTATAGGTTATTGATTTATAGGTTTTGTATATCATTGTGGATGGTTCCTTGGTACTACATGTTGTTGTTTACACCTTCTATATGATGCTATTGGTAGACTTGGTATGCCTTGATCTTTTTCAGATTTGCATTACCCATGTAGTAGGAGCTCTTGGATGTGTATGTTATTCTTTGATAGGTTAGCACATGGAGTTTATAATTGTAGTTTATGGGTGTATATATATTTATGGCATGAGTTTACTATGTTTTGTATTCCTTGGAGGTATGGGTGATAGGATGGATTAGCACTTGTTGTGTGTGCTATTTTTGGTCACATGGGTTAATCAACAGGATGAGAGTAGTCAGTTTCCTAGTTGTTGTTCTAGATTATGTTCTATCTTTTTTTTGGAGGATGTCCTCATGGTTGTGTTCAAGTTGAATCTTTGAAGTTGATGTTGTTGATGTTTTTGTATAGCTTGTAAGAACAGTGGAGTGATGGCAGTATTCTGTAGCCTTTCCTATCAGTTGGATCTAATGTTTGTGTTCTTTAGACTGGTGCATATATGCCTTAGCTCATTCCTTTTCCTTTGGTGGATGGCTGGAACTTTTGCCTTAGATGGTTGACATCTTAGATGTTATTACAGGTGTCTTGGTTGGAGCATGGAAGCATTGTTTAAGATTCTTGAGATTGCATGTATGGCTACGATGATGTGATTCAGTGACTTCAAGCATTGGAAGGGGTGTATCAAGTTCTTCATCATGTGGGAGAATGTTGAGAATTTGTGTCTCAAACTCACTGGTAAAATCCTAGTTCAGTCACCATTAAAACATAGATTTCTTGAAAGTGTTGTATTTAGCCTTTACCGTAGTCCTGTAGGGTGCAGATAAGAGAAGTGCGGGTTGGCAGTGTTTACTGCCATCCCGCGAGAGTTTGGAAGTTGACCTGTAGTAGTGCAATGCTACTACCATCCCATAATGGTGACTAGAGAGGCTAGTGGGTGTGTGGTGTTACCACCACCTCATGACAGTCTATAAGATTGCCTGCGGAAATGTGGTATACATACCATCACCCTGTGATGGTTAGAGGATTGGGCCTATGGTGTTGTGATGTAGCTTACCACCCCACGATAGTTTGGGGGAAGGCTTGTGGTGGTACGGTATGGACCCTGCCACACTGCATTGATATTTTGGAAGGGCTGCAATATAGCAGTAGACTATGGTATTGTAGTAACAGCTGGAAATGACAAGTAAAGATGGTTAAGCTACTTGTGATGGTTAATTCGGTGTGGAAGTTGAAGCAATGGTTTTCCTTGAACATTTGTGAAGTCTGTATTAATGTGACAGTGCATTGTAATAGAGGATGAGGTGTGACTGGATGTAAGAAAATGCTTCCAGGTTTTCTCTAGAGATGGAACAAGATGTAAATCTCCAATAAAGGCTATGAGCCTAATATTATGCTGTAACTTGTATGCTTGTTGCTAAATAATACAATGGCTCTATGTTTTGGAGTGTGGGGTTTTTTACCTGAAAGGGTTTTCCCCACATAAGTCTTTGTGTTCTTGTCTTATGCTCTATCTTTCATGTTTATTGATTCTATTTATTGAATCTATTTAATGTATGTTGTTGAAACTAGTTTAAATTGCAATCACTTTCCTCTACAAGTTAATGTGGGAAATGAACTATGTCTGATTCTGCTTTATGGCATAGTAGTATGTGTTTTAATGCAATAAGAGAGAATGATTGTTACTATAGACACTTAGTGATCTTAGATGCTCATTCTAGGAAGAACCATATTTTCTCTTCATTAATCGTGCATGTTACTATAATTGGTATTTGAAATTTGTTCACTATTTGGTTAAGCTTTCACTATAGTAGTGTACCTTATTTCTCAATAGTTTTTGTAACAATCAAACTAATCTATTAATAACAAGGAATGTAAATAATCTCTTAATTTGACTTTCCTAGTAAACTTATTATTTTAATTTGCAAGAAAGCATGGGATATAGAAAATAATATTATGTGGAATTCATATACAAACTTGTGGAGGTCCTTGGACCATCTACAAGATAATTTATCACCACACCTTGCACATGTAAATTTTTCCCTTTATATGAACCTTGATAACAAATTTATATGCAAGTTCGAACAATTGGAATTGTGAAACATGAATTGATTGTAGATAAATAGATTTATAGGTATACCTAAACATATCAAAAATCCTAGGAACTCATGGATCATAAACCAACATACAATACCATGTAAGTGAAAGAATATGTGATTGATCGGTCTTGTCATGTTTAACTTACACACACCATTTCATATTGCAACCAAATCCTATATAAGAGGTGCAAGATAGACATCAATTTTTCAACTTGATTCTTTCCTAGCACCCTTAGAAAAAAGATAATATGCTCCTTCTACAGGATGCACCATAAAGGAATATTACAAAAGACATTGTGAAATATTTTTTTTGGCTTAGTTGTGGGTCTCTAGATAATCTTAAAGCATTGTTTCAAATCAAGGTCAAAGAATTCAAATTCTAGTGGTAACTAAGAGTGTTTGAGAGTTAGCTAGCACTTACTATGGAAAGAGAACATGGTACCAAATCAAGGGTTGTATTGTTGAAGAAGTGTATATATAAGGCACTTCTATTCTTTCCACTAGGGTGAAGGTAGTTGAACACCAACTTTGTGAGTAAACTCATAGGAATAACTATCTAAATCTCACTAATGGACTCAAAATCCTAGCTATTAAGGTTTAATTTGGGTGTCTAAATTCTGGTATGAGAATTAGACCCTTGTCTTTTTGTCATGTCAATGATAATTATTAAGGATCTTCTAGAAAGCCTTAAAATTTTACTCCATTACACCTAGGAAAGAGGAAGCCCATGAATGTTTGGATTGGGAGACCCTAGAGGGAATGTAAATCAATTATAAGGTAATATTGAAAACTTTATCTATTCCAAGGCAACTAGAGTTACAAATGTCAAGTAAATAGACTATGTTTTATAAAATATGGTTTAGGTTTAAGTAATGGGAAGTTATTTTTAATGTTTTTGGGCATTGTTTCCCCTTATGTGAAAGCATGAAGGAATAAAACATCTAAGAAAGAAACACTACCATCCCCCTAATCCATAAACATGAACTATATATCTCACACTCCTCTCATCAACTATGGGTTTTAATTGTGAACTCACTAACACTCCTTCAATATCAATGTAATGTTTCTCTCTTAGATGTATATTAAAAATATCAATATTCATTTAATTCTTTAAAAATGAGATAAGTTCAAAACAAAAGTGAAGTATGCAAACAATCACTCTAGTAGACAAGATTACAATACAAGCATCATCCTATTACAAACAACTCCAAATCCTTTTCTCTCAACATTGTCTTTTTTTGTTTGATGAAAGGCGTAGAACACCTAAAAACATTATATTAATAAAGTTCCAATTTGAGAAGAGGTAGGGAATATGCAACCAAAGGTTGAAGAGTCTAGATTTACATGGGCATTAATTGTATTTATTTAAAATTTTCTTAATGTCAAGTTTAGGTGCACAAACTTCCAAATGTGTAAGGTGTTGATTCATTTCAGAGAACTTGGAGTGCATGTACATTGTCCCATACAATATGTTCGACATAAAATTTGAGTGACTTTTTATCCTTTTTATGGGATGAAGTACATGCACTTCAAGTTCTCTAAAATGAACCTACACCTTACACATTTAGAAATTGCATAAATTTTTCTTGATTGTAGGTGGTACTTTCACTACTACATCTTACAAAATTCCACTTTCAATTATGCTTTGACGGATGTCACACCCATTTCCAAAGTTCAAATTTGAGTAGAGGTAGGGAACATGAAACCAAAGGTTGAGGATTCTAGATTTAAACCCATTAATTTCATTTTCTTAAAAGTTTCTTATGGTGCAGGTTCAGGTGCACAAAGTTAGAAATCTGTAAGGTGCAGGTTCATTTCATAGAACTTGGAGTACAAGTAGATGAAGGTGGGTTTTGTGTTACCTAGTTGGAAGTTGTTAAAGAAGGTGGAAAATAATTTATGTAGCAATTTTTTCACCTAAATGAAACCCTAACTGTTCCTCACATCATTGTCTGCCAGCTAAGAAAAATGCCTACCGCAAAATATGTTGAAATAACTTTTTTTTAATTGCTTTGTTTTAGGTGAAACTAACTCACTTGACAAAGACTCACCTTAAAAGTACCAAGCATGTATGTGACACATAGCTGCCATGCATTTTTGGGTGAAAAGAACTCAGCTAAGTTAGACTTATGTGAAAATGACTCACTCTAAACTGTTTTGTTAGGTGAAAGTGTTACACAGGTTTGTGCTTTTACCCAAGAAGTAGAAAGATAGAGAGTGGGATTTGACATTTCTTAGAGAAGTCCAAGTGTAAATCCATTTGATAATCCTATAAATGTAGATTCTTTGAAAAATACAAACAATCGGGACACAAATAGACCATCTTCATCAATGCCTAATGAAAATGAATTGTTGGTAGAAGTTAAGAATCTCAGAGCTGAAATTGAATACTTAGAAGCAATCAAGATATAAGATGAAATGAGACTAAGGGTTGAGGCATTAAGAATTGTTTAACAAAATGGAATCAGTTTTATTCCAAATGCACCCAATCAAAATAATCAAAATTTAATGGGTAACCCACAGGGAAGGGTTAATCAAAATGTAAATCAAAATTTGTGTTCCAATAAACAACAAAATGAGAACCAAAACTAGAAAAATAAGAACTTTCAAGAAATTGGAATGTGAATGTTCAAGGTAATGTAAATCAGATTATATTGGGTAGAAGACCTATGTAGTTAGACATGTATAGACAATTAGATTTTACTGATATCTCTGGTTATCCTAATCCAATTGGAAATTAAATTAAGACTGTATTAACAAAGTTCTCAGGTAACAATGTAGTAACTGGTGAAGAACATCTAAAATCATTTTTGGAATTAATGGATGATTTTGAGGTTGAACATGAAGATATTATCATGAATTTGTTTATGCAATCTTTGGTTGATGAAGCTAGAGAATGGTACAGAAATTTGCCTAAGCTAAGTATTGGATCATGAGATGAATTCAAAAGTGTCTTTAGAAAATAGTATAGAGATAAAATTGATCCAAGTTTTATCATAAATGAGTTCACTAGCATAACTAAGGGATCAAATGAATTAGTTACTGACTTTAATGCTAGGTTTACTAAAATTTTGAACAAGGTCTCACCTCATATGAGACCAAATGAACTAATGTGTATGCTTTTGTATACAAATGCTTTTGATGCTAATATGGGATATGAATTGAGGGATAAAAGCCCAACAAATTTAATAGATGATTTTAAGATTGCAACTAATATTGAAAATAACAAGAAAGCATCTAGAAATTGGAATAAGAGAGATGAAGTTAAAATCTTACAAAATCCAAACAATAAAAGTCAACAGAATACAACTTCTACATTTGAAGACAAGTGGGATAAAATAATGAATGCTCTAAAATATCTTAGCTACAAAGTTGCTAGGGTAGAAAAAGGACTAGGAACTAGAAAACAAAACTATTGGAAGCTAGAAAGAAGGCCATAGTTGCATGATAAGCCATACAATACAAATTGACATAATGGAATACCTATTTTGAATAATTTAGGAATAACCAAAAGGGTCAATATAGTAAAGATAACCATGATCCATTGAAGAAAAGCATCAGCAAAGTTGAGGATACTCCTTTTTGTATGGTCTGTGAAATGTCTCATTCTCCATTACAGTGTATGGTTGCTTAGTCTTTTCAAAATGATGTTAATGTTTATGATGAGTGTAATGAGCCACATTATAATGAAGATAATGATATTAACATGTTATTTACTAGTGGATATTACTCTTCTTTAGATAAGCATGATTTTGAAATAGATGTGACTAAAAGAAGATATTAGAAAGAACAAGTTTGTCAACAGGTTTCTCAGATGATGAAAATGAAGATCATCATATAATGGAATTAAATCATGTGTTCCTAAAATTAGATTGAGGAGACCTTTTGATGAAGAAATTAGGGCTCTCACAATTGCCACAGTTGCTAAAGTAAAGAGCAATTATAATCTCAGGAGTAAAGTTTAGACTGGTGATTTTTGGAAACTAGGAAGCGTGTTTATGAAGTAGTTTCAAAATAATGTGAAAGGTCCAACTATAGAGAATCAAAATAAGTAGAATAGTGATTACAATGAGTCCAAAGATAAACCAAGTACCAATACCAAGGATTCAATAAATTCTAAAGTTGATTAGATTGATGACATTAGTAAGAGTCATAATACACCAGATTTGAGTCAAAATACTGCTCAGGTGTAAAATTTTATTCCATTTGATATGACTCAAGCATTGTCACAAATGAAGTTTTTTGTCCCATTGCTTGAGATGATGAAGATTGAATAACACATGAATAAGGCATTGGCTTTAATTTCTAGGATTGCTAATCAGATAGATCAAAATGATAAGTGTCAAGAAAAGGACTAGGTAAATGATGTTGGGGAAGAAGAGGTTTCAAAAGTATATCTAGGAACCACTCTCACTAAATTCCCCTCTCAGATAGAGCCTTTTTTTATGTCTCTTTTATTATAAATGCTAAATTGGTAAGGAATTGTATGCTTGATTCAGGTACATTTGCTAACATTATGCCTTTAGATATTATGGAACTAATAGGAATAAAAATAGATAAAGCATGTGGTAAATGTTTTTATATGGATGTAAGGGAGGTATTTGTTATTAGAGTTATGATGAATGTTGATTTCATGCTTGTATCCTTCCTTGAGAAAAAGTATATGATGAATGTAATTGTGGTAGATATTAAGCCTCAATATGGGATGTTGTTGTCTAGGAGGAGAGTAGCACTAATTGGAGGAAGTATGTAGTTAGATCTCTCTTATGACATGATCCTCGTAAATGGAAAAGATGTCAAGTTAGATATAGAAGAAAGAGCACCAAACTTGGTTGAATAAATTGAATATGTTGATCAGATATGCTCTGTTGATGTTGAGTTTGACAACTTTTAGGTAGTATTGTTTAGTCCTGAAACTGACAAGAAAAGACCAATTGATTATAAAATGGAAATATCAAAAGATGAAAATGAACTATGGCCTATGTACTTTGATGGTGCTTGTTCGAGGGAAGGTTCAGGTGCTGGTGTAGTTTTTGTTACTCCTAGTGGTAAAACTTTCAAATTTTCATTTCTCTTGATGTTTGAGTGCACTAACAACATTACATAATATGAAGCACTCTTGCTTGGATTAAAAACATAGCTACAAAGCATGAAATTAAAGCACTCAAGGTATCATGTGATTCAAAACTTATTATTTCATAGGTCAAAGAGAAGTATACATAAAAAAAATAAGAGGTTGAAATAGTATAACCATGCTGTTTAAATGCACAAGACAACTGAGAGGGGGGTGAATCAATTGTAACCAAAACTTAACTTCTTATAAGCATCGACACATCAACCACTTAATCACTATTATTATGATTTAACCATGAAAACATGAAATTAGAAACTTAAGCACATCCACACATTTAACACATAAGAAACCAAATTTTTTATGTGGAAAACCTAATGAGGGAAAAAACATGATTAGGATTAACTCGCAATATAAATGATATATAAAAATTACAAGAAGGCTCACTATTGGAGGCTTACTACCTTAAGGGTCACTGCCCAAAATTCTCACTACAAAAAGAAGGGGCTCACTACCTGAAGTAGAAAAATATAGTTAAAAAAAGAACAAATCTCACAACAACCAAGAATCCACCACAAAGTCAACTGAATCCATCGCAACCTCTCTGTATCAAAAATATATTCTTTATTTCTCACTATCATACCATTTGGATCACACCTACAGCAAATGATGCTTCTCATGTAGCCATTTCATATATCTTAATAACTTTGCTAAATTTCCTCATCATCTAACTCATATTTATACATCCACAATCTTGGAAACAATCTTCAAGGTTGGCACAAACAACAAACTTAACCAATATTCAAATTAGGTCTGGACCTAAACATTCCCTTGGTGGAAATGAATGAATGTGAACCACACCACACCTTCGTAGGGACTCAAATGCAATACTCCATGCAACAACATGCTTTTACAAACTCCAAAGCATAACTACAAGTAGTGAAAACAACCAGGTCAGCCAAAACTGGTGTTAACACTAAGACCTTTAGGAACATGCTTCAACCACAATCTGAATTACACTTTGTGGACCAATCAAAAAGTAGGAACATAGTCTAGAAACATCCACAAGTACATTATAATCATAAAGAACTTTAGTACAACCTCTAAACACTCTATCCAGAAGATTCTTCAAATCGAACCACTTAAACATTACTATCAACCACTGTCACAAAGAAAAGATCACTTGCAGAGCACCAAATCACAAACCACTTCAACTAAAGACACATAACATCATCCCAAACTTAATTCTAGAACTACAAACTATAAAACTTAAATGCGGAGAGATGAGGAGTAGAATATATTCTCCTTATCACCATCAAATATTTCAAAAAATAGTTTTTATTCTGGTCAACAAAACTCATTCAAGTCTTCACACCAGAGGCTCAAACTTGAGACATATCAACTATAGATACCCCTTAACATAAATTTCAAATTGCAAACAAAGATATTTAATCTACAAGATATGTGGAGCAAAATACTGCACTATTCTAGGAGATAGAACAATTCTCCAATTGGACTAACTTCTCAAACACTTGCTCAAACTCATCCAAATGACTTCTTTAGATGCTGACCTTAGGAGTTGACATCAATGACAACACTTACTACTCATACTTGCAACAATCTCCCCCTTTGTCATTGATGGCAACACATGATGTGAAAAACATCAAGACAAACTAGTTTTGCTTCTTTTCTCCCCCTTACTTTATGCTTTCCCTAGTTGCAACTTTCTCCCTCTTTTGACATCAATCAAAATGTCTCTCCTTAAGTTTTTCACATGAACTTCTCTTCCCCTTTGACATCAATGGTAAAGGGTGTTGAAACTTCTCTCCCTCTTTAGTTATCAAAGTTAAACTCAGAACTTACTACCACTACACTACTCCCCCCGTCAACAACACTACAACACTTACTACTCTTAATCAGAAACTGATATCAACAACATCTACCTACTCCTCCTGAGAGGTAGCCTTCAAAACATCAATCCAGATCAAAAAAGAGACTTTGGGCTGTTGGCAAGAGACACTATATGGATTCATGGTTGTTGTCATTGATGGCAACAAAGGTCATCCCACATATCCGGAAGTCATGATGTGTCTCTACCAGAAGTCAGAATAAAGAATGTTGTGGTCCGGTGAACAAGAACAGAGCATGTGGCAAGGTCCGACAGATTGGCCCGGATCTCTCAGAGGAAGTGTCTTGGTGTAGTGCGGATTTGGGGAAGTCAAGAGGACTACCTTGAGTGGTATATTCCAAGGATTTAGCCTCCGGTGATGGACAAGGAAAAAGATATGAATAGTTGAGTACCGGATTCCTGAGAGACAGTGAAAACAGAGGAAGAACTGACTGACAGAGTATCAGACTACTTTCCGGATGTGTTACTATTGATGATAGAGGTTGTGAAGGCATGAATCATGTTTGGCCGACATGATTAATGATATCTACAAGTATATGCTTGATCCGCATTGCTTGGTGAGGAAGGATTCAGCCGACAGAACAAAAGTTTGTAAGAAACTAGACTGTTCCGGATGCCGACTAGAAAGGTGATGAAATTACTTGTGCGGATATATATAGAGTATGGATTTAGTTGTGAAGTGTGTGATGGTGAAAAGATATATGTGAATAAGTCCAGAACAGAGCAGAGGTAGCAAAAAAGATCCGGTATGTGAAAGATAGCAGAATAAAGAACAGAGGAAAGATGAAGTGCAGCAAATCAGTGTACTGAGCCTAACCGGAACTGAACTCCAGCATATGCAGATGCTTCCAATTAGTTCAAGACTGTGATTCTTATCACTTTGTAGATAGTGTGTCTTCTTGTAGGCAGTGGGCCTCTTGTGAGCAGTGTGCTCGGGCAGTGAGCCCTAATTGGCAAGTGCCATTTTTGTAATCTCCTATTCTTCTAACAGAGAATAATTTTGGGTTAATCACCCCGTGGTTTTCTCCCTTAACAGGGTTTCCACGTCAAAAATACTGTGTTATGTGTTTCTTATTTCATGTTAATGTTTTAGTGTTTGATTCAATGCTGCATCAATTAATAAGAAAGTTCAATAAGGGAAATAATTAGGATAACTGATTCACCCCCCCCCTCTCAGTTATCAACATGGGCACCATTGGACTGATGCACTTCCTATGCATCTTAGTTTAGAGCAGGAGGGGTGATAACCCCTAACTTCCCCCTGAGATACTCAAAAGTATCCTTAGGTAAAGGCTTTGTGAAAATATCTACAATCTAATCCTTTGTAGACACATATTATATTTTTACTTCATTCTTTGTTACCTTTCTCTCAGAAAGTGATACCTTATTGATAAATGCTTTGTTCTTGAGTGCATCACTGGATTCTTTGAAATGTTTATAGCACTTCTATTGTCACAAAAGATTGAAATTGGTTCTCCATACACAACTCTTGTGTCCTTCAATGTTTGCTTCATCCATAGCACTTGAGTACAACAACATGCTACAATAATATATTCTTCTTCTTTAATAGACAAAGAAATTGATTCTTTCTTCTTGTTCAGCCATGAAACCAATTTGTTACCCAAGAAGAAAGTACCTCCACTTGTATTTTTTCTGTCATCAACATCTCCACACCAATCTGCATCTATATAAGCATTAAGAGTGAAGTCAGTATCTTTAGGATACCACAATCCATAGTGTTGGTGCCTACATGAGCAGTCAGTTTTCAAGCATATAAACATGCAGGCACCTTCCCAAAAAATCCAAAAAGTTCTAAGTCTTTGGGCCTCCTCAGCATGTTTTAACATCAGCATCATATTTTCTTTGGAGGAGGTCATCATCATCATGTTTCCAGACATCACCCTGATGTTGCTTACGAGGGTCATCATATTTTCTGTCAGCATGATCTTTCGCTGGGGTGATATTCTAACATCGGGTGATCTTTGTTAAGATCATCCTGATGATGTTGCTGTAAAGTTCTAAGTGTGACCCGATATTCATCATGGTCATCATATTTTGAACGTCAGGATGATCTTAGTCAATATCATCCTAATGTTGTTGTATCACTTCATGTTCGTTGTTTTATCACCCTGATGATGCTGACGTCATTCTTATGTCAGGGTGATATCTATTTCTCTGCCTATCTGCATCATGATATTTCTGAAGGAGGGGGTGATATTTTCATATTTGAATATCACCCGGATGTATGTTTGTTCCAGCATCATGATGATGCTGATATCAGGGAGATATCCGCCTATCAGCTTCATGCATTATCCAGTGGGGGGTGATCATTTCAAATATCTGTCATATTCATATATCACCCTGATCTTATAGCAGAGCTACAGTGCAGCATGATATTTGTGCATCAGGATGATATTTCCAAATATCTGGTTATCTTCCGAATATCATCCTGATGCCGGCATGTGGTGGTGACGTCATCAAGGTCTGGGGGGTCATATTTCTAACATTACTCATCTTATGAAGATCCCCCAATGTTGTGAATATGACGATGACGTCATCCGGATATGAGGAGGTGCGCAGTAGGCAGATATGCTGATGATGTCAGCAGGATATGACGGTGATGTCATCAGGATTTTTCATCGGCCAGACTTTTGATATTGGTTAAGCAGGAGGATCTTCCTCCGATGGATCAGGTTGTGCCGATGAAGGCGATTATCATGTAGGTGATATTGCGATATGATGCTGACGTCAGGGTGATATTTCAAGCAACAGGATATCATGCTGCTGGAGGATGATGATGAAGGTTTATACTAGTGTCGTTGGGAGCAAAAGCACTGACATCATATATGCTCACGACCTAGTATATAAGGTGATGAGGAGGTTGCTGCAGGGTGCATGTGGGATAATTCGACCCTGCATATTTTCAAATATCATGACGATGTATCTTGGCGGGAAACGGTTGTGACGCACAGTATTCTACATTTCCCAAGGTTGCGGGTTGGTGCGCCATTAATGGCGATTGTTACAGAGGTATGGGCGATGGTGTGGACGGATCTAGTACCCAATTGAAGATGTGGATCCCTAGGCGGCGGCGCAAGGCTTGAGATTTCTTCCTGTCTCCTCTCCCACCTGCTGCATTGAATGTTTGAGCGCCAATCTGATGATACTGTGTATCTGGCAAGTTTTTTTTGGTCAACTATGTAATTAAGGCTGAGCACCTCCTTGCTGTATATAGCAGGTTGTGTTGCTCATTTCAAGGTTGTTGAAAACTAGACATTTTGGCTCTGTAATAAGATACAACTAGTTTTGGTTGCTCTGTACAGCAAAACTTGTGAGTTTATGTATCTCCTGTTGTACGATTTGGCATGAATCCACTGATTTCATGGTTAATCTTATATGAATAATGCTGTGTTTGCATGTGTTATGCTGATTCTGTCTCCAGTTTTGCATGTATCTTTCTTACTGCAATAGGGATGCCATAAGTATAGACAGCTTAACACTCTTTATTGGGAGATATCTGTAAGGCAGATATCATGTGCATCCCCCTGAAATAGAGTTTTAGCTATTCATTCTGATCATTCACAGGTGTATGTCTACCGACTCCAAGCCCTGGATAGGCACCAATCTAGCTCTGTGTTGAGGTTATACACCAGGTCCAGGTTTGCATCCAAACACCATTTCAAACCATCTCTTCCTTCCACCTGTTAGTTGTAGGAGTAGGATTAGGAACCCCCTGCATGCTCTCATACCCAACCAGACATCATGTCCAAGAATGTTCCCAACCTTGTGATCTATCATACAGATCTTGGTCCATACATGAGAGTATTCTGCCTGTTGTTGTCAAGTTAAATCTTTCTATCTTTGAGCTAGTCAAGGTTACATCTTGAGTTATAGGGATACCCCCCTTGGTGCGGCAGAACCAGAAGTGAAGGGGAGGCAGCTCACGTAACCTCCTGTATTTAGTTGGCTGAATCTGCCTGTGCATTAGAAGTGGCAAACCCTAATGCTAATTCAGAAGAAAAACCCAACACATAGTCTAAAGTGCCTTTTAAATATTGCATGATGCTCTTAACTACCAACACATGTGACTCTCTAGGATCTTCTTGAAATCTTTCCATAAGACAAACTACATGCATTACATCTTATCTAGTATAGGTTAGATAAAGTAGTCCTCTAATCATAGACCTATATTTTTTCTAGTCAGTCTTAGGTGATTCATCATTCTTTCTTAGCTTGCAACTAGTTACCATAGGGGTACATACTATCTTAGAATCCTCCATTCCAAACTTTTTCAACAACTCTTTCACATACTTGGACTGAGAAATGAAAATTCCTTTATCTGATTGAGTAATCTGCAATCCTAGAAAGAATTTCATTTCACCAAACATAGACATCTCAAACTCCTTTTGTGTTTCCTCTATAATTTTTTTACACATACTTTCATTGCCTCCAAAGATAATATCATCAACAATGACTACAACAATTAGACTTTGATCATCATTGATTTTGAAATAGAGATTACTATCTGTAGTACCTTTACTGAACACTAATTGCAACAAATACTTATCAAACCTTGCATACCAGGCTCTAGGAGCTTTCTTTAGTCCATACAAGTCTTTCTTCAATCTGCACACCATGTCACCTTGGTCTAATAACTAAAGTCCTTCTGGTTGTTCAATATAAACCTCTTCTTCCGGCTCTTCATTCAAAAATGTAGACTTCACATCCATCTGGTACACTTTGAAATCTTTGTGTATTGTAAATGCCAAAAACATTCTTACTGCTTCAATCCTTGCCACAAGAGCATAAGTCTCCTCAAAATCTATACCTTCAACCTGAGAATATCCTTTGCATACTAGTCTTGCTTTATTTCTTACTACTTCTCCATTTTCATTCATTTTGTTTCTGAAAACCCATTTAGTTCCAATCACATTCTTATCAATAGGTGTAGGAACCAATTCCCAAGTTTGATTCTTCTCTATCTACATCGGCTCTTCTTCGATAGCCTTTACCCAATTTTTATCTTTGCAGGCTTCACTTATAGTTTTAGGTTTAATGTTTGAAAGTAAACAGTAGTTCACATGTTCTTCTGCAACTCTTTTCCTTGTCAATACCCCTTTGTTTTTGTCACCAATAATTTGATCTTCAGAATGATTAATCTTTACATACCTGTGAGTCTTAACAACACTTTGTGGATCCTTCTTTTCTTCAAATTGACTATCTTTCTATTCAACTTTTTATTCATTTACTGTAACAGCAGGTTCATCTAATTCATAGCCACTCAAATTTGATATTCTTTCCTTATCTTCATCAACCTTCACATTAGCACTCTCAATGATCTTTCTCAATCTCTTATTGTAGTACCAGTAGGCCTTACTCCAAGTAAAGTATCCAAGGAAAATTCCTTCATCACACCTAGCATCAAACTTCCCTAACTCTTCTTCTCTTAATATTTGCTTCCAAAAACTTTTAAATATTCCACTATAGGAACTCTTCCACCCCACAATTCATAAGGAGTTTTACTACCATTACCTTTGACTTAAACTTTCTTTTTAATGTAGACAACAATATGTATAGCTTTTGTCTGTTGCAAGTATGTGCCTAACCGATGTTGTCATTGATGTCAAGATATTAGTGTTGTCATTGGTGTCAATTGTGCTCTTGTTTTGATTCTTTCTTGTAATGAGTTAGATGCTTTGTATTTTCCTATGTAAGTATTGGAAATCTTGATATTGAGGCTATTGAGAAAATTTGCTCCTTCGGTAGAAACAATATGTTGCAGAAGAACAATCCAATAGATTGCTCTACATTCTAGAATGAAAATCTTTGTCAGTAGATTGGAAGTTATTTAGAGGCATGTTTGAAGATTATATATCGCAAGTTTAAGCCTCTGGTATGAAGATCTGAGTAAGTTATATTCACCAGAATAAAAGTTGTTTTTCCTAAGTATTCACTGGTGATAGGAAGAAGGTATTTTGCTCTGCATTCTTCTGCATGGAAGTATTATGATTTGTCATTCTATAGTTAAGTCTGGAATGATGATAAGCTCCTTCAACTCTAATGGTTCATGATTTTCTGGTATGCAAGCTATCCTTTCTTTATGACAGTGACTAACAGTGTTGTTTTTGTGCCTTGGTTTGAAGAATCTTCTTGACAAAGTGGTTATAGATCGTGCAGTTGTTCCTAATGATTTCAATGTTCTTGTGGATGTCTCCTAATCATGTTCCTAATTTTGGATTGGTCCACAAAGAAAAATTTGGATTGAAGACTATTCTTGAAAATCTTAATGTGAGCACTAGTCTTCTTCAACTTGGTTGCTTTCACTAATTATGGAGATGTACTAAAGATTGTAGTAGCATGTTGTGGTGTGGAAGATTGTATTTGAGTCCCAGCTAAGGCACTATGTGATCTGCATACATTGTTACATCCTTCTCTTAGCAAATATTTGTATTAGGTCCAAACCTATTTTCTATGTATGTTTGTAATGCCGACCTTGGAGATTGCTCTAATGGTTGATGATTATAATGCCAACCTTGATGTACATTCCAAGATTGAGTTGTATAAAAACATGTAATTTGGTTACAAAAAATGCATCAGTGTGTGAAAATAAAAGGATAAGTACGAAGGTGTAAAAGAGAAGAGAAGAGGATATGTACTACGCTTCAATGGAATTGAACACAGGCATGGAGTAGATGTTATCAAATCAATTCACCAATCTTGGCAGTGAGCCACCCCTTGGTAGTGAGCCGATCTTGGTAGTGAGCATATTGGGTAGTGAACCTCTAGTTTTTAATATTGTTATAACTTATATATTTTTGTGGGCTAACACCCACCATGGTTTTTCCCTTATAGGGTTTTCAACATAAAAAATTCGGTGTCTCATGTGTTGACTGTATTGTTGTGTTAAGTTTTTCAATTCATGATTTCATTGTTAAATCTGAATAATAGTAATCAAGTATTTGATGAGTTAATGTTCATAAGAGGTTAAATTTTTGGAGACAACTGATTCACCTCCTCACTTAGTTGTCTGGTACATTTCAACAATTGGTATTAGAGTTGGTTCCTTGGAAGAAAGTATAACTTGAGGAAGATCTAGGATGTCTTTTAAGAAGAAAGCTCCACAATTTGATGGGACAAATTATGCTCTATGGAAGGTATGAACAAAAATCCATAACCTTTGTCTTGGTTACAAAGTGTGGAAAGCTACAGAGACAAAATATAACATGCCTCAAAATGATTTGACAACTGAAGATGAAATCAAAGAATATGAGTTGAATATAAAAGCTAGAGATGCCTTGTTAAGTGCCTTGAATGATCCTAAGTTGATAAAATTCATGGATCTAGAAACTACAAATGAAGTTTGGGAAAAGTTAAAAAATATGTATGAAGGAGATAATTCTATAAAAAAGCCAAGTTACAAGGCCTAAAAGAAAAATAGGAGGGTTTAAAGATGAATGAAGATGAAAACATAACAACCTTCATGCAAAAGTTTGATGAACTTGTAAATGGCATAAAAGGTATGGGAGGAACTATTGGTGAGAAGGAAGTTGTGATGAAAATTTGTAGATCATTGCCAAAATCCTATAGTCACAAGGTACTTGCAATTGAAGACTTAATGGCTATGAAAACTGTTGACAAGGATCAATTACTTGGACAGCTTGCAACCTTTGAGATGAGAGAATTTTGTGATGCCTTGCCAAAACTTGAGACTGCTTTCAAAGCCAATACTTCTAAAAAGATATCCAGAGAAGAAAAATACAAAGTGGATCTTATTGATGACTTTGATGAAATTGAAGCTAACTTTGTTGATAGATTGCAAAGAGGTTCTAGTAAGTTCAAAGGCAAATTACCTTTCAAATGTTTTTCATGTGGTAAAGTTGGTCATTATGCTTCTAGATGTCTTGAAAGGATTGAAAGGAATAGAAGACAATTTGAGAATAGGCCAAGAGCTCCAAAGAAATGTTGGAGTCTAGTACAACACTGAGAGGGGGGGTGAATCAGTGTTGTATAAACTTTTAAAATCTTTTTGCACATTTTAACTTATAAGATAAGAGAGAAAGACATCAATGATCTGTTAAAAACATATGCACAAGTATAATAATGAAAAGTATGAATCAAGACCTTAAGAACAAATCATTAGGGCACATAAACACATGAAGATAAAAAAGAAACATAACACCTAATTTGGTGAGTTGAAAACCATCAAGGGGAAGAAAAACCACTCTAAAGTGCCTCACTGGCTTAATCAAAAACCTCACTGGTTACAAACAAGTTTCATTGACCATACAAATCCTCACTAGCATACAAAGCCTCACTAGCATACAAAGCCTCATTGGCAAAAATGTGAACATAAGAATGAAATTTCATTTCAGGGGATTGCCCTGATTCTCTACAATACATCAATCTTCATCACATATAAAATCTGACTGAGAATACATTGCATGCTTTCTTCATCAAAAGATAGACCTTCTCTATAATTGGCTGCATATTGTCTTCCTTGTACTTGATTCACACCTGCAAATATATTTCATTCATCTCTCTCAATCACTTAAATCATCTGATCAAATCACCTGCAATTTCCTTATCAAAAACCTTACACAAATAATGTCTTCAACTCATCATATCTCAGACCTCTCAAATCTTATTCACAATACACTTACAAATTCAGTATATAAAAATTGAATGTCATTTCATATTCCTCCTACTCATTCACATATTCACATGTCAAAAAAAATCAGTCCAAGATCCCCTTTTTTAAACACACTCTATTCTTCTAAAAAACCATATATCTCATAACATCGTCACCTTCCAAACCATTTCTTTTTTTCATCTTCAAATATCATTCCTACAAAACTAATATATTACAAGCACCTGCAATAAAAAATAAATTAAATAACTCTTGATATTCCTCTCCAACTCTTCAATAGCTTTCAATCTGAAAAAAATGACTTCCATAAAAATGATGTCTTCAAAAATAATACTATCATCTGTACATCTTCTCTCAAACAAAAATAATATCTTCCATCTTCCTTGAAAAAAATATTATTTGTCTGCATGAAATAAATATCCATTCTACATTCTTCATAAAGCATTATTTTCTTTATATTCCTTCTAAAACCTCTTCATATTTTTTCTGACAAAAAATCCTTTCTTTTTAGTCTTTGATAGTCACAAGGAAGATCCACATGAGATGTTTTAAAAAAAGAAAAAAATCTTCTAAAAAGAATCTTTAAAAATCCCCAAAATCTACCTTGTTAAAGCTGTCTAAAAATAGCTTTATAAAATCAAAAATTGTAGTCAATAAAGATTATGACATCCTAGAGACCATCAAAACAGATGCAAAGGAGAGAGGAGTCCATTGTAAATATTGGCCTTTGATTTTCTTATCGCACACTTCAAAGGTTTAAATATAAGCATTTAGATTTGTTTTTGGCCCTCATGCACCCATGGTAAGACTGATGCCTTCGGTGGAAGGATAGAGAGAGGGCCAGTCGAGGGATGACTAAAGACCCCTCCAATGGGTCACTTAAGTGAGATGACCTATGATCATAGGTCAATAGCAAAATATAAATAAAGTGCAAAAAGGAGTATGACAATTAATTTAGGTCCTTTTAGGATGAGATTTTTATGATGTGAAATAATATCATTTTAGGATCTCAAATATGCAACAAGAGTTTAGGTAAAAAGTGACCTGAAGAGAAATTTCTTCAAGCTTTACACAAGACCAGGTATCTTTGTACTCTCAAAACTATAAGGATCTGTGAAGACTCTTCATGTAAATGTAGACCAACAACATAAAGGATACTTTACATGGTTTTTAATATCTTTCCTTGCATCAGGTTAGTATCAAATGTCTGTACCTATCATTCACCTTCAACATCATATGTTAGACTAATACCAATCCTACACCTTCTCCACATCCTGAAATGAAAGTAGCTTTAAGGTCATATACATGCATATTGACTTCATGAAACAACATGAATGCAAGACATAAAACATAAATAAATCCACATCAACTAAACACCTCAATCAAGAAGCATTATATCAACATAAAAATTAAGCATTGAGATCATACTGAGAGCATCCATATGAAGGATAGAAATATCACTATCATATGAAGAACTTCAAGACATCATCTAAAAAAAAACTAACTTCTTTGCATTGCATGAACCTCCTTTCGTATGTGCCTTGACATCCACTTGTTCCATGATCATAGCCATGTACCTTTTATGAATTCATGTTCCATCACATCAATTCTTGAATAACTTTCAATCTTATGACATTTGAAGTAACATTTTGTAATGTCCTGCATCAAAATTGACGATCAATATAACACTTAGCATCATATTAGTACCATTGAAGCAACTCACTGAAGACACATTGTGCTCTTGTGCCCTTAAAGACATATTATGAAGAAATACATCTTGCATCCTAAGCATTGATCATCCCCATTTGAGATAAACATGAAAAAACTCCACCAAGCATGAAGGATAGCAAGAATGACATGAAACACCTGACATGAAGACCAAAACAACATTTGACATCTATTGTGCCTTGGATAACATGAATACCATAAATATGAACTCCTGGTATATGAACTCCACACACTTCTATCATCAATGACAAACAACTCAACACCTTTTTGAAATCAAAGGCAATCAACCCCCATCAATCTCCCCCTTTGTCATTGATGGAAAAACTACATGATGCATTCTCTCTCCCCCCTTTTTGACATCGGATGACAAAGGCATAAAAACTCCTACTATTTTGAATGCAACAACAAACATCTTCTCCACACATCATCAATGGCATATTAACATTGTCTCAAGGCATAGTCAAGACAAAGCTAATCGCATCATGTAGCAATAGAAATCAAGTAGGAACTCCCCATGAACACTAAACTTTGAATGACAAATCCTTAAACAAGAAGCATTAATGTTAGACATAATAAATTGATAAAGGTCATACTCTTCCTTATACTCTTATCATATATTATCAAGCCAATACAAATGAATAATATGAAAGAAATCCCTGTGCATACTCCATTTTGTATATGCAAGAAAACCACTGTCGACTCCTTGCAAGAATCCAAATACTAAAATGAGTTTATTACTGTCATAGACATAAATCATTTTCAAGAACTTTGACATGAATGTGATTGACATTGCATATACAAAGTTGTTCACCACAAAATACAATCAAGAGAGCAAAAGAAATTGTCATGAGAATAAACAAACCCTATCACTGCACAAAGAATGACTATTCTACTAACAAAAGGTTTGATTCTACACTTTCCACTACAAGGTCTACATCAAATCAACTATTATCACCAAGGAGAAGTCTGCAATCAAGGTTAGTTATTTACTATCAAATACCATTCAAGATCTACCATTCTGATCAAACATCAGAGGCTGTAACATATATGCCAAAGGTTTGAACTTCATCTCTACTTTCATCAATGATGCAGGAGCATCCATGGAAAATTGGCAATCAACATCACCAAAAATATTTGTCATTTAATTTATTTTAATTTGGTTTCCTTAGGATAGATTAATTAGATGTTAAAAATATATGTAATATTAGGCTAAAATGTTATAAATAATTATTGGCCTCAATATTGTAATTTTGGTGTGTAGTCTAGCCTAGGTGGCATTCCATCCTCATCTTTTATTTAAAAAAATATTTTAAAAAGGTAAAAGAGGGCGATAGATTTTAGGAGTTTCATCTTTTGAAAACTCATTATTTCTCCTAAAAAGTTGCAAAAGAATATTGGCAACCAAGTTGAGTTGGTAGCTACTTTTCTATTTGGGTCCCTATTTTCTAGGAGTGGGAATCTTGAAAGTTTGTTATTCTTGGAAAATTTGTTGGAAGTGGATTTGGAGAGATTGTTGGAGATTTAATGATTCTAAAATATAAAATTCAATGCATCATTCAAAATTCCTAAAAAATAGGGGTGGAGAGAGTGGAAATAAGATTTTGCTTTAATGTATAAAAGCAAGAAAGCTAAAAAATAGCACCACCACAAAGCATGGCAAGTCACGAAGTTTGAATGACTTATTTTAGTCAATTTAATTGATTAAAATAAAATAAATTGGCTATTTTCCAAGAGGGAGATGTTACATTTTGGAGAGTGGGATGGAAATGTATTGAAATGCAAATAAATTTATTGAAATTACATTTTCATTCCAAAAAAAAAAGAGGAGATACAAAAAGAAATGGGAATTCATTTTTAAGGGAGTTTTTCCAAGTTGAAGGAGAGATAGAGGGAAGGTGTGGATGGCCTCCAAGAGGGTTTTAGAAAGGTGTTGTTACAGATTTGGAGTTGTTTTGTGCATCCATTGGGTATTCCAGATGAACCAGTGGAGTTGCATAGTTGTTTGTTGTGATTTTGCAGGAGATGGAAGTCTAGTTTTGTGAAATTTGTGTTTGTTGTAGAAAACTAATTTTCTATTGATTTTTGTATCTTTGTAAGGGTTTATTACATCTCCATTCCTCTACATCAATCAACTATCTTCTACCATGTCTACAACATCTCTGCAAGAGACTACAATAGACAAGAGACAAGTGCTAAGAATTGACTTCTTCCATTTGTAACCTCCTTAGCCAATATATGCAAACATCTGATAAGAGCTCCTTGAGTACACCTTAATTGTAATTACACTACATGTCCTCCTCAACACCACTGAATAGCTCTTTGCTATGGCAACCAACACTTTGTAAGTATCAACAAGATATAAACAGAATCATTTATAACAATGTCATTCAACATCATCAAACTCTTTGTGCATTGAACCCTTGAACATCTTATCAACATCTTGTTTGCATTATGACATCATGAACCACTGACCACCTATATCACTAACATACACTAAAGAACAATATAGATTACAACACCATCATGAACTTCATTTCATAAAATAAATATGAGTAGTATCTTAGCAAACATTATTAGGCATGAATCTAATAGCACGATAAACAAGACAAAAAACATCATATTGACAAGCATCAAATGATCTCCTTCCTGAAACTTCTTGGGGGTAATTGATAAGACATTGGACAACTCCCCCTCACTTCATGCTATATATTATGCAATTGATGATGTGACTTGTGGAAGATGCACAAGTTTAGAATCTATCTTCTCTTTGCTTTGTTTTATTCTCCAAACTTTTATAGGTTCTTTATTCTATTTAGGTTTCTTCTTCCAAACATTTTCAACCTTTTTCTTTTTCCAACCTTTCAAACTAGGTGATGCTTTTCTTCCATACATTCTGTAACTATATGCTTTGTGACTAGGAGAGTTGCACTTCAAAACATATAAGATTAGTATTCCTTCTTTGTCCAATGATTACAGGTATAATTGTTTAGGGTAAAATTTGAAGGCTTGTTTACTCTAGGTCAAGTACCTCAATTCCACCATTAAACATTGGGGAGACAAGGATCAAGCTTGTAGACAAGCTTCTTATCACTTTGCCTCCATTTTTATGCTCACGTGGTTATAGAACCTAAGGGCCTAATCAAGATTTTATCAAATGTTGTACTTTCAACCAAGTAAAACCCTAATTATGCCTCAAATTAACAATATACATAAACTAAAGAAGTATCTGGTAAAACTAATCACATAAATGTAGAGGAGGGGTTTCAGAGATAGTGTACCTAGAATTTGAGGGCTACCTAGACTAGGGTGCCCGCCCCAATGTCTTACAAATTTCTGAACAAGAAAACCTTCTGTACAGGGTGTCTGAGACTACTAAAAGGATCTTAGATCCTGAATAAAACACCTGGTTGGACTAGGGTGCCCACACCAATGTCCCACAAGTCTCAGAATCCAAAAATCTAAAAGTTTGTCACAATTGTACCCGCAATATCCTTCTTCCTGTAGCTTCTTTTCTCTGTAACCTATGAAACATGATTTGCACATACAAAGGAAGGAAATTGTTGCGGCTATATAGGAGCTTGCCTTAGTTAAGCCCCATCTTTGGTATTTCTACCTCAACAATAGCCAAAGGAAAAGATTTGTAGAAGTGTGTGCAAACCTAAAAATGTGTTATGCATAAAATCAAATGCTAGATGTGTCAATCAAGGGAAGATCAACAACTTTCTTTGAATCAATAAATACATACAACTTCACCTCAAGGAGATGAAACAAATGAAGACTTGCATGAACAAGAAGGTGAATCAACAATGTCTATGGAGGATCTCCAAGCTTGTTGTTGGAGGCTTCAACCCTTCTCCCAGTGATACAAAAGGTGTACAAACCCTAGGAAGAGCATGACAGACTCAAGATCTTGATTCCTAACCTTCATCCATTGTCTCCAAGATAGCAAATAAAGAATACTTTGAATAGATTCAACATGTCACTGATCTTCAATGGTAATTGTAGCAGAGTTTTGGCATCAAGATTGCATAAGAATTGTGTTATAAAATGATTTGCAAATGTCTTTTATAATCAACCTTTAGGGAGTTCAAATTTTGATGTAACATCTTGATATCGTGCAAAAACTTAGAATTTGAAAATAGAATCGTGAGGCACTTGGTGGGAACTAACACACCACTAAAATTCAAAATCCTGTGAGACTGGGGAGGACTAGGGCACATGCACCCAAGTCCAAGCCCCCAATTTCATCTTAGATCTAAATTTTGGGGGATCCTAGGGACCCTAATCTCAAATCTCTTTCTTGTTTTTATCAATCAGTTACCTTAAAAAGTGAATAGATTGCTCCTAGACTAAGTCAATCAGGGTTTCAGGGAGGCCAAAAAAGAAAAGGTTGAGAGACCACCAAGAGTGAGGAGCTAAACCAAGGGAAATTCTACCATTCCATATAGGAGGACAATTTCTAACGTTACATTTAGGCCCCACTTTAGTGGCCATATGATGCTACGTGCATATGCAACTAAAGGAAAGTAAATACATCAATCATGAAAAAGGATACCCAAAAGGATGTTGTAGAGGAAGCTAAAGCATCATCAATGAATAGGAAGAAGCCCCCAATTCTATAATCCTGCAAGGCCACAAAGTTAGGAACTGCATCTTGCAAAGGAACACTTGTCAGATAAATCAAAATCGAATCGATTTGCAGCCACCACCAATGAGTTAGTATCAAAATGCTAAGGGGGTTGAGTGATGGAACATGGTGAGGGAGGAAATCAAGGGAGATATATGCTCCCCTTGTTTTAGCTTGCTTAGTCTGAGAGTAGAAACATGGAGATATCCACGTGTTGATTTCGAGGGAAATGTCTTGTGAGAGCTATTTGAAGGAACAATGCTCAACACAACACATTGGGTAAGAAAGAGAGCAGAAACAAGATTCCAGTGCAACAGATGGTATGGAGATTAGAGTTTGACAGCTCAAGAAAAAGGCTCTAGAGTGAAATAGTGCACTTTTGCACCTAGTTAGGGATAGGATTTCTCACTCACTTACTTTATACAAAAAGGGAGTTGTCACTTATAGCTTAACCCATTCTTGTTTCTTGTTATTGCAGAGAGAGAGAGAGAAGGAGAATAGGAGAGAAACCATGACAAGCTGACATCCATACCATCCACCATGACTCAAGATGCTCTAAGCCCGAGTGGCAAAAAGACACTTTGAGACTGAGGTAGGGTCCTGATTCCATCCTTCTATCATCTTTCTTCGTATTTTGCTTTCACATTTATTGATGTCTATGCCAAGAGGGGAAGGTGGACATGGTTCCCAGATAGGGACACCTGAGTCCACCTAGGGCACTAGAGTCTCTCTGGGGCACCCTAGTCCCACAGGAGCTCCAGTGTCCCTCTGGGGCGCCCTAGTCTTCTTGGGGTGCCTTGGTCCACAGAGGACACATGTCCTAGACATAGGCATTCTATTCAATTTTTTATAGCTTATTTTAGTTTCTAGCAAGGATTCTGATACTCTTGCTTACTTTCTGATCCTACAGGATGTCCCTGAGATGCGTGAACACATAGGTGATCATTTGATGGCACTTTTGTGAGAGCGCGCTAGCACTTTGATGGCCGTAGAAAGAGAGCACTTACATATGGTGGGCCTATGGTGGGTATTTAAGATGCCCATAATTAGATTCTATCGTGTGATGCTTATGGCACTGATGGAGAGATGGGATGTAGATACCTCGACATTTCATTTACTAACTAGTGAGATTACCATCACACTGGAGGATGTATTTAGGATCCTTCGACTACCAATCCATGGAGAGATAGTGAGAGTTGTTAGACATCACTCAGAAGAGTATACTCATGAGAGTCAACTGTATTGTTTGGGTCACATTGTGTCACAGGCAAAGTGAGCACATATTCATCTCTGGTTGCTAGAGCAAGGATGCAGAGACATTCCCTTACTACAGAGGATCATGATTGTCACAGTCGCACTACCATTGCACCAAATGGACGAGGCACTCACCTTCATGGGGGTCTCGTTCATACTATTAGAGCAATGGAGATGCATCAGACTATCTACGCATGGGGGTGTAGTATGCTTGCACACCTATATCACGACTTAGGGCAATATGTCCACTATGAGATGCAGAGTCTATTGGTCTACACATTGTTACAGGCTTGGGCCTTTGAGCACATCAGGTACACATGATCGATGTGTTTTCCTATATAGGTAGCATTCACCCATCTGTGTGTCTATGCCTACCCACTAGTCAGGTGTTGGAGGCATGGCAATTTGTTATACTGGAGAGTGGTATTTGATAGATTGCACCCTGGTGACATCATCTAGAGACCATATCATGGCTTCATTAGATGGCCTAGGGAGCAGAGGTAGTAAGCTTAGATGTAGAGGGATTAGCTGATGGTTGGTTGCCTCGATCACACTGTATCTTGGTTTTACTATGGTAGGGTGGCACGATAGTTTGGAGAGGTACATGATGTTCCTACAGTTTGTCTAAGCTACGCACGTGCAGCTTGGAGTGCAGTTAGAGTCAATACTGTCTAACAACTGACTATAATAGACATACCACTTAGCGATGATAATGGTCCTGAGGATGCAGAGCTAGTATGAGGCACAGATGATGTTGAGTGTACCTGATCATATCAGACCTAGTGGCACACAGCATGGCCTGTACCTATCTTTCCACCTAGGCCTCCTACAGGGGATGCCCGACCTTGGGCCAGTCACGCTAGTGACACAGGGGTGGAGGACAACGTCAGTGACTTCATGGGATACTACGATCTCAAGGAAGGTATAGAGGAGGATGAGGATGAGTCTGAGGAGGTTCCATCATAGTACTTCTTAAGAGTGAGATCATGGCAGAGCCAGTAGGACGCAGACACTGATGAGGAGACCAAGTCAAGACCGCGGTCCAAGGCTTGTGGTCGTACTCCTACAAATGATGTGAGACCTAGTTAGATAGAGAGAGGAGAGAGTAGAAGGCCTACGTCCCCAACTACAGATTAGATAGCACAACTCATCACACCATCAGCAATCTGTGATCCATCCTGGTGAGATGGAGATCTAGGTAAGGTTTGATTTATTGTTTTATGTTTTGGTATAATTTATTATTTATGATTTTTTATATGGGAGTCTAACATCTATCTCATTCTCTATTTTACAGTTGGGACAAACACATGGCAAGAATTTGAGTCACGTCATAGGAGACATATTACCGATAGATGCCTCAGAGTAGTAGGTGCAAGCAGATCATTTGCAACAATCATCCACTAGGCAGCATGCTGAGTTATTTATGCCTATTGTCAGATACAGGATTGCTACAGAGGCCATGCTAGAGTAGTTTGCACAAGAGAGAGGAGTTTGGACAAAGATTTGAGCATGTTAAGGCTTAGTTTAGGGTACAGCAAGAGCAGACAGTACCGGTTCATACATTAGAGGGAGAGCCAGCTGTCAGTGAGTTCTTACTGCGGGAGGTCTAGCAGGCAAGAAATGACAGAGACAGGGTTTAGGCCAAGAGAGAATGGTACTGGAGGATGTACTAGGAGGCACATGAGCAGACGATAGAGATGAGAGGTGAGATCAGGGGGTTATGATCACGAAGTGTCTCTAGGATTCATTCGCGATTCGTAGCCACACATGGTCAGGCTTCTATCACTTGTACACCATGAGGGCTTGAGGGTACTGATGATCAAGGTTTTGCTATGTGATTCCTAGACTCTAAACACTACGACATCCAATTTTGTTCTAAGGGATAGTCAACTCAGATGTATAAATGAAATTGAGATATATATGTGGACACCCAAAATTGTCCCAAATTTGTCCATGTCTTGCAACACCTAGTCAAAAACATTACTCAGACATCATGTAGCATTTTGTCCTAATCCCACTCTTAATCCCACTTATCCCATTAAGCTAATTAATTAAATAAATTTTATTTATTTAAAAGTTTCACATTCATAATCAAACTTTCCAATTAATTAAATAAATTTTATTTATTTAATTAATTTCCACATCATATCCCAATCCTATCCTAATCATCTTCCCAATTAATCAAATAAATTTTATTTATTTAATTAATTTCCCAATATCCCAACTAATTCAAATATTTTATTTAAATTAAGTCCTCACCTTTCATCACAATTCGACACTTGTCCATTCTCAATTGAATCATGTGTGGTAGTACAACTTTCATTTAGAATCCTTCACATGTACAACTAATGGGACCTAATTTTAGTATTTGTGTACACCATCACATAAAAACTTATTAAATAAAAGTATTTGTGTACACAATCACACATGAGACCTATTCTCCTCCCTCCACTTGTCACATGACTACAACTCCCTTGAAGAGTGGGAATAACTAATCAATCCTATCTGTCCACATCAATCATTTAGCTTTTTAATCTCAACCATCCATTTGAACCAAACCTTTCCTATAAATCAACCCCCTCACAAGACATTTGAAGGGGGCATTGAGTTGGACTATCCTTATGCTGCTAAAACATCTTTAGAGCCTATGCATCTATCATCCATTATCATTGTCATCTTCCATCTATCATCTCATTCTTATGCAAATGTTATGCTTCCGAATTGTGAGCAACCAACATATAAAATCAATCAAACAATTCATCATTGCATCTTTAAGGTATTGAATGATTTGGGTTTAGGTTATGCAATTCAATGTTTGATTATTTCCATTTGCAAATCCAAACTTTTTTCATTATACAATATGATGTTTATTTCTATGTGTAATGGATTTTTATGTATCACATGTGATTTTTGTAAAAATGCAACTAGTGATGATGTCTAAAGGTTGTAATTAATGCTATTGTGATATATTAATAATTAGAAAAAGAACATGTAGTAACAAGCACAATGATTAATCATTTTACACATAACTTTAACTTCCATGCTATATTCAGTTAATGCAAAAATGATGTAAGAAATTATTATTGAAACATGATACAACAATGATCAACTAAACAAAGATATAATGCTAAATGAATTAAGACAAAATGGTACTATCTTTTCAAAATTGAAAACTAATCTATGTGCTAAATTAGCTTATGAACATTTAACATCAGATCTCAAGCATAAAACCTTTTGAGGTGTGCTACATTAATAGATTCTTTAAGCAGCATACCTTGTTCATCAGCTAATTTATATGCTTCGGATCCAAAGGCTTTAGTGATGATATACGGTCCAATCTAGTTGGCATTGAACTTACCTTTTTCACTAGGTGGTGCATTTACATTGCATTGATTTTCATAAAGAACCAAGTCCCCAACATTAAATGAACATTGTATGACTTGCAGATTATAGGCTCGTTGTATTTCTTTTTTATAAGCCTTGAGATGTTCAAGAGCGTTAACACATCTTTCATCAAGCATCTCAAGTTCTTGTAATATTTTCTCTCATTCTATGTCATCATCCATGATGTCTTTTAGGGAAATTCATAAAGAAGGAATTTCTAACTCCAAGGGCATTATCACATCTACACCATAGACAAGATTATACGGTGTGTTACCCAGAGCTATTCGAATACTTGTTTTGTAAGCCCATAGTACATAAGATAATTGCATAATATATCTAATAACCTTGTTTGAAGCTTCTGCTTGGCCATTTAATTGAGGGTAATAAGGCATAGAGAAGCAATGTTGTATATGATATTTTTCAAGGAATTTTTTCACATCCTTGTTCTTGAATGGCATACCATTATCTGACACGAAGGAGGAAGGTATTCCAAATCAAGAAATTATGTTATCTTGTATGAATCGATAGATTACATCGGTAGTCATGGATCGCAAAGGGACCATTTCAACCCATTTTGTAAAATAATCAGTAGCAGTAATGATAAATGTATGTCCTTGAGATGAGGGTAGGGAAATCTTGCCAATTAGATCCAAACCCTAGATAGAGAATGGCCAAGGTGACACCTGGGCAGGAAGATCTTGAGCAGGAGCATGGATGAGGTGTTTATGTTGTTGACATTGTGGGCATCTCTTGATGTAAGTGAAGGAATCTTATTCCATATGCTGCCAATAGAAACCCATACGTAACAATTTTTGCACCAATGATTTTCCACCAAAAAGCCCTCCACAAGCACTAGAGTGAGATTCTTCGAAAGCTATTGGAATCTCTGCATTACTTAAACCTTGGAGTAAAACAATATTATAACTTTATTAATACAAGATGTTCGATAATATAATGTATCACGTTGCTAGTTTGCATAAACGGATTCTGGCATTCTTAGATGTCAAGTCCAGAATGGTTCCATCACATAAATAGTTGAATATATAGGAGAACCATTCATCGGTGTATGTATTACCACAGAGTTCTAAATTTGCAACTATAGGGCTTTCAATTACCAGTGTCTTAAGATTATGAACAACGAAGGTAAATTCCTTGAGAGGACCATTAGGGGATATGAGGGAAGCTATGCTTTCCATTGCATCTCCATGTTAGTTATCTTTCCTAGGAATGGTATCAATTGTATATGATTCAAACTGTCATAAGAGAGATAATGCAAACTCACGATACTGAGATAGCTTATCATGCTTAGTTTGATATGATCCTATTATCTATTTAACAATTAACTGAGAATCTCCATATATTGTAATATTCTTGATACTAAGAGCCAAAGTTGCATGAAGTCCAGCTATAAGAGCTTTATATTTAGCTATGTTGTTTGTGCATAAGAAATCTAAATGGTAAGATAAAGGAATTGACTTACCGATGGGAGGTATTAATATAACACCAGCTCTGGAGCCAGTTCAAAATTTTGATCCATCAAAGTATAACTCCTATTTCTCTTTTTTAGAGATTGTTAGAATCTATTCATTAGGAAAAGCATCTACATTTTGTATAGAAAAGGGCAAGGGAGCTTCAGCTAGTTGGTCAGCTATCACTTGCCCTTTAATTGCTTTTTGTGAAATAAATTTGAGGTTGAATTCTATTAATAGCATAACCCATTTAGGAAGACGACCTAATAAATCTATTCATGCAAAGAGATGTTTCAAAGGGTCAAATTTTACCATTACATGCACTTCAACATTTAAGAGGTAATGTCTAAGCTTTTGAGTGGCAAACACTAAAGCTAGGCAATGCTTCTCTATAACTATGTATTGCACTTCATAATTGAGCAAAGGATGACTGATGTAGTAGACAACACATTCTTTACCTTCAATATTATGTTGTGTTAACAAAGCTACTAGGGCATTGTTAGATGTTGAGATGTATAATAGAAATGGTTTATCAGAAACAATAGGTTGTAAAATAGGGGGATTAGCTAAGTAATCCTTTAATTCATTGAAAGATTTTTGACATTTAGAATTCCATTGAAAACAAGAATCTTTCTTCAGTAGTTGCTTAAAGGGGCAAGTCCTATCCACAAGTTGTGAAACAAATTAGCAAATGACTTGTATCTTTCCTTGCAGACTACAAGGTTGAGATGTGTTCTTTAGTATTGGCATATTAACAATTGCATCTATCTTTTTCATATCAACTTCTATACCTCGATTTGAAACAATAAATCCAAGTAACTTTCCACTATCCACACCAAAAACATACTTATGGGGATTCAATCACATATTATAATTTTGTATGCACTCAAATATCTGTCAAAGATTTGTAACATGATCCTTATGGTGGATAGATTTCTCTAGGATGTCATCAACATAATATTCTAGAATATTGTGCATATAGTCATGAAATATAAGAGTCATCACACGTTGGTAAGTAGCTCCTACATTCTTAAGTCCAAATGGCATGACTACCCAACAAAATGTACCACAAGGTGTTATAAAGGATGTTTTATACTAATCAAGGGGATTTATAAGGATTTGATTATATCCTAAAAATCCATCCATAAAAGATAGCAACTCATGTCTGGGTATGGAATCAACAATCATATCGATATTAGGGAGCGGGAAATCATCTTTCAAAGATGCCAAATTTAAATCTAAAAAATCTATGCACATTGTTACATGACCATCAGGTTTAGTGATGACAACAATATTTGAGACTCATGGAGAGTAATCAATAGGTAGAATAAAACCAGCTTGTAAGAGTTTTTCTATTTTAGTTTTGACAAGAAAAGCGATCTTAGGATTCATATTATGAATCTTTTGTTTGAATGGCTTAACATTTGGCTTCAACACAATATTATGCATTACAATATGAGGATCTATACTAGGCATGTCTGAATAATTCCAAGTGAACAATTCTGAGAATTCACTCAATAATTTAGTCATTTCTTCTTTTTCTTCCACATCCAAACAATCACTAATAGGGATAACTTTTTTAGGATTATCCTTATCCATAACAACATCAATATTCTTTCCATTAAGAAGAGTGTTATGGTCAAGGGGATTGTAGGATTGTAATTGTTCTTCAATTTCTTCATTATGCTCTACTATAGTAGTTATTGTGCTAGTAGTCTTTCCAAAATATGCATCATCATTTAAACAATAAGGTAGGCCACGTTTATGGTGATAACAAGGAATACCATCATAAGTGCCTAAGAATTCCATTATCGCTTCATCTGCCGCAAACATATCTAAAGGAAGTGATCCTGGAGGACAATTGGTGTCAATCATCTCAGGGTATATCAAACTAAGTGTTGATATGGTATTCACATTTAGAGTAGGGTGTTTGCAAGCTTTAGATTCCTTGAAAGGATTATATCCAATGCCACTTGAGTAATGTTGTGAAGTAGATTCTTTAGGGACTTTGATTCCTTGTTGATTTATGCCACAACTATTACCTACATAGTCATAATTTTTGTAAAGGATTCAGAATCCTCTGCCATAGAGAGAGACCATTTCTTTAGATGAAGGCAGAGCTTCATAAGTCTCATAATTAGTAGTATAACTGAGAGTATTATCCTTATTTGTCAACAAAGAGATCTTGTGTGTATCATTCGTAGCATATGATGTGATCGATGCAATATTTGATGTTTCGAGGACGGGGTTTTTAAGTTTATACTCTCTTGTAGAGGAAAATGCAAAATCTAGTGAACATCAATCATCACCAACAAATGCATTCAATTGCTTGGGCTCTTACATAATGTTTTTAGAGGCAAGAGGAGTTGACGATTCAGCTTTTAGATTTTTTTAAATCTTAGGACCAACAACATGCTTATGCACTTTCATTTGAAAACAAATGTCTGGTTGAGTATCCGAATGGATAGAATGCAATTCTTCTTTAAAGATAAACTTAATCGAATGGTGTAAAGTAGAAGGAACTGCTCCTAACACATGTATCCAAGGTCTACCTAGAATCAGAATCATGTTGTAAGATAGAGAACAAGGCATGACATGAACCAAGGTAGGCACCATCACAGGTCCAACTTGTATGGGTAAAGTTATAGTACCCATAGATTGTCGTCCAACATTATCAAATCCACAAACACTTAATGATTCTAGTTTGACAACAGATATATCAACTTTAACCTTATGCAATAGATCAATACCACAAACATTAAGGGCTGACCCATTATCAATCATAACTCTCTTAACCAATGTTTTGTTGATTGTAATAAAGATAACCAAAGGATCATACTATTTCTAAACCTTGAGAGATGGTAACTCATGTTGTTGAAATAAAATATCTATTTTTGTTGCATGCATACAGTCTAGTAAAGCAGCAACATCATTTGGTTTAATAGTAGGAGGAACAATCACCTTTTATAAAGCTTCTTGTATCATTCCATGGTAAGTAGGGGAAGTTTGTATAAGTTCCCAAAGAGATATCTTTGCAGGAGTAGCACGAAGCTGCTCTATAAGATCATAGTCTTTACCACCTTTATATGTTAAATGAGGTTCTTGAGGAAGCATAGGTTGAGAAGCTGGTATAGATATCAAAACATTCATTTTTTGTGTACTTTGTTTTTTATTTGGAGTATTATATGCATGAGCAACCACATTATGATTGGTTTGTTGTAAGTTTTGTTTTGCAATTTGTTTTACACAATCATAAATGTGATCAAGAGATTGAGAAGAGGATGAAAGACCTTTAACAACAAGCATAGGTTTAGAGGATGGTTGAACCACATTTGCATATAGAGCAACCACAATTTTTTATTTTTCAATCTCTTCTTTAGATTTAGGAACATAAATTGCATTTACAAACCTTTGAAATAGTGACAGCTTTGAGACTGTAGTGGAATGTTCAATTGAGATAAAGTCCTCAAGGGCTTCATCTAACATATCAAATTCATCACAACTAAACAGCTCATCATAAGCATGAAAATCTTGCAAAAAATAATCCCACATTCTAACATGCTCTATTTAAACCAGGATCTAATGCACAATGATGGCCTTTGCAAATGAAATACAACTTTCAACAATGAAATGCTAATTTCCAACTCTTTTAGTGAAAAGATAAAGAATGTAATCCACAAGTTAACATATGCAATTTCACTAAACAGGTTTTTTTCAATCCAATTATGCTTTAGATCAATAAATTATATCAAATCTAAAGTTTAACAAGGATGTAAATTCTTCATGTTGGGTTCACCAAAATGTTTAGGGTAAAATTTGAAGGCTTCTTTACTCTAGGTCAAGTACCTCAATTCCACCATTAAACATTGGGGAGACAAGGATTGATCTTGTAGACAAGCTTCTAATCACTTTGCCTCCCTTTTTATGCTCATGTGGTTATAGAACCTAAGGCCCTAATCAAGATAAAAGGCTCCTGGATCCCAGATAAAACACCTAGTTGGACTAGGGCACCCACACCAATGTCTCGAAAGTCTCTAAATCTGAAAATTTGAAAGTATGTCATGACTATACCCACAATATCCTTTTTCTTGTAGCTTCTTTTTGCTAGAACCTTTGAAACACGATCTACACATACAAAGGAAGGAAATTGTTCTAGCTATATAGGAGCTTGCCTCAGTCAAGCCCCATCTTTGGTATTACTACCTCAACAGTAGCTAAAGGAAAAGATTTACAGAAGTGTGTGTAAACCTAGCAATGTGTTATGCATAAATCAAACCCTAGATATCTCAATCAAGGGAAGATCAACAACTTGCTTTGCATCAATAAATACATACAACTTCACCTCAAGGAGATAAAACAAATGAAGACTTGCATGAACAAGAAGGTGAATCAGCAATGTCTATGGAGGATCTCCAAGATTGTTGTTGGTAGATTCAACCCTTCTCCCGATCATGCAAAAGGTGTACAAAACCTAGGAAGAGAAAGATGGACTCAAGATCTTGATTCCTAACCTTCATCCATTGTCTCAAAGATAGAAAATAAAGAATACTTTGAATATCTTCAACAACTCACTGATCTTCAATGGCAATTGCAGCAAAGTTTTGGCATCAAGCTTGCATAAGAATTCTGTGTGATAATGATTTGCAAATCTCTTTTTATATCAAACTTTAGGGAATTCAAATTTTGAAGTAATGTCTTGATATCATGCGAAAATTGATAATTTGAAAATAGAATCCCAAAGCACTCAGTAGGAACTAACACCCTACTAAAATTCAAAATACTATGAAACCTGGGAGGACTAGGGCAGAGCTGTCCAAGTCCAAGCCCCCAATTTTAGGTTAGATCTACATTTTGGGGGGTCCCAATCTCAAATCTCTTTCTAGGTTTTATCAATTAGTTACCTCAAAAAGTGAATAGATTGCTCTTAGACTAAGTCAATCAAGGTTTTAGGAAGGCTGAAACAGAAAAGGTTGAGAGACCACCAAGAGTGAGGAGTTAAACTGAGGGAAATTGTACCATTCCATATAGGAGGACAATTTCTGACGTTACAATAACAATAACCAAAAAATGAATAATTATACCTGTACATATATGCTTGTCTTACTGGAGCATCCCTTCTTGAATTTCTCTTTTGATAGTTCATTTTGATAAAATCATTTTTAGTTTTTACCTTAGCTTGAATCTTCTTTTTGCCTTCAGGAGCAACAACATGATAATTTAGATCAATTTTCCTTCTAGGAGTCTCTCTGACTTTGGGATACTCTCCTTCTTCATAGCCTAGACCAATAGCATCCTTATAATACTTTTGTTTGCCCAACATTTCATGTAACTTGTTTGTGCTTTCTTCAAATTCCTGATATTTCTTGGACAAAACCTTGAGACCTTCAGAATCTTTTCTTAGATTGACAATTTCAGCCTCAAATTTCAGATATTCAATTCTTTTAACCTCAAGGTGACGAATGGGGTAAATCATAAAACACATAACAATAAAATTTGCACATAGAAAATAGAACTTTCTTTATTTATTTGGACAACTTATTACATTAGAGAAGATCAAATACAATTAGAGGAATCAACCCTCCATAGGCTACAACACATTACAGGTTACTATCACAAGACTCTGGAATCATCTGCCTTTTGTAACCCCAAATTAGCTAGGGTTTCTACTTTCTTGCCTATTCTTGACTCTACACTTCCCCCCTTAAATCTACTACTACCCAGGGTTCCCAAAAATAGTTATTAATAGCCTTTTTGGAGGCCAACAATAATTTCAAAATTTGCATCTCCCTCCAAAAATAGGTCAACTTTCGGGAGCCATAACTTTTGATCTGGGTGTCTGATTGATGAATTGTTTTATGCAACAAAAAGATCATGGAGTGCTCTACATGCTAAGAACTCGATCTGCTGGTTCTGGCCATTTTTGGGGTCGTACAGGGCCATTTAGTGACTCAAACCTGAGTTTGAATAATTTTTAGACATTTTTCAGGAAACAGAAACTTTAATATCTTTCAGCTCGCAAATGATCTTTGCTTGATTCCTTTGCCAAAGGTCTTATATTTCGATTATGTAACTTCCTATAAATTTTTATTTCAATCTATACCCAAATGCAAACATTCTAAAAATAGCAGGTTGCTATTTTTAGCAGTTTGGAAAAACTAAAAGTTCTACATCATTATTCAAGTGATTATGGAACCAGAACAATAAATTTTGAAAAGAAATGGAAAGAACATCAATAATTTTGAAAAAACATCTTTTTTTGGGTGATGCAAGATTGCCCTTACACCATTGGATGCTCCTGCATTAGACACCCAAGGTAATTTAAGAAGTGACCCTGTCATGTCTCAGGTGTTTGTGTGAGGAAAACCCAAATGGTCAACCTCTGTCTTAGACAACCAAGAAGAATCTTCAATAGGCCTTCCTTTCCATTTCACCAGGTATTCTTCATATTGCCTGTTCCAAGTACTTCTTCCCACACGGCTATCCAAGATCTCTTCTATCTCCTCTATTGAAGTAGATGTAGAAATACTCCACTATTCTGGTATTGGTCCATCCTTTGTTCCACCTTCATGATATTCTATTAAATCAACAATGTTGAAAATAGGGGAAATATTGATCCCACTTGGCAGATCTACCTCATATGCATTCCCTAAATCATGTTTCTTCAAAATTCTGCATGGTCCAAATTTTTTCATTTTCAACTTATTGTATGTTCCAATTGGGAACCTTTCTTTTCTCATGTGAACCATGACTTCATCTCCTACCTGGAACTCCTTATATCTCCTCTTCTGATATGCCTTAGCATTGTACTAAGTATTCATCTTATTAATTTGCTTTTCAACCTCTTCATACAAATTCTTCATGTGTTTTGCAAAGTCTTCAACCTCAACACTTGTCTTTCCTCCTTTGTCTAGATTCCTTAACTCTGAAGCATTTCTTGGACTATTCCCATATACAATCTAGAATGGTGATTTACCAGTAGTCCTATTGATAGAATTATTGTAAGCAAATTCTGCCTGTGGTAAAATCAAATCCCATCCCTTGGGCTTATCTCCTACTAAGCATCATAGTAGGTTACCCAAACTCCTATTCACCACTTCCATCTATCCATCAGTCTGCAGATGGTGTGCAGAGATAAACTTCAAATTCATCTTCAACTTCTTCCACAATGTTCTCTAGAAATAACAAACAAACTTCGTATCTCGATCTGAAACTATGCTCTTTGGTAGACCATGTAATCTCACCACCTCCCTAAAAAATAACTTTGCAATATGAATAGCATCATTAGTCTTCTTGAAAGGAATAAAATGTGCCATCTTCGAGAATCTATCCACCACCACAAAAATGGAATGATGTCCTCTCTGTGTCCTTGGTAAACTAAGAACAAAATCCATACTAATATCATCCCATGGCTTCTCTGGTATAGGTAGTGGCTGATATAGACCTATATTTTGACTTGCTCCTTTCACCATCTGACATACTTTGCAACTCTGCACAAATTTTCTCACATCCTACTGCAACTGTGGCCAATAATAATTTTCACTAGCAATAGCAATGGTCTTATCTCGACCAAAGTGCCCAACCAATCCTCCACTATGCGTCTCTTTAATCAGGTTATCCCTCATGGAACTCCTTGGAATGCACAACTGGCTTCCTCTAAACAACATGCCATCTTGGATTATGAAATCCAACCATTTTGTCCTGTCTAAAGTAACAGGTTCCAAACAAGCTTTCCAGCCCTTGGCAAAATCTAGATCTTTAGGATACAAACTTTTGAGCTCATCAAACCCAACAACCTCTATCTTCATTTCTATCAACAAATTTTGCCTTCTGCTCAAGGTATCTACAACTATATTTGACTTCCCACTCCTATGCTTCAAAACAAAAGTATAGCTCTCCAAAAACTAAACCCATTTTAAGTGCCTTTGATTTAACTTTCCTTAACTATTAAGATACTGCAAAGCCTGATGATCAGTATGTAAAACAAACTCCTTTGGTAACAAATAATGTCTTCATTTCTTCAAAGCCTAAACTATTGCATAAAACTCCTGATAATAAACATTATAATTTTTTTTGGCATCATTAAGCTTCTCACTAAAATAGGCAATGGGCTTACCTTCTTGGCTCAAAATAGCCCCTATACCACTTCCACTAGCATCACAATCTACCTGAAATACCTTATTGAAATCTGGAAGTGCCAAAATAGGTTGTTCTATGACTATCTACTTCAATGTATCAAAGCTCTTGTCTGCTCCTTTAGTCCATCTAAACTCTTTTCTATCCCCTCTCATTGTCTCAATTACGGGTGCACAAATGCTACTAAAATTTCTAATAAACTTTTTGTAAAAACTTGCCAAACCATGAAAAGATCTTACCTTAGAAGCACTCCTCAACGTTGGCCATTCAATGATAGCCCTCACCTTCTCTAGGTCCATCTTAAGACCTTCCTCTAAGACATCAAATCCCAAGTATACCAACTCCTTCTTTTCAAAACTACATTTCTTTAGATTAATTAGAAACTTCTCCTCCCTCAGCTTCTCCAAAACTCTTCTGATATGCATCAGATGCTCACCCCAAGTCTTATTGAAAATTAAAATATCATCTAAATAAACAATAACAAAACTTCCCAAAAAACATTTCAATACCTCATTCATGAGCTGCATGAAGGTGCTCATTGCATTGGTTAGCCCAAATGGCATGACTAACCACTCATACAAACCCTCCTTTGTCTTGAAGGATGTCTTCCATTCATCTCCTTCTTTGATTCAAATCTAGTGATACCCACTCTTTAGGTCAATCTTCATGAAATACTTGGCTCCACTCAAACAATCCATTATGTCATCCATTCTGGGCAATGGAAATATGTACTTGATTGTGATCTTATTGATGGCTTGAGAGCCTATACACATTCTCCACTCTCCATCTTTCTTTGGTGCTAGTACTGTAGGTAGCGCACATGGACTTAGGCTCTCTCTTATCAATGCCTTCCTCAACAACTCCTAAACTTGTCTATTCAACTCTTTATTGGTGCAGAAGCACCTACCTGATAGCTGGCCTCCTTGAGGCAGTTAGTTAGTTTGAGTCTTGGTTATGTTTTCAAGAAGGTCTGATAAGACCAAATGCATGTAATAAGGTCATGTTGATCATGATAAGATCACGCTGACCATGCTTTTACTATTTTTAGTTAGTTTGTTAGAATAGTTGTCATGCTGTAGGATCGGTTGGATCTCCCAGCCGCCTGGAGAGTTCCCAGCCGCTTGGAGTCGGGTCAGTAGTACTCGTAGGAAAATCTATTTAAGCATGAGGATCGGTTGATATTGCATACAGATAGAGATATCATCGATCCAGCTAGGTTGCACAGAGTGAGACAGAGAGAGAGAGAGACTGATCATTGTAATTGCATCTTTGAAATCAATAAAGAGATCATGTTTGTGTTCTTTCTCTGGTTGGATTCCATTGTTTAATCGTTTTGCTGATCTGGTGGTTTCATGGACATGCTGATCCATTCCACCGGTTGATTCGTCGAATCGGTGGAATGGTTGTGTACAGTAGATTAGGAGGTAGTTTGTTTTCTGTTTGCATGCAGGTGTGCAGGATCACGGTCGACAGATGTTGAAGACCCTAGCATGGGTATGTGCTAGGTCGAGTTGATAAGTTTGAGTTGGAAGATCACCCTAAGAGTGGATCGGGTCATCCCTGGAGGATCGGCGAAGTGATATTTCGCTAAGGTTGGGAGTTCGTCAAAACGGCTTCATCAGGATATTTCGGTTTATATCCTGCAGTTGCTTTGGACGTCGTCATCCAGATAAGTGAAGATGAACATGATGCAGTTGAGTGCATGAAGTGAATGTGCGTCAGGGTGATCATCGTCAGGAGTTGCCGAAGAAGAGTACATCGGCATAAGGTGAAGATCGGGTTATGAAACTGTTGAAGTTTACATGTTGCAAGTACATCAGGATGTTGTAAGTCAGATATATACTCAGTGTATATATCGCCGTCAGGATCATCTTCTGTGAGTGCCCATCATCCGCATATCGCTAGCAGATGCGGGAGTGAAAGTTCATTTTTTGACTAAGTGTTGAAGAGGTCATCAGGATATTGTGTGACGTCATCATCATCAGGTTATGACGTCATCATCATCAGGATATTAAGATATCTCCCTATGCAAGTTTATCCTGCTGTCGCTAAGGGTGTAGGTATCGGCGTAGGCTCTCGGCAGAAAGTTGTGTTAACATCATCAGGAGGTCTCGAGGGAACCGGATAAATCATATCATGATGCTGTTGCTTGTGTCGTCGGCTAGCGGAGCATCGAAGGTAAGCTGCTGAAGTGGTCGTCATCAGGATATTTGGAGCAACCGGATATTTGATATCCTACTGACGAAGGTGGTGTCGCATATCATGATGATGCCGCTAGTGTTTGGCGCCTGATGAACAGTGCAACAGGAGGATGTTTGCGCTCGTTGAGTATCATGATGATGATGATAGGCGACAGGCGGAGGAGGTGAACAGTAGTCGGCAGGAGGATAATTCTGCTCATCCAAAATATGATGATGCTGTTGGTGTTTTTTAGGAAACATGATGATGATGCTGAGCCGATAGGGATTTTTATCATGCTGTTTGTATATCTGGCTCCTCCTTCCTGTTAGTTAGCTTCCGTTGCATTTCACTCTGCATCATAGTGGTATCAGAGCAAAGGTTAGGATCTTCTGGAAAAGATAGGCAGGATGTCAGATGAAGAAGGAACATCGGAGGTTCCAGCAAGGATGACCAACGCTGAGTTGGCAGTTCTGGTGAAGAAACAGACTGCAGAAAGCAAGGCCGTGAAGGCTCAGAATCAGGAGTTGAAAGATGAGTTAGCAAAGTTGAGGAGCAGAGTAGGTTCTGGTAGAGAAGATGATAGGGAAGAAGAAGAGATCCCTAATTGGAGCGAGGAGGTCATTCCTGCAGACCAGAGACCACTGTTGAACGCCCTCAAGGCCATGGAGAGGAGAACCATGGATGTGAAACTGGATTTGCCAGTGTTTACAGGTAAGATGGACCCTGATTCAGTGATGGAGTGGATAGACTGTTTGAACAATTTCTTTGTAATAGAGGAGATACCAGAACAACAGAGAGTGAAGATAGCACAGTCAAAGATGAAAGAAGCTGCCTTGACATGGTGGAATTTTGTTCAAGATGATAGAGTACAGGAAGGAAAACGTAGAGTTGCCACATGGAAGAAGATGATGGCATTAGTAAACGAAGCTTATATTCCATTGGATTACAGTATCCAATTACACAAGAGGAAGCAAAACCTGAAGCAGAAGGAGCTAGATGTCAGCTCATATACAGAAGAATTCATGAAACTCTGTATGAAGACAAAGGTAAAAGAAAGTGAAGAAGAGAAGGTAGCCAGATACCTTAATGGATTGAGGTTTAATATTCAGGATGATTTAAGTCTGCATAATCCAGATACAGTTCAGAAATGTTTCCAGTTGGCATTGAAAGTGGAAGAGAAGTTAAAGAGAAAACAAGAACAAAACAATAGAGGAAGAGGATCAGCCCATAGAACAAGGCAAACTAATGAGAGTCAAGAAGACACTGGTAAAGGACAGGGACAGTCTGATTTCAGAGGTGGATGGAAAGGTAATAAAGGCAGATTTGGAAGTGGTAGGGGTTCTACTACATTTTCAGGGAAATGTTACACCTGTGGTGAGTTTGGTCATCCATCTTTCAAATGTCCAGAAAACAAAGGTTCATCATCCAGAAATGATAGAACTAATGACAAGAGAGTACAACTTGTGCAAGAAGAGACAGTAGAGCAAAGTGTGCAGAGTCCAAACACTTATCAAAAGGATAAGGAGGCTGATAATTGTGGATACCCAGAAAGTGGAGAATCTCTGCTGATGAGAAAAACAGTGACTACCATGAAGGTACCTGACAAAGAATCCCCACAAAGAAGAGCTCTTTTCAAGACCACATGCAAGAGTAAAGGTAAAGTATGTAAGGTTGTCATTGATACTGGTTCAACAGACAACATGGTATCTCAGGAGATGGTGGATAAACTGAATTTGGAAAGGATTCCACATCCACACCCTTACAAGGCATCTTGGGTGAGTGATAGTCATTCACTTTTTGTCTCTGAACAGGCATATGTGGATTTTCAGATTGGAGCATATCAGGATAGAATTTTGTGTGATATTTTGCCCATGGAATGTTGTCACCTACTGTTGGGTAGACCATGGCAATTTGATCGAAGGGTACTGTATGATGGGTATGCTAATACCTACACCATCCAGAAAGATGGGAAGACTATTAAGTTGATGCCATTGCAGTCAAATGCTGCAGTACAGAGGGCAGCCCAAGTCATTTTAATGGGAAAGAAGGAATTTGTGCAGAAGCCTATAGGAGCAGGCATGCAGGCAGTTGAGAACACTGCAGGGAAAGGAGTTGTTAAAGACAACAAGCTGAAGAAAGTTTCAGTTGTGACTGACAGAGGTCAGCAGCAGGTTCAGAAACAGGATGGTAAACAGCAACCAGTTGAGAGGAATGACAAGGATGTTGTCATAGTTGGGACTATTGTTTGTCCTATAAGAGTTGAAAGAAAGACAGAGTTGAACATTGCAGCAGTTCCAGAGGCAGTTCAGACAGAGGTTCTGGTCAGACAACCTGACAAACACAAGGTATGTGAGAGAAAGGCCTACATTGACAGGCATGAGGGTTCACTTGCAAGACAGCAAGCTACAGTTCAGAAGTCTTGGAGCAGCCAAGAGCCAGCAGAGGATAAAGCTGGAACAGGTCAGAAGACTGACAAGGCAAAGTGTAAAGGTGGAGGACTTCCATATCCTAACTCATGGGACATGAGTTATTTTCTTTTGGGGAGTATGGTGCAGAAGCACCTACCTGACAGCTGGCCTCCTTGAGGCAGTTAGTTAGTTTGAGTCTTGGTTATGTTTTCAAGAAGGTCTGATAAGACCAAATGCATGTAATAAGGTCATGTTGATCATGATAAGATCACGCTAACCATGCTTTTACTATTTTTAGTTAGTTTGTTAGAACAGCTGTCATGCTGTAGGATCGGTTGGATCTCCCAGCCGCCTAGAGAGTTCCCAGCCGCTTGGAGTCGGGTCAGTAGTACTCGTAGGAAAATCTATTTAAGCATGAGGATCGGTTGATATTGCATACAGATAGAGATATCATCGATCCAGCTAGGTTGCACAGAGTGAGACAGAGAGAGAGAGACTGATCATTGTAATTGCATCTTTGAAATCAATAAAGAGATCCTGTTTGTGTTCTTTCTCTGGTTGGATTCCATTGTTTAATCGTTTTGCTGATCTGGTGGTTTCATGGACATGCTGATCCATTCCACCGGTTGATTCGTCGAATCGGTGGAATGGTTGTGTACAGTAGATTAGGAGGTAGTTTGTTTTCTGTTTGCATGCAGGTGTGCAGGATCACAGTCGACAGATGTTGAAGACCCTAGCATGGGTATGTGCTAGGTCGAGTTGATAAGTTTGAGTTGGAAGATCACCCTGAGAGTGGATCGGGTCATCCCTGGAGGATCGGCGAAGTGATATTTCGCTAAGGTTGGGAGTTCGTCAAAACGGCTTCATCAGGATATTTCGGTTTATATCCTACAGTCGCTTTGGACGTCGTCATCCGGATAAGTGAAGATGAACATGATGCAGTTGAGTGCATGAAGTGAATGTGCGTCGGGGTGATCATCGTCAGGAGTTGCCGAAGAAGAGTACATCGGCATAAGGTGAAGATCGGGTTATGAAACTGTTGAAGTTTACATGTTGCAAGTACATCAGGATGTTGTAAGTCAGATATATACTCAGTGTATATATCGCCGTCAGGATCATCTTCTGTGAGTGCCCATCATCCGCATATCGCTAGCAGATGCGGGAGTGAAAGTTTGTTTTTTGACTAAGTGTTGAAGAGGTCATCAGGATATTGTGTGACGTCATCGTCATCAGGTTATGACGTCATCGTCATCAGGATATTAAGATATCTCCCTATGCAAGTTTATCCTGCTGTCGCTAAGGGTGTAGGTATCGGCGTAGGCTCTCGGTAGAAAGTTGTGTTAACATCATCAGGAGGTCTCGAGGGAACCGGATAAATCATATCATGATGCTGTTGCTTATGTCGTCGGCTAGCGGAGCATCGAAGGTAAGCTGCTGAAGTGGTCGTCATCAGGATATTTGGAGCAACCGGATATTTGATATCCTGCTGACGAAGGTGGTGTCGTATATCATGATGATGCCGCTAGTGTTTGGCGCCCGATGAACAGTGCAACAGGAGGATGTTTGCGCTCGTTGAGTATCATGATGATGATGATAGGCGACAGGCGGAGGAGGTGAACAGTAGTCGGCAGGAGGATAATTCTGCTCATCCGAAATATGATGATACTATTGGTGTTTTTTAGGAAACATGATGATGATGCTGAGCCGATAGGGATTTTTATCATGCTGTTTGTATATCTGGCTCCTCCTTCCTGTTAGTTAGCTTCCGTTGCGTTTCACTCTGCATCATTTATTCTCTGCTGGAGTCATTCGATGGGCTGCCTTATTTGGAAAACTGGCTCCTGGTATCAAATCCATTTGATGACTTATCTTCCTCACTGGTGGTAAACCCTCTAGTACATTATCAGAGATAATGTCTTGAAATTCTTCCAACATATCTAAAACTTCTACTGGTACATCTTCACATTTCTCTTGACTAATCTTAGGAATCAATGCAAAATAATGACCCTCATGCTTCATACCCTCCAAAAATTTCTTACCATTTACCAAGCAAATTCTGGCAGTACTACATACCTTTTCTTCCACCTCCTTCAAGGGCTTCAACTTATGATGAACTCCATCCTTTGTTAGGCAATATGTGTTTGCACAACCATCATGGACAGTGCTCCTATCATATTGTCAATCTCTCCAACAACATATGACATGCATCCATCGGTATGATATCACACAACACCTCATCATGGTAGTCCCCAATCTTGAACTTCACTAAACACTTCTCATTGACCAAAGCTCTGTGGTCCTTCTACAACCATGCAATCCAATATGGATGTGGATGCTTTCTTCTTGTCAACTTCAACTTGTCAACCATCTCCTTTGAAACAAGATTGTTAATACTTCCACTGTCAATAATAATATCACAACACCTACCTTCACATTTACACCTTGTGTGGAATAAACTCTTCCTTTGATTGGGTTCTTTCTCCTCATTCAAAAAAGTTCTTCTTATAACTACAGTTTCTCCCCTTTCAACATCTTCAGAATGCTTAGACTACGCATCTTCATCTATATGTGCAACTCATGCATTACCCTTAGGTCTTCTGTTTGTCCTTTCTTGATGTTGTGAAGACTCGTATGTTCAATGCCCTTCTTCTCCACATTAGAAATAGGTTCCTCTAAAACCTCCTCTTTCAGGTCCTTGCCCAGGTATGCCTCTTCCTCTTCCTCTTTGCTCACCATTGTTCTAGCCACAAGGGTGGTAGGCATTATCCCCTCTCTGATTTCGATTGGTACCAGCTTCTTCACTTTTCTTTGATCTTCATTATGGCCTCCATAGGGTCTTCCACCAGTCCTTCCACCTTGACCTCTTCCCCTTTGCTTGCTATCAAATCTTTTATTTAGCTTCTCTTCCACCTTAAGGGAAAACTGGTACACATCTTCTATGGTAGTCATTCTGACTAGGCTCAACTCCTCTTGAATACTTGCCCTCAACCCATTAATGTAATATGATACATTCTCCTTGTTGGCCTCTACATTGCTTGTCTTGATAGTAATTTTATAAAACTCTTCTGTATACTTCTTAACAGACTTGTTACCTTGCTTCAATCCTTGTAGCTTCTTCAGCAACTCCATCTCATAGTCTACAGGAATGAACTACTTCTTCAGTTTCTCCACCATCTAATCCCATCTGGTGATCTTTCCTTTCCCTCTTCTATTCCTCTCTAATTGGACCTCCTTCAACCAAATACTGGCATGGCCCTTCAACTTTGTTTTTGCAAACTTGACCCAATCTAGGTCCTCCACATCTTCATACTCAAAATACTCCTCCATGTCATTAATCTAATCAATAAGTTGTTCCAGATTCAAATATCTAGAATATGTAGAAACTTCGATCCTAGGCCTCTTTCTGATCTTAGAAATGGACCTCAACAATCCAACTTCTGCAGGATCTCCTGCAGCTTCTTGTTCTTCCTTGGATAGCTCTTTTTCAGCTTCATCCTCACTTTCTTCTCTTATTCTTGGATCAAACCCTCTTCACAGCTCCTCTTGCAATGTATCAATTTTACATTATAGGGCCCCCTTCCCTCAAAGCATTCTTCCCAGTATTATTTCTTCATGGAGGCAACCTGATCTCTAGAGCAAACCCACAACCTCAAGTCCTGGTGCAAACTGCCTCACGGTCAATGATCTGTCTACACACTCAGGAAACTTGGCTCTGATACCACTTGATGAAGGAGGTAAATCATAAAACACACAACAATAGAATTTACATACAGAAAATAGAACTTTCTTTATTTATTTGGACAACTTATTACATTACATAAGCTCAAATACAATCAGAGGAATCAACCCTCCACAGGCTACAACACATTACAACTTACTATCACAAGACTCTAGAATCATCTACCTTCTGTAATCCCAAATCAGCTAGGGTTTCTATTTTCCTACCTATTCTGGACTCTACACTTCCCCCCTTAACTCTACTACTACCCAGGGTTCCCAAAAATGGTTATTAATAGCCTTTTTGGCAGCCAACAGCCTAATTTCAAAATTTGCATCTCCCTCCAAAAATAGGTCAACTTCTGAGAGCCATAACTTTTGATCTAGGTGTTTGACTGACGAATCATTTTATGCGTCGAAAAGCTCACAAAGTGTTCTATGTGCTAAGAACTTGCTCTTCTAGTTCCAGCCATTTTTATGGTTGTACAGGTCTGTTTAGTGCCTCAAACCTGAGTTTGAATAATTTTTAGGCATTTTTTAGGAAACAAAAACTTTAATATCTTTCATCTCGCAAATGATCTTTGTGTGATTCCTTCTCCAAAGGTCTTATATTTATGTTATGTAACTTCCTTTAAATTTTCACTTCAATCCGTGCCTAAATACAAACTTTCTAAAAATAGTAGGTTCCTATTTTTAGAAGTTTGGAAAAACTGAAAGTTCTACATCATTATTAAAGTGATTATGGAACCAAAACCACAAATTTTGAAAAGAAATGGAAAGAACATCAATAATTTTGAAAACATATTTTTTGGGGTGATGCAAGATTGTCCTTACACCACTAGATTCTCCTGCATCATAAGGTTGGATTTTGTTACATCTACTATCCTCATAGCTTCCTCAATGTCTATCTTCAGACTGATAATCAATTTGTCTAATTCATTAATTCGTGTCCTTAAATTTACAATCTGATTTCTTGCTTCTTCAAGATTAGAAGATACTCTTTCAAAATTTGAAAGTGCTTTGTACTTGGATTCTTTTTCTTGTTGTAGTTGCAACTCTAATATCATATTCTCCTTTTTATATTTCTTGATCTCACTTAGAGCACATATGGGTTCTCCTTCAACATCAACCCCACATTCTTGTTCATCATACTCCTAATTAGAATCACTCATAATGTGACCTACTACTTCTAAATCTGATTGGGTCTCATCTTCTTCATGTGATTGTCTTCTATCATTATCACTTTCTTCAGATAACAAGCTATCCTCTCCTTTTAAGTGCATCACTGTGATAGATTCTTATCAATTCCTTCCACACATCTTGAGTTGTTTCATAATGCATAACTCTACAAGGAATTTCATTAGATAATCCAACATAATAGCTTTCTTTGCTATATGATTGCATTTATAGGCCTCTTTGTTATTTGTAGAATTAGGTGATTGAGAGGAAATAAAATATCTATTCTCAATAGACATCCAAACACCATACCCTAAATAGGATAGATATACTTGCATTCTAACACACCAAATAGGAAAATCTAAACCATCAAAGAAAGGAACTCCTAAAAATTCTTCCTTTAAATTAATATCTGACTCAACTTGTGAAACATTTATACCAACTGATTGTATATCAACATTTGAATTTGATATAGGTGATGTCTTTTGACTAGTATGTGGCTTGACATTTTTCTTTTGTCTATTTCTTTTGCACTTTCCCATGGTACTCCACTATTAAGACCTACTTGTAAAGGGTGACTTTGGATGTTAGGTTTTTGGTAGTTTGGGTGTATATCCTCCTTTCACCCTTATATTCAAGGACCTAGGGTTGAGTTGTAATGCACTATCATACCCTAGGTCACTATTGGGATGTTGGGAAACTTAGATTTTTATGATTTGATTGTCAGTTTCCTTCTCTTGTGCTCAATTATACCTTAAAACTGTAATAATGCAAATATGACAACACACAGACGAATAACCAAAAATGTTTCTATAAGAAGATGTAAAATGAGAAATCACTACATACCTATTTTTGGGGTTTAGAGATGGAAAAGTTAGGGACTAAGGAGTGGGCGCCCAAGTCCAAGGTACCAGTTTCTTTGCAGAGTCCTAACATCCTTCTGACACTGATTTGCACTGTAACTTTTGTTTCCTAAAATTTAACTATGAAGGACACAAGGACTAGCGCCCAAATCCTGGAAAGGCTCTGGTGTCCTGTTTCTCTTCAGATCCTGAATCCTTGATGCCTGTTGATCTTTCCTACAACTCCACTTTCTCCAGATGTGACACTTGTAACCTATAATCATAAAACTTTGGTAGGGGGTTGTGGTGTTTAGAGGCTTGCCTTAGTCAAGCCCCATAGAGACATTCAAGTCTTCCAAACACCATTGTCAGATAGACAGTGTGTACTTAGGGAGGCAAAGAAAAAACCAAATGACAAATTCTCAATAATCACAATAGATATCACCTTGTAGTGAATATCTCATGGGAGGAAGAAGCTCTTCATTCCATAAGGAGATGGATGCTCATATTTGCAAACACAAACATAGACAACACAAATCTACTCTTGCAACACAATGAAAGCCTTGAATCGCTTCTAGAATGCCAATGGCCATCTAATGATTATCTAGTTTACAAATGAATGCCTAAACATGCTTTTATATAGAACTACAAATATTCCCACCAAGATTTCATAAATTCAAACTTACCATGTCGGCGTAAGGACCAAATAATGGTCATAAACTGACACTTCAAATTTGGGCATGACCTAAAATAGGGTAGGACTAGGGAGCAGGTGCCCAAGTCCTCCCCCCTATTTTGGGTAGGGCTAACCTCAAGGAGTCCCCCTAGGCCCCATTTGTCATGATACCCAGGGTTCATTCCATTGAGATGCCAAATTATGATGCAAGATGTCCTAAATGCACACTAAAGATGCAAGAGCTAAATCTAAAGAGGGAAAAGCCCCCAAGGGGAAATTTTTTTGATGTTACATTTAGCCCCCACTTTAATGTATGTATAAATGCTAGGCCAAAACATGCATTAAAGTACAGTCGTAAACATGCCAAGCATGAAGAAGATATGCTAAGCACATTGAAGACAATGATAGGTGCGTAAAACATGGAGAAGATAGTTATAGTCATGCAAAACACAGAGAATATAGTAAATTCATAGAAGACACATTAATGCATAGAAGACATGAATGATTTCTTTTCTTTTCTTTTTCTCATATCTATGAAATGTAGTGTAAGTACAAGAAAGTAAAAAAACCTCCCATAATGTAGGATGTACTCATTGCATATGGCTTTAAACTACATATATGGGGCAACACACATGTAAGACATGCAAAACCTCCCAAAATGCAGGATGTACTCATTGTATGGGTCTTTGAACTACATATGGGGTAACAAACATGCCAAACAAAGAAAGCACACAAAAAACACACACTTTGAAGACATGGAGAAAACATGACAGAAAAGCGATGGAGTGTTCCTATTTCTAGGTTCATCACCATCTCAAGCACATTACAGGTACACATTAACAATTGGGATTCACCACAACAATCACCAAAGACATGCTTAAGGGTTGAGTTAGTCATAGAACCACTCCCCACCTCCACAAAGGACTTTGAAAATAGAGGGATTAAGAAAAAGGATATGCTTGATATCCCACCTTTGTAAAGGGCTTAAATGATTGATTGATTGATTGCAAACCAACTCTGAGTGTAGAATGTACTCATTGCACAAGTCTTTAAACTGCACTTGAGGACAAGCACATTACTAACATCTATGATAGATAACTTACCTTATACACCCCCACCTTAAGGTGGTTGATATCATGCACCAATATCAAGCACGTTAAGGTAGGAAAAAACACACAAGGGAACACAGACTTTTGCAAAGCCCATGCCCCCCAGAGGTGACATGTACTTTACGATAACCAAATGTTCCCACAAACACTATTGGTAGTGAGCTAATATCTCTTACAAGATTCGTGACATGGCTTAACTACCTCCCATGGATTCATTAACTCTGGAGGTTATATTGGGTATTAATAGGTCAACCTCTTGGTGCAACGGCAACCATGTTCCCAATAATTGGTATCAGAGCCAAAGGTTCTGGGTTTGAATCTCCCCCACAAGTGATGCAGGCTCCCATGTTGTTGGCAGTGAGCTAGTATCTCTCGCGGGATTCGTGGCATGGCTTAACTGCCTCTCATGGATTCATTAACTCTAGTTTTTGTATTGGGCATTAATAGGTCAACCTTTTGGTGTAATGACAACCATGTTTCCAACAAGCACATCCCTGTAAGAAACATGTTAGTCTTCATAATCATGATAAACAACAACATGAATGCATATGAAGTCTGAGGCATGCAAGATTCAAGATAGACAAAGTGCATGGAGCAGCAGTATTGTTATTATTTGTATATGAGATAGAACACCATAAAAATCACCACGCAGAAAGCATGAGTGCTTCCACTAGCCAAGTGCTAGATAAGATATACAACCCCATCGTCATATTAGGAAATAAGTCCATTTTTTTATTGGTCTCGAAAGGGATGCTAGGTCCAAATCAGTATAAATATTTTTTTTCATCCGCCTGCTAGATGAAAACACTAGAGGAAGGGAAACAATAAATAAGAGAGGAGAAACAAGTGTCTTAGGGACAGTCATGTAGGAGGGTGCCCCCAGCTCACCAACTACAATGCTATGTCCGCAAGACACAACACACAACAATGAAATCAGAGAGAGAGGCAATATAGAAGAATGATGATACAAATAGAAGAAGTTCACAATAGAGGTAGTCTCCTAATATCTTGAACCTTACAAGAGAATCAAGGGTCATTTTAGGAGGCCTAAACAACACATAACACATCACAGGGGAAGCACATCATGAGAGAGATAAAGGGTTAGAGATACTTACTTGGAGTGTCCTCCAGGCTAAGTCTCATCATCAAATAAATCATCAAGGAGGTCATCATCCTCCCACTCCCAGATTTTAGAGGAAAGTGGGACATAAGGTACCATAGCCCAATTATCATCATTGTTAGGGTCATCTTTATTTTGTTCAATGTTTGGATCAATGTTTTCTTGTTGAGAGGCAAGGTTTATGGTATAATCTTGTCTTCTTCATCTTCTTTCTCTTGATTTTCTATTTCTCTTTGTTTTACCACTTATCTCTTGTACGATAGCGCTTTGCTCTTTCAAAGGTTTTTGCAATTTAGAAGAGGAGGCACAAGGATCAAATCTCATTTGTCTAGGTGGCATATTTTGTTGTCGATTATTACCTCTTGATCCTTGTAAGGATGATGAGGCAAGAACCTCAACATAGGGACCTTGTCCTTTCAGTCTATGGTTCTCTTCAAATGCGAGTTGTTTATCTTTTGTTGTTTCTTGCATAGAAGGTCTGGTTGTTGGATGTAATAGTTTTACTTTGTAATTTCTATATCCTAAGGAGTTCAAGTTTGTTCGTGGTTGAGGTTTCTCTTCATTTTTGTCCCAAAAGTAATCCATTGTGTAATGTTTTCTTTCAACTAAAGGTTTGTATTTATTCTAGGAGATGGTAATCACATATCCCTCAAAAGGAAATTTTAGACAATTATGAATTGTTGAAGGGACAACTTTCATTTCCTTTAACCAAGGGTGTCCCAATTTTATGTGAAAATGGTTAGAAACGAGGACAACATCAAACCATTGTTCTACATGTTTTTCAAATACAGTTAGCAACAATGATATCTTACCCAAAGGTTTTATAAAGGTTCCCTTATGTGTTTTAATCATCATGTCTGAAGGGTCATAAGATTCTTGCATCAAATTATGTAAATAGAGGAACTCTTCCGTGGCGACATTAGTCATGCAATTAGGATCAATAAGAGTTCCATCCATGGTGTTTCCCATTATTTTCATAGTGATGTAGAGAGGTCTGTCAATGTCTCTGATTGTTCTATCATGAGGTGTGAACATAATTTCAAGTTCAGGGACCTTTCTTTTCATGTAAGTTCTGGGAGGGAACCTATTTTTTTTGTTGCAATTAGAGGCCATGTGTATGTTTTCAAATTAGTGCCAAATTAGATTTTAAAAGCTTTGTAAAAGACAAGTGGAATACAATGTACGAAAGTAAACTTAAATGCTTGATTTTTTGTACCTTTTTAGTGCAAATATATGGAATCAAAGGTGTTGTAAGGGTTTTGATTAGGGGAAGAAAATTATATGTCTGATATCAGTCCAATATAGCAATAAGATCCTTCACAACGCACTCTTGATGTCAAGTCAAAATATAGTGAAAATACACTAAAACATGTGATTTTTTCACCAAATCTCAATGCAAAAGAGTAGGACAAAGGGTGTTGTGAGGAAAATAATTATGGACAACAAATTATATTAGCAATAAAATCCTCTTAATTCCAAAATATCTATTACAACATTCTTTTAGTGTCTCCCAAGGTCAAACCCTAGTGAAGATGTAGCAAAATAGGCAATTTTCTGTGATTTTTCAATTCCAAGACCTAGAAAAAGGGGTGTTGTAAAGAATTTTAGGATGTGTAGAAAATAATTCTGATGATATCAGCCACATCAATCCATAAAATGTTTTACAACACACTTGGAGAAAATAGCAAAAATGTGTAATTTTTCACCAAATTTTCAATACAAGAGCCTGATAAAAAGGTGTTGTGAATATTTTTAGAAGGGAAATAAAATTATTACCCTAATAACAACCAGTTGGTACAAAAATATCCTTCACAACATGCCTATGGTGCAAATTGAGAGAGTCGATAAGGCCAAATCTAGTTAAAATCAATGTTTTTGAAGCCCTAGGTTTGAAATCTTGACACAAAATTCTATATGAATGTTTTGAAAGATGAAATATGATGAAAATAAAATGAACTCAGATCTAAAAATGATTTTCAATCTATAACATGCAAAATGCTAATGCAAATCTAGTGAAAAATCAATGAAAATGTTAGTTTTTGTTAACTTTTTCTATGCAAAAATGCAAATTTAAAAAATCTAAATGCAAATTTGTTCCAAAATGCAAGACTACAGCCAAATGCAAATTTGAATGAGTATTTAAAATCAGTAGAAAAATCTAAAACAAGATTTTACCTACAAACCCTAGATTTTGGAATTACTGGGTTATATGTAAAATTCACAATTTTCAATAAATCCCTAGCAAATTTATGATGAAAATGCAATGCAAATTACTGATTTTTTTGTAAATTTTTGCAATTTAAATCATATCTAATGGAAAAATCAGAAATTTGATGAAATTCAAATTAATTCGTGCAACATGCAAACTAGGGTTTGCAATTTTTTTCAATTTTTCCAAATTTTCAATTTTTTTGTAAGTTTTTCAATGCAATAAGATGAATGGTACTATGAATGAATGAAAATCAATGCAAATTTGAAGCAAAACACTCAGCAAGGTGCAAACAAGTCCAATATGTCAGGTTCACCAAAAATGTAAAGGGTGATTTTTAAATGTTAGGTTTTTGGTAGTTTTGGTGTATATCCTCCTTTCACCTTTACATTCAAGGACCTAGGGTTGGGTTGCAATGTACTATCATACCCTAGGTCACTATTGAGATGTAGGGAAACATGGGTTTTTATAATTTGATTGTCAATTTCCTTCTCTTATGCTTAATTATACCTTAAAACCCTAATAATGCAAATATGACAGCAAAGAGACAAATAACAGAAAATGTTGCTACAAGAAGATGTAAAATGACAAATCATTGCATACTTATTTTCGAGGTTTGAAGATAGAAAAGTTGGGGACTAAGGAGTGGGTACCCAAGTCCAAGGTACTAGTTTCTTTGTGGAATCCTGACCTCCTTCCAACATTGATCTTCACTGTAACTACTATTCCCTAAAATTCAACTATGAAGGACATAGAGACTAGTGCCCAAGTCCTGGAAAGGCTCTGGTGTCCTATTTCTCTTCAGATCTTGAATCCTTGATGCATGTTGATCTTTCTTGCAACTCCACTTTCTCCAAATGTGACACCTATAATCTGTAATCATAAAAATTTGGGAGGGGGTTGTGGTGTTTAGAGGCTTGCCTCAGTCAAGCCCCTGAAAGACATTCAAGTCTACTGAACACCATTGTCAGATAGAGAGTGCATGCCTAGGGAGGCAGAGGCAAAAACCAAATGATAAATGCTCAATAATCACAATAGATATCACCTTTTAGTGAAGATCTCATGTGAGGAAGAACCTCTTCATTCCATGAGGAGATGGATTCTCAAATCTGTAAACACAAACACATACACAATACAAATCTACTCTTGGAACACAATGAAATCCTTGAATCACTTCTAGAATTCCAATGGTCATCTAATGATTATCTAGTTTACAAATGAATTCCTAAACATTCTTTTATATGTAACTACAAACATTCTCACCAAGATTTTATAAATTCAAACTTACTGTATCGGCCTATGGACCAAATAACGATCATAAACCAACACTTCAAATTTGGGCCTAACCCAAAATAGGGGAGGACTAGGGCATGGGCACCCAAGTCCTCCCCCTTATTTTTTGTAGGATTAAGTTCAAGGGGTCCCCCTAGGCCTCATTTGTCATGATACCTAGAGTTCATTCCATTAGGATGCCAAATTCTAATGCAAGATGTCCTAAATGCACACTAAAGACTTGGGAGCTAAACCTAAAGAGGGAAAAGCCCCTAAGGGGACATTTTCTGATGTTACACTACCCAAGCTAGTTAGACTACAATAGGGAACATGTGCTCTGATACCACTTGTTGGCCCATGATTGCCATTAAACCAAAATGTTGACCTATCAATTTCTAATACAAGCACTAAAGTTAATGATTCCATGGGATGCAGTTAGTCCATGTCACGAATCCTGAGGCTACACTGAATAGGGCACCAACCTTTTAGGAGATGAAAGCACCAACTTTCCAATAAGAAATTCTACTATGTTAGGGATTTTGATGATGAAGGTGTGACTGATGATGAATCTAATGATGCTATTACTAGTGCAAATGAATGCTTATTTATTTCTATTAAAGAAGAACCTATGTCTACTAATCCTGCTAGCTATGTGAAGGAAGAAAAACTAGTGGAAGAAAGTGCTTTAGCTGTTCAAGTTGAGAAAGTTAAGGATGAATAGATTATTGATAGTGGATTCTCACATTACATGACTAGTGACAAAAGTATGTTTGTGAGTTTGGAAAAGTATGATGGAGGACTAGTTAGGTTTGGAGACTGTAGACACCTAAATTTGTCCCAACTTTGTCCATGTCTTGCAACACCTTGATAAATCATTATTCATTAAGCCAATTAATTAAATAAATTTTATTTATTTAATTAATTTCCACATCATATCCCAATCCTATCCTATTCATTTATCCAATTAATTAAATAAATATTATTTATTTAATTAATTTCCAACTCATATCCCAACTAATTCGAATATTTTATTTGAATTAATTCCTCCTCTTTTATCACATTCCAACACTTGTCCAGTCAATTATGTGCTGTAAGACAACTTTTATTCATATCCTTCACATGCACAACTAATGGAATCTAAATTTAGTAACTTTCAATCCTAGCCATTCACATAGCCTCTGAATCTCCACCGTTGATTGATCTTGGCTAAGTCCTATATAAACACCCTCTCACTCCATATGAGACATCCAGCAATCCTATCTAGCAATCATATAGCACCTACATTATCATCTTGAGCATCTGAACATTCATTTGAGCTTTTACTATCCATCATGGCAGCTTTCAGCATTGCAATTGTTCATTGTTGAAGAAGCAGTCCACATCTCTCAAACAAGGAATCGCACGGTCTAGGTGATGTTAAGCTTGAATTGCATTGTTCTTTGATTTCATTTAGGTTAGATTCCTTGATGATGGTAGGGTTAGGGTTTCATGACTATGTCTAATCTACTACACCTGACTTTCACCTATCACATTTTGGCACGCCTAGTGGGACTCACGTCCTTGATTGACTTCATTTTTTGGAGTTGTTTTCTTTGAAGATCAGATTTTGTAGGTGCTTGCAGTAAATTTCGGTCACTTCTAAACGAAAATTTGCCACTTCCAGATCTCTGCGCCACTTTTATGCTGGAACCGGCTGCATTTACCTCTCTGGATTGGCTTTAAACAGACAGTCGTCGCCTACGGTAAAATCGTATCGCTTTTGTTTTTTAAAAGGCTCGCCTATGATTTTAACACTGATCGCGGTTGCTTTGGACTGTATCTATCGCTTTTGACCTAACAGTGGCCACTTTTGCACATATTCAGATCGCTTTTGACCTAACAGTGGCCGCTTTTGCACATATTGGCATCGCTTTTGATCTGACAGTAGTCGCTTATACACTGATGTGAATCACTTATAAACTGAGAGTTATCGCCTGTGCAGGTTAGGGTTTCGACTGTGTTCTTGCAGATATAGGTCACTTTTATCTTGCAACAGTTCGCTTCTGGGTATAGTTGGATCGCGTATGAATTGACAGAGGCCGCGTTTGAATTAATTCGAATCACTTATGGATTGATAATGCTCGCTTGTTAGGCTAGGGTTTTGTTTGTTGGCTGTGTTTTTGTAGATACAGTTTGCATCTAGCCCTCAATTGATCGCTTCTGGCCAATACGCATCGCTTATGAGCTGACAGGTGTCGCATACTATATTTTCGGTGTCACATATGATTCGCAGTCTTTCGCCTCTGGTATAATGGAGGTCACTTTTGATCAGAAGTGAATCGCATCTGGTAAGTTTTTGTTGTTTTCAAATCTGTTTCAGTTTTAGTTTGATTTTTTGGCTATTAATTGGGTATTTTCATAGCATCTTATCAATTTGTCCAAGAAAGGAGGTTATCAAACTACTGACATATTTGTTGCAGGTTTGATCAGTCCCAGATTTGTGGTTTTTCACTAAATTAGGCATATTTGGGCTTGGTGCTTAAAATGAACTATTGTTTGCTCCGTGCTTGATTTATCTTTTTGTTTGCTTGCATGTGCCTGATTGTAACCCAAATTTAATGGCAAAAGTATCCTCTCCCCTTGCCTATCAAATGGATCTTGGGTGTATGAGAACTTGTCATTATCTTTAGAGGGCCTGCCTTCCCGATGTGAGAAGGGATACGACCCAAGCGGTAACAGGCTAAAGCCAAGTCCTTCCGAACCACTATATAAGAAAAGTGTTTGTATCGAAAGCCACAAACAACAGGTGTTGTTGTGTTATACCGACAGCCAACCTCCCACAAAACCCTCCAAGGTGCAACCCTTGGAGGCTGGGAGACTCCATAACGGAGAGTAGCGCTGCCGCATGTATAGCCACCCGAACGGATGCCCTTATTAGCAACTTTGTGTAGTAGCCAAAAACCTTCTATCTGTTGACGCAGAGGGCAAAACCCTTGAAGCGGCCCTGATTCATGCGGTTCTTAGTCGAGGTAGCAGGGACAATCTAAAGGTTTGGAGAGGGTCAAGCCTTATAAGAAACCTAGATCTTGGTATGCGTGAGAAGTGTGTGCAAATGTAAGGAGGAGCTGGTGCTACCAAGATCTTGGAGCTACCCGCTTTGAATAGGCGCAGCTAGGGGATTCAACGGATATTGTCCTATCCTAGCCTAGGTTGTATCAGTTTGTGCTTTTTGTGAGTGTGAGTGACTGTTATCACTGTTTTCTTGCTGAAAAATTGCAAAATCAGACAACTTTTGGACAAACACAGTCGCTTTTGAACCTAAACTGCTCGCACAGATCACAGACATCGCTTCTGAACTGTAGTAATTCACTTATTGCCTGAACAGAGTCACTTTTAAACCACAGATGATCGCCTATAGCCTGAACCAAATCGCATCTGAACTATAACTGATCACATCTTGTCTGAGCCAAATCACCTTTAAGCCGCAGTTAGTCACCTTATGCCTGAATGAGCTCACCTCTAAACAACAGACTGTCACCTTTAGGGAAATCTACGTCGCCTTTGATCAATAGGAAATCACCTTTGAACCAACAGTCGTTGCCTCTGGCATAGCATTCGCTTCTGGTTAACACTGTCATTCTCTGATTAGCCTAAACTAGATCGCATCTGAGCTATCATTGATCGCCTTTAGCATCCTTTGAGTCACATTTGAGCTATCATTAGTCGCCTGTAGCTAAAATACCTACAAATCTCCATCCATCAGCTAAATTAGCCACAGGTCCAGCTTGCTTGAGTCTTAAACATCAGCTTTCAGACTTCTCTTTGATCAACAGCAAATACCTAGACTTTGTCTCTTGTTTTGAGCTTATCAATCAATCACAACTCATGAGCTTTCCATCTTTTTGAGACCCCAACCAGCAAATCAGACATCAACCCAATCATTTCAATCAGCAAATATCCTTCAGTTTTAGCTTCAACCAACAACATCTTTCAGCTTTAGCTTCAGCAAACAACATCCTTTAGCTTTAGCTCCAACAAACATTAGCAGCAAACAATCTTTCCCTTGAGTGTTTGAGCTATCCTCTAGGGACAACCAACAACAACTGAATAACAACAACTCAGTCAAAACAAATCAACCAAGCGAATTAGCCAAACCAACAAACCAAAATAACAACCAATCAACAAACCAGCCAACTATCATCTTTTGGGTATCAAAACTTTGACAAGCTCAACTTCATCATCAACATCATGCCTCAAACTAGGAGTCAATATCGAGCTGAAATAGAAGCCAAATTGAAAGCTGAAATGGAAGCCAAATTGCAAGCTGAGATGAAACAATTCACAACACCTCTTAAGGACGCAACTCAATTCACAACTGGTATGCCTTCTCATATGTTTATACCTCAAGGATACACTATTGGCGAGTCATCTTCACAACGAATGCAACCTCCACCATCCTTGGAAACTTTCGAAGAACAATCTCAAGACGACTCATCAGAATTCCAAGATACCTATCTATGGGACCAAGTTGAGAAACTCATGATATCTAAGCCTGATCATTGCTTTCTCCAACTTGCTCGCATGGGTGCTAAACTTCCAAAAGATTTTGACATATCCACTATTAGAGAGCAAGAGCCCAACACTACTGTTGTTGTTGCGAATAGACCATCTACTATAGTCACATCATCTCCTATCACATCACAAACATCGTCCTCATTGCCTATTATTGCTTCATTTGAGCCACCATGATCAGAGCATACTTTAGAACCATTGATAGTGCCCACCAATGTGCTCCCTCTCATGTCACAAAATCTCAACATTCCACCTTTCCATGTTCCTCAACATATCTCTCCTTCTACCATGACTGTTTCCATGCCTCAAGTAACGCAAGCTATCCATGTAACACAAGCTTAAATACTTTGAGCATCACAAGCTATTCCCATGTCTTATAGTGTGCAAACCACTCCAACAACATTACAATCCACTACATCTCATACAAATACCATATTCCATATATCAACTGCTAATACTTCCATGCTATCATATAATCCCAACGTTAGTCTCATTGACATGACTGATCCCCCCGTTTGTCAAGCCAATCCAAACAATAAGATTTCTTATGTTGATCAACTTACATCCATATTGTCATATTCTTCCAATCCTTCACGCACCATCAATCCATCCTATGCTACCCAAAGCGTTCCTATTGTCACCCAACCTATGACACATACCCATCCTCATATTGTCCAAAATACAAATCCAAATGTTTCTGTCGTATCTACCAATCCCTCCATTACTTACCATGTCACGAATCAAATCCCAGCTTCCCAACCATTCACTACTATTAATCCACTATCCACTTCCCATGTGATGCACACCCAATTGCCGCTTGTGTCTCAAGGACAACAATCCTCCAACACATACGTGTCACATACCAATCCTTTGACATACATTGTGGGTACACAACCGCGACAAATAGTCACAACTCCATATATCCCACAACTGCAACCACAATACATCTCCTACCATACTCCACCCCCTTCGCAACAATAGCAATTATCTTCAGCAGATGTTCAACAGATGATCGATGAAAGGGTAGGACAAGGCAAGAAACCTTTTTCTCTCGAAAACATATGCGCCTGTCCATTTGACAAGTCTCTAATATGATACCTTTTCCACCACATTTTGAAATCCCAAAATTCGATAAATACAAAGGGAAAGGGAATCCGGAAGACCATCTTCGAGCCTTTTTTGTAGCATGTCTTGATGTCTCTTATGACGATACGTATCTTTTGAGACTATTTCCTCGAAGCTTAGCAGGACAAGCTCTTAAATGGTTTTCTCATTTACCCCCGAGCATCAAATCTTTTGCAGAATTAGCAAACAAATTTCGATCACACTTTACCTTCAACATTGAACATGAGGTAAACATGAATGACCTTGTCAACACCAAACAGCGCAACGGTGAACCCTTTTCTGCTTTTACCCAATGATGGCGTAATATGGCTAGCAAATTATCATGGGAAATACCTAAGAAACAATAGCTTGACATCTTTGTTCAAAATCTTCATCCTGAGCTGTCATTCCAACTACAATTGTAGAGTGCTAGCACCTTTGATGAACTAGTTTCCAAAGGAGTTATTATTGAACGAGCCTTAATTGCCAAGGGCACTATCAAGATCTTTCACAACAACAAAGATTCTCCCCAAAATTCCAATGATAAGTCTCGCTTTTGGAACAAGAACAAGAATGTTGTCAATGACGGTATTGTAGACACAAAGAATATTCAAACTATGAGAGCTCCCATCAACATTCAAGCAGCCTCTACACCAAGACAGCCTTTTCCACAACGAAGAAACCAATGCCAAACTTCCAATCCACGCCGACAATTTACACCATTAGTGGAACCCATGGAAGTTGTTCTTCAAAAGCTACTTCAAGCAGGAGATATTATTCTACCCGATGCACCACCAAATGGCGAACCACTCTTTCGAGATCCTTGGTACAAAGAAAATGAGTATTGTGATTACCATCGCGTTAAAGGGCACAAAACAAATGGTTGTATGCGCTTAAAACATGTTATCCAAGACTGCATTGATCAAGGTTTAATCAACGTCACACCTTCAATAGCTCAACCTGCTCAACAATCAACATCAAACTATGATCTAGAGACTTTCAAGAATCCACTTCCATCTCATGATCAGACAAATAACCTTCAGGCTGGAAATGCTATTCCATATAACTATTCATCATCTACCATCGGCCGCATTGACCATGCTCGCATTTCTACCATTACCATCCAAGGGAGAGCACCTGATTGTGCCGTAACCATGCGAAGAGGTCGAGTTACTATTCAAGGAGCACCTCCTCACTCTCCTTGATCTCTCTCTGACTATAACCTCTTGGATCACCTTGGTAAAACACCCGCACACATATCTATTCTTGAGCTGCTCCGCATATCCCCTGCACATAAAGCTATCCTTGATAAAGCCTTACAAGAGTCTTCGGTGCCTAATAATATTAATATCACACAATTCCAATCTATGGTCGCTAGCATTGCAGCCCCTTGTCATTTGACCTTTTCCAACAAAGATCTTCAGCCCTCCATTCATCCTTCACATAACGAAGCCCTCCATATTGAAGTATTTGTTAAACAACGCCGTATCAAATGAGTCTTGATAGATGGGGGAGCTGGTCTTAATATATGTTCTTTGAAACTTATCAAGCAATTGGGATATTCTGAGAAAGATGTTGACACCTCCAAGGTTATTACCATCAGAGCATATGATGACACTGAAAGAGATACCGAAGGGATTATCTTATTGCCTATTCAAGTTGGGCCAGTCATTACAGAAACTTGCTCTCAAGTCCTCGATATTGATCTTCCTTATAACATCATCCTTGGACGCCCATGGATCCATACCCTTAAAGCAGTTCCCTCTACATACCACCAATGCCTTAAATTTCCACATAAGGGTGTTGAGGTTACCATTCAAGCTGATCCCAATCCATTTGAGTTTTGTCGTGCCTTTCAAGCTAAATATCAGAGTCTGAATCGCATTCCTATCAACACCGAGGCATATCCGTCTTCATCCTATATAAATCCATCTGATCTTCTCAAGCCCTCATCTAGCAAAGCCGCTTCCAACCTCCATATCAAATATACCAAACATGGCCCTGGTGAATACAAATTACAAGAGTCCTATTGCGTTGGTACCCTTCCATTATCTCCTAAATCCCACGGTAAGCCCTCTACATCCAAGCCAACTTCATCATCCACTATTATCAAAGCTCCCCCTACAGTATTCATTAAAGGTGGTTTCTTGGATGATGAAGACATTGAGGACATCAACTCTTGGATATTCTTTGATGACAATGACCAAGTCCAACTTGAAGTAGAGCGATACAACAATGGGTTTCGTATCATAAAGAACATGGGCTATAAAGGACATGGCGGCTTGGGATCACAGGAACAAGGACCTACTGAGCCCCTTATTGTGTCTAAGAAGTTTAATAAGCAAGGCCTTGGTTACCAACCGGAGGTACCACGACCCAAAGACATTAAGTGTATTTTCTGATATTGACGTTGGACCTTCTTCAGTAGGAGAGACTTCTAATTCGGATACTATCGATGACTCCTCCCTTCATATCACCGATCTTTTTCAGGAACATTCCATCTTCATGTTTTCTGCAACCTCTTCTAGCCATCATGATTCCTCCATTAGCCTTTCACTCACATATCCTGACCTCATCGATTGGGACCAACAGGGGGCACCGATATTAGATACATTTGAAAATGACAAAGCCATTGCAGAATTCATGGTTTTGAGACAAGGTATTCCATTGGGTGATCATAAAGCAGGTTTCATGATGGATTTACCTAAACTAGCATATTTTGGTGGAAGTATCAAATCCTTTAGTCGCAAAAGTGAAATAAACAAAATTCAACAACATAGGTCACTAGGTGAAAACCGAAAGGTGCCTCTTGACCGTGAAAAAGTAAAAATAAAGGACGTATCTGAAGGTGAAAACCTCTCTGAGGCGCCTGAGGATGAGGGATTTGATCTTCCTGTTGCCACTGATTACCATGAAAAATCAACTGTGCTAGTGGAAAAATCACAAGACATGAACTTGGGAACAGAGCAGAATCCGAAGATTACTTTTTTGGCAACGTCACTATCAGAGCAAGAACGAAGAAACTTCACAGCATTTTTTATGAGAAGAGCTATAAATTTTGCATGGACTTATGTAGACATGCCAGGTCTAGATCCTTCACTTGTGGTACATCATTTAGCAGTATCTCCTGATGCGAAGCCTGTCAAACAAAAATTGTGCAAAATGCATCCACAAGTTGCCTTATTGGTCAAAGTAGAAATTCAGAAACTGTTAGAAGCAAAATTTATAAAGCCTATTGATTATCTAGAATGGGTTTCAAATTTGGTACTTGTAGCAAAACCAGATGGATGTGTTCGTTGCTGCACAGACTTTAGAGATCTTAACAAAGCTTGTCCTAAGGATGATTGCCCACTACCAAGCATAGACAACATTGTAGATCTTACAGCAAGACATGAAATGCTATCTTTGATGGATGGATTTTCAGGTTATAATCAAATCCGAATAGCAGAGGAAGACCAAGATAAAACATCCTTTATCTGTCCATGGGGCACATATTGCTGGGTTGTAATGCCTTTTGGTCTCAAAAATGCTGGAGCTACCTATCAAAGAGCCATGACAGTTATTTTTCATGACCTTTTTCATACTATCATGGAAGACTATGTTGATGACATCCTGGGAAAATCCAAGACAAGAGAAGGACATCTACAAGTATTGGCACAAATCTTTGATCGATTAGAAAAATACCAAGTTAGACTAAACCCAAAGAAGTGTGTATTTGGTGTAACATCAGGAAAACTGTTGGGATATATTGTGTCTCGACGAGGGATAGAAGTGGACCCCGCTAAGGTAAAAGCTATCATAGAAATGCCTCCACCAACGAATCTCAAATAGCTCTGCAGTTTACAGGTAGGCTACAATCTATCCGCAGATTTATCTCACAACTAGCAGATAAATGTCATCCTTTTCAACATCTTCTTCGTAAGGGTGAACCTTTTAAGTGGGATGAAAAGTGTCAACAGGCTTTTGATAAGATAAAGGAATACTTGGCAACACCTCCTGTGTTAGTACCTCCTATACTTGATCGTCCATTACTGCTCTATATATCATCAACAACCGCAGCATTGGGTGCCCTTCTAGCTCAACATGATGACTCAGGAAAAGAACAAGCCATTTACTACATCAGCAGAACCCTTGTGGGCTATGAACTCAATTACTCATTCATGGAAAAAGCTTGTTTAGCATTAGTGTTTGCTTCCCAAAAGTTGCGACACTATATGCTGAACCAAACGACAAAGCTCATCTCTAATGTGGATCCCCTCAAGTATCTCCTTTCAAAAGCCCTTCTCACAGGGAGATTAGCGAAATGGGTTATGATCTTAAGTGAATTTGACATACAATATGTGAACCGCAAAGCTATCAAAGGACAAGTTATTACTGATCAATTAGCTGCAGCACCCATCACAGATATTCAGCCAATATATCCAGAATTTCCTGATGAAGGATTGTTTAATTTGAATTCTCCCGCACGATGGCAACTATACTTTGATGGATCATACACACAACATGGTTCTGGAGTAGGTATCTTGTTTGTCACTCCTCAAGGAGATTGCATACCTGAATCATACAGAATAGCATTCCCATGTACCAAAAACATAGCAGAGTATGAAGCTTTAATCACAGGCTTGCGCATGGCAGTACAATGGGCTATCAAATAGTTACGAGTCTTTGGTGATTCTCAGCTGGTTATCAAACAGGTCTTAGATGAATATCAAACAAAAGACGAAAAGCTTCTTCCATACAAGCTAATGGTGGATGATTTCAAGAGATATTTTGAGGATATTACCTTTGAGCAAATTCTGAGACTACAAAACAGAGTAGCAGATGCCATGACTATGATTGGATCTCTTTTAGACATGCCATCTAACACCTATAAATGTGAATTCTTGGTTGAACAGCTTTTGATCCCAGCCTTTGAAGTTCCACAGTCTGAGCTTATATGTGAAATTGTTGGTCCCAACTCGTCGTGGTACAAGGATATATACGAGTATCTCCGTAATCAAACCCTTCCACTCCTACTATCCAACACCCAGCGCAAAACCTTTATCCGTCGAGCCTCTCATTACACTATCTTAGGAGACACCCTTTATCGCCGGAGTCTTGATGGTATCCTTCTTAGATGTCTTGATTCCGAGGAAGCAAAAACGGCCTTACGTGAAGTACATGAAGGTGTCTGTGGTTCGCATTCCACTGGCCCTAGCCTTGTTAAGAAACTTCTACGAGCAGGATACTATTGGCCAACTATGGAAAAAGATGCACAACAATTTGCAAGGAGATGTCTGCAATATTAGAAACATGGAGATCTAATACATGCACCAGCACATGAGCTTCAGCCTATTGTCACTCCATGGCCTTTTTCGCAATGGGGACTTGATCTCATAGGTAAAATCCATCCTACTTCATCCAACGGTCATAAGTTTATTATTACTGCCACTGAGTATTTTACAAAGTGGGTAGAAGCCATACCAATGACCTATATCACAGGTAAACAAATAGCCAAATTCATCCTACATTACATTATCTGCCATTATGGAGCTCCTCAAGCTATTGTCACAGACAATGGTCGGCCTTTCAAGAACCAAGAGGTTAGAGATCTTTGCAACAAGTTCCATATTCAACATAGATTCTCTACGCCTTATTATCCTCAGAGCAATGGTCAAGCTGAAGCCTCTAATAAGACAATCATCAAGATCCTTAAAAAGACTGTTAATGAAGCTAGTCGAGATTGGCATCTACAACTACATCCTGCATTATGGGCATATAGAACAAGCATCAGAACTCCCACTGGAGCCACACCCTATGCTCTCGTCTATGGCACTAAAGCTATTTTGCCTATCGAGGTTGAGATCCCCTCTTTGTGCATATCCTTGCAACATACTATCTCAGATGAAGAGTATCGAGTATCCAGACTCCATGATCTTGAGCTATTAGATGAACGCCGCCTTACAGCATTGAACCATCTTCAAGTCTATCAAAACCGGCTACGCCGCAGCTACAACAAAAAGATCAGAGAACGCAGATTTCAAGTTGGCGATCTTGTCCTTAAAGAAAACCAAAGGAATCAACAACATCGAGAGAAACAGGGCAAGTTTGAACCCAATTGGCTTGGTCCTTTCATTATCACAGTAGTCTATGGATCTGGTGCATACACTTTGTCAACACCTGAAGGGATTCCCTTGGATGAACCAGTCAACAGCGTTCATCTCAAGAAGTTTTATCCATAAATCTCAGCTATCCCCAAAAAAACCAAAAAAAAAAAAAAAAAAACAAAAACAAAGAAAAATAAATAAAAATATACGATAAATAATCTGTTCTCTGGTGAAAACCTGGTAAACAGGCACCTTGGATAAGTACCATAGCGAAAACTTGGCAAACAGGCGCTATGTGTAGTGACCAGCTTCCCTCGTCTGTTTGGTTCGTTTGATCATATTTCCCCATTTCATTTTGTATAAGCCATAATCCCAATCCACCTCACAATGCCACACATAGCTTTTCATCTTCATCCTTTGCCAATGCTAGCTATCATATTTGAGACATTGTCGTGATATCTATATCTTTTGGCACCTTAGCATCTTCGCCACATCTTTTCTGCATTATCACTTCTGCATAATAAACTTCATCCCACACTGGGGGCATTTGTCGAGTCTTATTTGGAAGTGGATACTATTATTTCTAGCTCATAACACATCAAACAACTCAGCTTACAACACAACAAACCTTATCAACTTCAGCCATGGCACATATCCAACAACAAATGTGACTTAACGACTTACAACCAGGACCCATATCTTCGCAATCTATCCACATTCATCCAACAATCACAACAAATGTCGCTTGATCAAACATCCACCCAACTAGTGACATCAATAAGAACTACATACAGCTCTATCATTGATGCCTTGATCCCGTGGATACAGGGTATGTACGCAATCTGAGATGCGAAGGAAGCACTTTGATTTAGGCTAAGACAACATCCCCTTTCATCATTCATCTTTCATCTTTCTTCTAAACATCCTTCAATCTTTCAGCTCAAATTCTTCTATCTTTCATCACTTACATCATCAATAAAACCCAGAACTACATATTCATCATGTCTCATCTTCAACGTAAATGTGCTTTGATCCCGTGGATACAGGGTATGTAGGCAGTCTAGAATACGAAGGAAGTTTCCAGTACTCAAGCACAGATGATCCACCCCCATCTTCTTCATCTTCTTTCCTCATCCATCTTCTTCTCTTTGATTAACTCAAACAAGAAGCAAACCATGTGTATATTGAAAGCTCAAACACTTTAACCAATCAAAAGTATGCCAGAAGCTATTTGTCTGCATGCCTTAAGCCAACATTTGCTATAACAGTTTATCACCAACTTTAGCCTTCAACAGGATGTAGCTTTCCTCTTAACAAGGCGCCAGCTTGATCTATTCAAGAGCACCCAAAATTTGGCAAGAGAACGTGATGACAGTATCTTTTATCCCTTTTCTTACCTAATCAAGATTGCCTTGATCCATTTATATCTTGGTATGTTGCAATGAAGTAAGGACTGGGGCATGGTCATATAGCTTTCATATGCCGTGTTTGCGGGATGATCTTATTCTCTTCCTATGCATATTGGTATCTTGTACGTGTTGGGATTAGCATCTTACATATCAATATCTCCAGCATTTGAGAAGCTAAACAGTCTCTTATGCATTTGAGACTATTCTATGTTAAGACTAACTCCATACATATAACCAACAAGCTATCATTATGTGTAGTGGAGATAAGCTCAAACCATTGCTTGTAGCGTCAAAGTCCAACACTAGCTGTTATTCATATCTTGTGCATGTTGGCTCAACATCTTGACCTCGTGCGTTCAGACAAGATTGTAACATGCTAGTTGCGCATTGGATACCTCGACACCTTGGTCTCTTATACCCTAGTGCATAACATCCATATGCTATATCAAACATAAGGACTGCATTTCTTTTCATTTTGAGCAATTACTTGAAAGCTGCCCATCATCATCCTACCTATCCATTCTATCTATCCATTCCATCATACTCAGCCAAAGATCAATCATTTCCATCATCCTTTGTCCATGTTCCCACTCCTGCAAAAACCAGTGTGTTAGCCATACATAAGTCCATCATATATATCTTTCATTACCATCTACCTATATGCATACATCTATCCATATCCTTACCATTTACATATTCATACATTTTCTATTCATTACCATTTGCATAAACATCCATCCATAATCCATATATAATCCACATAACATGCATAGCCATCATAATATCAACATCATAACCATTACAACATCATATAGATCGCCAAAACTGCTCTATATATATACACATGTGTGTCAAAATACAAGTGTCTACAATACAAGCTGAGCCCTGAAAGAATGAATGTACAACATCGGCTCTAGGCCTCATCATAATACAATGTAAACAAAGGTATGCCCTAGTGACTACTACCAGCTCCCTCACCCTGACCACCACCGCCACTAGGTCCTGTACCTGGTCCTCCATCTCTCAGTGGCCCCATCACTAAGGCTACTGATCGAGATCCACCTGACCTCCGTGAACTCGAAGCCCCTGATCTGCTCCTAAAGCTAGGCTATCTCTGCACTGCCGGCACAGCTCCATAGTATAAGCCTTTGTAATACTCAGCCTCACCCTACACTCTCTGAAGCTCTGCCTGTACCACTGTCAACTATGTGGCCAAGTACATCGTAGCTCCATCAGTCCCCAAGGCAGCCACTGCTCTATCTCGCTCATTGGTCATCCCCTGCAGCTGCTGCACTACCCTATCTCTTTCAGCTCGTAGACCATCCCTCTCTGCTCTCATTGCCTGCTCCTGCTATATCGCAGTGTCTTGCTCTAGTCTCATCATCTGCTCATGCTGCCTAGCTGCGTCTCTCTCTCCTGTCACTCTAGCTAGGGCACTGTCATCCTGTCCATCTCCCCCCTATGCTCTCAACTGTAGCTGAGCCTGATAGGTTTGTGCCTGTGCTCTCGCATGCCACAGACTAATCACAGCCTGATGTCTATCCATCTCCACCCTCCTCAGCCTCATCTGCGCTCGCTGCCTCCATCTCCTCTCCTCTCTAATCCGTCTCCGCAGCTGCTGAATACCAACATCATCACCTACTCCAATCTGTGCCTGAGGCTGTGCTAATATAGCAGGCTGACCTGGCACCTACCTTGGCATCTGTATCCCTGGTGCAGCTGGCACAACTGCTTGTGCTGGTGGAGCCCATCGTCGTCTCCTCCGAACTGGCCTCTCCATCCCAATCTCTCCTATCACCCACTAGCCATCTAATGATAGCCACTACCACCCACTGTAATCTGTCATAGAGCTCCTCCATCCTCCCCATCAGAATCTCTGAACCCTCTGCTCTGATGTCTGGTGTCCCAAACAATCTCCTGAATGTAGCTGGACCCATCTCCGGATCATAATCCACCCGATCCCCATCTATCGGAATCCTCAAAATCTGGAATACATCCTCTAAGGTGATGGTCGCCTCTCCTGTCGGTAACAAGAATGAACTGTGCTCGCTCATCCATCGCTCCACCATCGCTGTCATCAGCCCTCGATGTGCCTGAATTGGCTCTAATCGTGACACATGCTCCAAGCCCAGGATCTCTAACACCAGTAGCTCCTCTGCATCTAACCGTCTCACCAGCCGTAAATCTCTCGGATGGGGCTCTCGCGACAACAATGGCGGTAGTACATCCTGCATTCCCCATTTACCCTTGTCAGTCTATTCTGTTAGTCATACATATCAAAATTTGCTTCTCTATTTGTTATTTTACCCTACATCTACCATAAGCGGTCCACTTTACCACATGCGCTCTTTTTCTGCTCCCTAGCGACTAGCCTTTCCTTATGCGCTACTGTTTTGCCCAAAAGCGAGCTCTTTTGCATATGCGTCCTTGTTTTCACTATATGCAAGCTATTTTATCCTATGTGCTTACTGTTTGCCCATAAGCGAGTTCTACCACTATAAGCACTTACTCTTACTGCATATGCGCACTATATTCTACATGCGCCTAATTTTACACCTTAAGCGAGCTACATTACCATGCGCGACCCTTCTAGCCTTAAACGCGCGCTACTTTCCCTATGCGAGCCATTTTTATCTATATGCGAGCCACACTACGTGAAGCGACCTCTATTTTCTTATAAGTGAGCCCTTTCTAGCCATAAGCGACGCATATTCCTCTTTCCGCGCTTTTCGACTGTGTTTTTCCCGCCGACGGGATGCGACCCGTTTTCCCCTATGCGACCTACCTGCGCCCATAAGTGACCCAAACTCCTACAAGCGATCTCTATGCCTACATAAGTGACCTAAATGTGCTATTTCCTAACCTAGTCGCTTTTAGTGACGTGTGTGAATTAATTACTCTTTTAGGCTATTAATTACATGCTTTTGGGAAAAGTTTTGAAACATACCAGTGCGCCTGCTCCCTCTGGTCGTCCATGTGTCCTCACTCGCTCCGCACGATGATCCCTGCATGGAATAACCATCCTGCTCGCTCTGCAACTCTCACTCTTAGGAGCTCTGGGTTTCTCTAGTTACTGAGTACAAATGAGCACAAATGAGCCTATTTGCCATTGAAGAACCTACTTATAGCCCTTCTCAAAACCCTAATTCTTCCATACCACAGCCTATTTTCTTCCATCCAACTCCCATTTTCTTCGTGTCAGCCTTCTTTTTTGCCTTTTCTTCTATCGAGAGCCAACCCAACCCTTCCTGGTTAGCCTGGCTTACCTCTCGAGGGGGCATCACCTGCCAGTTACACTGGGGCATAACTTGTTTATCGAATGCATATCATATCTTCTTTGACACAACGCTCTATCGAACATTGTATCAAAGAGGAGCAAAATGTAGACACCTAAATTTGTCCCAACTTTGTCCATGTCTTGCAACACCTTGATAAATCATTATTCATTAAGCCAATTAATTAAATAAATTTTATTTATTTAATTAATTTCCACATCATATCCCAATCCTATCCTATTCATTTATCCAATTAATTAAATAAATATTATTTATTTAATTAATTTCCAAGTCATATCCCAACTAATTCGAATATTTTATTTGAATTAATTCCTCCTCTTTTATCACATTCCAACACTTGTCCAGTCAATTATGTGTTGTAAGATAGCTTTCATTCATATCCTTCACATGCACAACTAATGGAATCTAAATTTAGTAACTTTCAATCCTAGCCATTCACATAGCCTCTGAATCTCCACCGTTGATTGATCTTGGCTAAGTCCTATATAAACACCCTCTCACTCCATATGAGACATCCAGCAATCCTATCCAGCAATCATATAGCACCTACATTATCATCTTGAGCATCTGAGCATTCATTTGAGCTTTTACCATCCATCATGGCAACTTTTAGCATTGCAATTGTTCATTGTTGAAGAAGCAGTCCACATCTCTCAAACAAGGAATCGCACGGTCTAAGTGATGTTATGCTTGAATTGCATTGTTCTTTGATTTCATTTAGGTTAGATTCCTTGATGATGGTAGGGTTAGGGTTTCATGACTATGTCTGATCTGCTACACCTGACTTTCACCTATCACAGAGACAATGCAGTTGGTAAGATTTGTGGAAAAGGATCCATTTCATTTTATGTAAAGCATAATACTAATAATGTCATATATGTGAAGGGTTTCAAGCATAATCTTTTGAGTGTTGGTCAGATGTGTGACAAAGGTTATAATTTTAGATTCAAAGACAATGGGTGCAAGATCATGAAACGCTCTAGAACTATGATTGCTACTGGCAAGAAGACCAGAGGTAACATCTATCAATTAAGAGGAACTAATGATTATTGTTTATTAGCCCAAACAGATGAGAGTTGGTTGTAGCATAGAAGAATGTGTCATATCAATTTTGACAATTTGATGAAGATAAGTTTTGCACAGGCTATAAGAGATCTACCTAAACTTGTGAAGCCAACCAACACCATTTGCAAGGAGTGTCAATGTGGGGAACAAACAAAAATAAGTTTCAAAAGAAAAGAACAATTCTCTACAGGATTACTAGAGGTAGTACATATAGACTTGTGTGGTCCCACAAGAACAAGAAGTTTGCAAGGTGACATGCATTTTTGTTGCTCATTGATGACTATTCTAGAATGACTTGGTTCGCCTTTCTAAAAGAAAAATCTGAAGCTCTAGACAAGTTCAAAGTGTTTCAAAGCAATGGTTGAGAATGAGTTGGATTTAAGGACTGATAGAGGAGGTGAGTTCACATCAAATGAATTCACTATTTTTTGTGATGAACAAGGGATAAAAGATAATTGTCTACACCTAGGACTCCTCAACAAAATAGAGTTGTTAAAAGGAAAAATAGGACAGTACAAGAAGCTGCTAGGGCTAACATTGATCTTGGAGATCCTCCACAGACATTGCTGATTCACCTTCTTGTTCATGCAAGTGTTCATTTTTTTCATCTCATTGAGGTGAAGTTGTATTTGTTTATTAAATTCTAGAAATTTATTGATCTTCCCTTGATTGTGACATCTAGGGTTTGATATTTCTACATACACTTTGTTAGGTTTGCACACACTTCTGTAACTCTTTATCTCTAGCTATTATTGAGATAGGAATATTGAAAACATGGCTTAACTGAGGCAAGCTCCTATATAGCCACAACATCTTTCTCCTCCTTTTGTAGGTGCAAATCATGTTTTATAGGATACGGTGAAAAGGAGTGGAAAAAAGATGGACATCGCGAATATAGTCATCACATAATTTCAAAATTCTAGATCCTAACACTTTTAGGACTAATGAGCAAGCACCCTAGTCCAACTGGGGAGATTCTTTGAGATCTTGGAGCTATTGGAGGTCACCAGATAGCTAATGCAAAAGATTTTCATAGATAGAAAATTGCAAGACTAATGAGTGGGCACCCTAGTCTAGTTATCCCTCAGTTTCTAAGTGCATGATCTCTGAACCTTATTCTCTACATTTCTGTGAATTGTTTTTTCGGTTTCACCTCTAAATTTAGTCAATTTCTATTACAAGGTGTAATTAGGGTTTACTTGATTAGTGAATAAGGACACTTGATAAAACCTTAGAAAAAACATGATTAGACCTAATTAGCATTAGGGAATGTACAAGTGATCAGTAGCTTGATCCCAAGCTCAGTTCTTGTCTTCCCAATGTTTAGTTAGTAGAGAAATAGGACTTAACCTTGTTTAAGAAAACCTACTTTTTCACCCTAAACAGATGTGATGGATTATGTATATTACAATTAATGCTATGATGTGATGGTTTATGATTTTCTTATGATACTTATACATTATGGATGATGTTTATGATGTTTATGATGATATACATGGATGATTATGTATATGTGATGGATCATGATGAATGTATGTTATGGATGCTATTTGATTATGGATGCATGTTATGATGTTGATGTATAAGATACATTTGGGTTATGTTATAAATTATGATGTGGATTTAATGGAATGTATGCACATATTAATAAACATATATTTATGAATACAAATAGATGTGCAATGAAATGAATATATGCTCAAATTAATAAACATATATTATGGATGCAAATGGATGTGCAATGAAATGAATATATGCTCAAATTAATAAACATATATTATCGATGCAAATGGATAAATGTGTAATGAAATGAATGTATGTGCATATTAATAAACATACATTATGGATGCAAATGGATAAATATGTAATGAAATGAATATATGCTCAAATTAATAAACATATATTATGGATGCAAATGGATAAATGTGTTATGATTAATGAAATGGTTGGATAATGCAGTGATTAATGATGTGTGTAGACACCCAAAATTAACCTAATTATCAGTAGTATCAAAATATTGCATTAGCTATCATCTGCATTTGTCTAACACACTTGAGCAATTTCCCAATCACTTATTTCTTCTATTAATTAAATAAATTTATATTCATTTAATTAATTAATTATCTATTTCTTCTATTTCCTCTAATCTATAATCAAATACTCTTTAATTATTTAATTATTTATTTCTATCTATTTTAATTAAATAAATCTTATTTATTTAATTAAAAATCCCTTCATAAGCCCACTTTCCAATTAATTAAATAGATTTTATTTATTTAATTAATTTCTCTTATAATTTATCTTCATAAGCTAACATGTGTGCCTTTTTTATTTAAAAACATGTGTGGTTTTACATCTTTTATTTAATATCTTTCACATGTAGTACTTTTTATGTACACAGTCACACATAAACCTTATCTTCCCTCCACTTGTCATCTACACATTCACCTATGATTATCATTTCATCTTAGTTGTTCACATAGCCACCAAATCTCCACTGTTGATTGATTTTGGTTGAGGTCTAGATAAACAACCTCTCATTCCATACTACATCTATCTATCATTTTCATATAGTGTCTACATTATCATCTTGAGCATATTGAGCACTTTAGAATCCATCTAGCATATTAGCACTATCATCCATCCATCATGGCAGCTTTTATCTTCATAATTGTTCGTTGTTGAGAAGCAATCCACATCATAAACAAGGAATCATATAATCTAGGTGATATTGTTATTGAATTGAATGCTTTTGATTTCATTTGGATTTGATTATTTGATGGTGGTAGGATCAGGTTTTCAATTATATGCTTGATCTTATTAACCTAATTTTTACCAATCACATTTTTACATGCCCGGTAGAACTCACGTCCTTGATTAACTTTGTTGTTTGAAGTTTTTTTTTGTGAAGATTAGATTTTCTAAGTGCTTATGGCAAGTTTCAGTCACTTCTAAGTGAAAACCAGTCACTTTCATATCATACACATCACTTTTATGCTAAAATCTACCACTTTCAGCATTTTTTGGATCATTTTTAAGTCAATAGTGGTCGTTTCCAGTCTTTTTCGCGTCGCTTCTAAGCAAACATTGGTCACGTTTGTCATAATTTGCATCACTTTTAAGCTAAAACTAATCACTTCTGGTCATCTAGATTGCTTCCTGCAGATTAGGAATTTTTGTTTACATCTGACTTTTTGTAGGGATTTTTATGCATTTAGCATATTTGGGTTGCTTACAAGCCTTAACAATTTGCACCTTGATTTTTTGCATCACTTTTAAGTCTTAGTAGCTTGTATCTAGGTCGGTCTATATCTCTTCTGATCAGTAACATTTCACCTTTAGCCGAATATAGATCACTTTTGATCAACAATTGACTGCCTCTAGTAACTGTGCCACTTTCAATTTTATCATTTATAGTTTAGTTTTCTTGGCTACTAATCAGTTATTTGTGCATCATCTTATCTATTGTCCAAGAAAAGGAGGTTGTAAAACTACTAACATATCTATTGTAGCTCTGATCAATCCAAGACATTACATTTTATGACTAACTTAGGAACATTTTGGCTTGGTGCTTAAAAAGAATCATTGTTTGCTCCATCCTTGATTTATCTTTTTTAGATTGCTTATTGTGCATGATTGTAACCCAAATTTAATAGCAAAAGTATCCTCTCCCCTTGCCTATCAAATGGATCTTAGGTGTATGAGAACTTGTTATTATCTTTAGAGGGCCTACCTTCTTAGTGTGAGAAGGGGTACGACCCAAGTGGTAATGGGCTAAAGCCAAGTCCTTACAAACCACTATATAAGAAAAGTGTTTGTGTTGAAAGCCACAAACAATGGGTGTTGTTGTGTTATATCGACAACCAATCTCCCCCAAAACCCTCTAAAGTGTAACCCTTGAAGGTTGGGAGACTCCATAACAGATAGTAACACTGCCGCACATATAGCCACCTGAACAGATGCCATTACTAGCAACCTTGTATAGTAGCCAAAAACCCTCTTTTTGTTGATACAAAAGGTGGGACCTTTGAAGCCACCCTGATTCTAGTGGTTCTTAGTAGAGATAGCAAGGACAATCCTAAGATTTGGTGGGGGACAAGCCTTGGGAAACTTGGATCTGGGTATGCATGAGAAGTGAATACCATGGAGGGGAGCCGGTGCTACCAAGATCCTGAAGCTATCCACTTTTAATAGGCAAGGCAAGGGGACTCAACAAATACAGTCCTTTCCTAGCCTATGTTATACAAGCTTGTGTATGTTGTGAGTATGAGTGACTACAATCACTATTTTCTTGTCAAAAACATCATTCAAACATATCCTCTATCAGACACAGATCACCTTTGAACCTTAACTGCTCACCTTTACACATCTAGATCACTTTTAAACAGTAGTTTTTCACTTTTTGCAAAAACTAGATTGCTTTTAATCAATAGTTGCTTGCTTCTGGAAAAATCGCATCACTTTTAAATAGTAGTAAACCACTTTTGACCTATAACTGATCACCTCTGGTAAAACTAGTCACCTTTGGTCAACACTACAATCTATCATCTAAAACAAAACTAGAACACTTTTGAGCTATTATCCATTGCTTTTAGCCTCATCTGAGTCACTTCTGAGCTGTTACTAGTTGCCATTGGTCAAATATCAGCAATCAGTATCCATCAAGCCCAATCAGTAGCACTTTCAGACATTCTTAGCTCTGTCATCAACTTTTAGACAATCTTCTGAGCATCCACAATCACCTAAGCATTGTCTTCTATCTTGAGCATACCAATCCATTAGACTTTTTTGAGCTTTCATCCTTTTGAGACCCCAAAACAACAACCAATCAGCAAAACTAGCAAACAAACATTATCCTTTTGGCTTTACTTAGACCTAGCGAAAACAACAAACAACATCAGTAACTAGGTTTTCCCTTGAGTGTGTGAGCTACCCTCTAGGGAAGTTTATCAACATCAACCAAGAAACCCAACAACAAATAATCAATCAAGCAAGCAACCCAACAACAAACAATCAACCAAGCAACCCAACAACAACAACCAAGCAACCAACAAACTAGCAAAAACAAACCAACACCAAACAATCATCAAACCACCACATTTTGGGTCTCAATCTTGACAAGCTAAAGTCCATTTCAAAACATCCACCATCAAGCCTCAAACTAGGAGCCAATATAGAGCTGAAATGGAAGCAAAATTTTGAGCTAAGATGGAAGCCAAAATGCAACAATCTTGATCAACGCCCCTTAGAGATGCAACTCAATTCACAACTGGCATTCCTTCTTACATGTTTGTGCCCAAAGGATACACTTCTAGATTGTCATCTTCACAACAAGTGCAACCTCAAACATTTTCAAAGACCTATGAAGAGCAATCCCAAGATGACTTATTAGAATTTCAAGATACACATGTATGGGATCAAGTTGAGAAGCTTGTTTTATTTGATCCTAATCGCTACTTCTTACAATTAGCTCATATGGGAGCCAAATTACCAAGTGACTTTAACATATCCACTATTCAAGAACACGATCCAAACACTCCTATTTTTGTTCTGAAGGGACCATCCACTATAGCCACACCATCTCATACCATGTCCATGCTACAAAATCCACCTTCCAACCCATCTCTTTCATTGCCTAGTGCTACCCTATCAAACACACCATGCTTGAATTACACTCTAGAACCTTTGATAACTCCCACTGAGGTACTTCCTTTCCTTTTGCAAAATCTAAGTGTTCCACCTTTTCATTTTCCACAACATACGCCTTCTCCTACCATGACTGTATCTTGATCTCAAGTAACACAATCTGTCCATGTTGCTCAAGTACAAATTCCTCAAACATCACAAGTCATCCCAATATTGCAAACTTTGCAAGTTTCACAAGCTATCCAAACACCACAAACCATACAAGTCTTGCAACCATTACAATATGCTACTCCTATTGCATCACATATGGAAACCACATCCCACACTCATATTCCTATCACTACTAATATGGTCTCCACAATTTCCACAAATCCATCCAACACACTATATAACCCCAATGTTAGTCTCATTAACATGAGTGACCCACCTATTGTATCACAAGCTAATCCTAGTACTAATGTCTCTTATGTTGATCAACTTACATTACTTTCACCACCCTCATATAATCCTTCACAAACCATCAATCTGTCTTATGCAACCCAAGGATTACCCATCGTCACCCAACACCTAACATCTACCAATCCTCATGTTGTCCAAAACACAAACCCAAATGTCCATCCTTCTTCCGCATCCACCAATGCTTCCATCACTTACCATATTACAAATCCAACTCCAAATTCACAACCATTGACCAATGTCAATCCATCCTCTACTTCCCATGTGATGCAAACCCTTGGTACTAATCAATTGCAATATACCCAACCACCACTTGTGTCTCAAGGACAGCAATCCTTAAACACATATGTGTCACATACTAATCCTTTGACATATACTATGAGAACACAACCTCAACAAACAGTCATGCCCTCATACATCCCGCAATAACAACCACAATATACACTGTATTACACTTCACCTCTGAACCATCAACCCCGTTTGCAACAATAGCACATATCTCAAGCGAATGTTGAACAAATGATTAACAAGGTGGTAGGACAAAGGAAGAAGACATTTTCCTTAGGACACATATGCACTTATCCATTTGACAAGTCACTTTATATGACACATTTTCTTCCACACTTTGAAATTCCATGATTTGACAAATACAAAGGGAAAGGAAATATGGATGACCATCTTAGAGCATTCTGTATTGCATGTCTCGATGTTACTCAAGATGATACACATCTTTTGAGAGTATTCCCCTGAATCTTAGTGGGACAAGCTCTTGAATGGTTCTCTCACTTACCTCTGGGAATTAAGACTTTTGCGAAACAAGCAAACAAATTTTGATCACATTTCACTTTTAACATTGAACATGAAGTGAACATGAATGACCTTGTCAACAACAACCAATGCAATGGTGAAGCTTTCTCCTCATTTACTTAGCAATGGCATAATATGACTAGAAAACTATCATGGAAAATACCCAAGAAACAACAGCTTGATATCTTCGTCCAAAATCTTCATCCCAAGCTTTCATTCTAACTACAATTGCAAAGTGCTAGCACCTTTGATGAACTTGTTTCCAAAGGAACCATCATTGAACACACTTTAATTGCTAAGGGTACTATCAAGTTTTTTAGAGATAACAAAGACAATCCTCAAAATTCCAATGATAAATCCCGCTTTTGGAACATGAAAAAGTATGTTGTTAATGATGGTATTGTGGATGCAAAGAACATACAAATAGTGAAAGATCCTATTAACATCCAAGCCACATCTACAACAAATCAACCTTTTCAATGAAATCAACCAAGAACAAATCCAACACCTTGATGACAACTTACTCCTTTAGCAGAACCTATGGAGGTAGTCTTTTGGAGACTTGTCCAAGTGGGAGATATCACATTACCAGATGCACCACCCAATACTGAACTAGTCTTTAAAGCTCCTTTGTATAAAGAGAATAAGTATTTTGAATACCATAGAGTCAAGGGACATAAAACAAATGGTTGTATGTGCTTAAAGCATGTCATTGAAGATTACATCGATCAAGGTCTAATTAAAATGGCACCTCCAACATCACAACCTACACATCAACCAACATCAAACTATGATCTAGATGCTTGCAAGAATCCACTTCCACCACATGCAAAACCAAGTAACCATCATATTGGGAATGCTATCCATTACAATTATGAGTCATCCATGATTGCCTGCATTGACCAAGCCTGCATTTCTACCATTACTATCCAAGGCAAAGCACCTAATTATGTTGTAACTACTAGAAGAGGCCATGTTACCATTCAAGAAGCACCTATCAATCCTCCTTGACCATCCTCTAGCTATAATATCCTTGATCACCTTGGCAAAATACCTGCACATATCTCCATCCTTGAATTGCTTCACATATCCCCCACCCACAAAGCTATTCTTGATAAAGCATTGGAAGAATCCTCGGTGCCTAATCATATCGATACTACACAATTCCAATCTATGGTAGCCAACATTGCAGCCCCTTGCCATCTAACTTTCTCTGACAAAGATCTTTCACCATCCATGAACCCATCACATAACGAAGCCCTCCACATAGAAGTATTTGTAAACCAATGCCGTATCAAATGAATCTTAGTGGATGGTGGAGCTGGTCTTAATATATGTTCTTTAAAACTAATAAAACAATTGGGATATTCTAAGAAAGATGTTGAGACTTCTAAGGTCATTACTATCAAAGCATATGATGATGCTGAAAGAGATACTAAAGGAATTATCCATTTACCTATCCAAGTCAGTTCGATCACTACTGACACCCATTCTCAAGTCTTTGATATTGAGTTTGCTTATAACATCATCCTTGGCCATCCATGGATCCATGCCCTCAAAGTAGTGTTGATCATGATGTTACTCATAAGAAAACATGAAATAAAAGTTACACAACAACCTTTATTTATCTTGAAAGATACGATGAACTCAAAGAATTCATGATCCCAAGTCTCCGTTGATTAGTTCATAATCTACTGTTGTTACTTAGTGGTTGATGTGTGTTTCTGTTTTCCATTTAGGGGCCTTACATACTCTAGTAATTTCTGCAAAGTTCATCATTATTCCTCCAAATATCTTGTTCTTTATATCTTCTCTACATAAATCTCCAGCAATTTCACCTCTACACTATGAATTCACTCAAATAATGTGCCTACAGGTTGATATTTGCATGATTTGTACCATTATTTGTAATTCTTTGCATGATATTTTCAACACTACATGCATTTAGCTCAAATATGCTAAGGATTTTCAGTTATCTATGGGATGTCAGCATATTTCGATGTTCTACTTATTATTTATCATGATTTGCAGTTATGGAAGTGATTTAATGAAATTAAGAAAAAGAAATGACACAAATAGGGTTTAGAGAGTGAGATTCCCAAAATTACTTGACTGAGATCACTGATCCACATACATGTTCTGATACAGCAATGAAGATAAGAAAACTAGAATCATACTTCACCAGGACATTCCACAAATCCACATGATCCAGTGCAAATCTTCTAAGGAAAAGTTGACAACAACATGCAATAAAATGAAAGAACTTCTATTGAACACAACATTCACCATTACATATCTAGAAATCAACTTGAAGATTACGTAAAGTTTACAATTAGGATGTAATCTGAAGCTTAATCTCCATCTAGTATGCTTTAGAGAAAGTATATTTACAATGATTTGAAGAAAGAACCTTGACATTTCAACAATTCAGTCTCCATTAGTCTCAATAATCTGATCTCTTATATGAAATTGCTTCCCTCCTTTTTTTAGTATCTCCCTTATTTATGACAAATCCTGGCCCTCTTATAGGACATAGTCCAAAAAATGGTTACAATGATCCAAGGATTAGGATCCTCTCAGAACAATCAATGGTTTAGAAGGATAACACATGCTTGCCAGTTGGCAATTACATAGATGGCAAAGAATATTCTAGCATCTTTGACTTGGTCCATCCTCTAGCTAGCACATAGTGGATTTGGTAATTCCCTCTGCTCTTGTTCATGTCGCCTCTGTGTGCAACTCTGTAATGTTTAGCTACTTCACTCTACAACATACAGTTGAACTCTAAATAGTTCCAACATCCTGCAACAAACAGACAATAATTAAGCATCATCATTTAATAACTAGCAGGAAAATAAACATTTGTATTTTATCAAGCTGTGAATGTGCAAACCTATATATATCAGGTTATGAATATTAAGCATCTATGAAAATTTACATATCTAAATGTCCATAGGTAATCAAGAAGGTCTGATTGACTATTGTTGACTGGAAAACATGCTATTAGGCCTTAAAATGGTTTCAATATCAGATCAGGTCTAGGGTCATTTGAGTGATTTTTGATAAAAATATTGAAAATATGACTTTTGGTATTTTCTACATCTTAGTAAATTACATTTTCGGAGGCCTTCAGAGAAGAATTAGGGCTCAAGACTTTGGCATTAAGCCTAAGTAACCAAGCAACTCAAACTAGATAATTAGTTTATCTTTCTAATGAGTCCAAAAAGTTTAAATTTTGATAAAATAGCTAGGAGTTATGACCCTGCCAAGGAGAAGATAAAAAAATTTCCTAATTTTTTGAGTTTCTTTGAATTTTTACAAATAGTTTCACCTTGTAGTAGATCATTTTGTATTCAAAGGGTAATGTGACCCTTCATATGATATGCAAGCCTATATATTTCAAATGGAAGTGAATAAAAATCAATTTTTTCTTTGAGGCAATTCACAACTCTCAGCGAGTTTGCCTAGTTACAGAAACTCAATTCTTCTTTGTTTATTTTATTGCATTACAATACCATAGGCTCAACACTAGGTATTGTACAGATCAATACCTTACATTTTTAGTTTTGTATATCTCTGTGTATATCGCATGCATAAGATCATGCATATGCAATACATGTGCTTTTGCTCACTAAATTACATTGAATAACATATCGGGTCTGGCTATGCACATTAGTTAATATGAGGGATATTAATTAATATGACTCTCTTCATAGATTGGGATATGATGATGATGTCATCATCATGGATGGGCTTCGTTAAAATGTGAAAGGCTAACATCATGGTCATACTGAAGGAAATCAGAATGTTAAGAAATATGACCCTGATATTGAGGAATATCACCCTCCAAATAAGATGATGTCACAGTCATGTTGAGCTTTTTATATTAGGTTAGAATGACATCACCATCATGTTAGGAAAGATCAATCATATTAGAAAAGATTATAGATGTTAGAAATTAGATGACCTTCAGAGTTCAAGTTGATTGATGATGTCATCATCATATCATGTCCTTCATGGAATGGGATAAGCTGATGTCATCATCATAATTGTCGGGCTCTCTTTTGAATAGAACATGATGATGTCACAGTCACATTGGGTAAGATCAGTCATATTTACGAATGTGATCCCCATTGAATGTGTGAGTACTTTGATGGGTAGATGATCCTTAGGTATACATTTGACATGCACATACAAATATGCAGATAGTGGATTTTCTAAGTAGGGTGATATTGGAAATATGACCCTCCTGTGTAACATGACCTTCCACCTTTGAGTGGCAACACTAATGCGAAGGAAATCAGGTGATGTGGTCAAAGGTTGACCATGTGTATATCAGGTCATGAATTTAAGATTGGGGGATATTAAAAAATATGACCCCCGCCACTAAAATGACCCCCTTTGAAAAGATCTGGATGACACCAGCATGTTTACGATCATATTGAAGCATTGTGTTTTAATGATGTCACTGTCATATTATTGAATAGGATTATCATTGGATACATACCTTCGTGAGGTAAAAGAAGAATGATGTCACCATCATGTTGAATTCCTTTGATCATTGGATCTAGGTGACATCACCATCATGTCAGCATGGGGTGATATTTTGTGAAGGGGTGATCTTAGGAAGATCGGGTGATATTAGAAATATGACCCCCACAAAATATATGAAGTTGTATGACAGGTAAATAGAGCTATCACGTAAAATTGATATTTGGGGTTCACAAACAAAATGTGTATCGAGTGATAAACATATATTGGGGTGATCTTACATAAGGTGACTGATGTTTGAAATATGACCCCTCCCTAGAATATTAGGTTTGACTGGGATTTTGACCACACATAACCTCCTTATTTGGCTGAATTTTAGGGTGATGCAAAAGGCAAACCTACCTAGAATTTTACACTCTTTCACATGGTGGGCTTCTTGAGGAAAGATTCAAACTTTGAAATTTGGGTTTAGACTTCAAGATCACCGATACACCTGACATTAGGCATATGCATACTGACTAATGCTACTTTTACCATTACCATCTAGAGCACAAAAGCAAGGGAATAAGCCACAACAGGGGTCCTCATTTTGATAAGGAATAAAATGGGGCATATTGTGAACATCACAACAAGTAGTTCCTTGTACATACCATCAATGTCTCAAATTTCCACATAATGGTGTTGAAGTTACTATCCATGCCGATCCTAATCCATTTGATTTTTGTTGTGCTTTTCAAGATAAATATCAAACCCCTAACCATATTCCAATCAACACTGAAGCATATCCATCTTCATCTTATGTAGACCCATTCGCCCTACTCAAACCATCATCTAGCAAAGCCACTCCAAATCTCTGTATCAACTACACTGAACATGGTCCAGGTGAGTACACATTGTAAGAATCTTGTTGTGTTGGAACTCTTCCCTTGTCTTCCAAATCTCATGGAAAACCTTCTACATCCAAGGCATCTTCATCCACAACAGTTATAAAAACTCCACCAATAGTATTAGTCAAAGGTGGATTCCTTAATGATGAAGATATTGATGACATTAACTCTTGGATATTCTATGATGAGAATGATCAAGTACAACTTGAAGTGGAGAGACATAACAATGGGTTCTACATCATTAAGAACATGGGCTACAAAGGACATGGCAGATTGGGATCATAGGAACAAGGACCTATTGAACCCATTGTTGTGTCTAAGAAGTTTAATAAGAAAGGCCTTGGCTTTTAGCTAGAGGTACTACCTTCCAAAGACATTAAGTGCATTTTTGATGTGGAAGTCAAACCTTCTTTAGTAGGAGAGACTTCTAATTCAGATACCATTGATGACTCCTCCCTCCATATCACTAACCTTTTTCAAGAAACCTCCATCTTCATGATCTCTACTACTTTCTCTAGCCAAAACCCTTCGTCCATTACCCTTTCACTCATATATCCTGACCTCATCGATTGGGACCAATAAGGGGCACCTATATTGGACACATTTGAAAATGATGAAGCTATTGTTGAATTCATGGGATTGTGACAAGGCATTCCATTAGGTGATCATAAAGTAGTTTTCATGATGGATCTCCCTAAACTAGCATATTTTGGTGGAAGCATCAAATCCTTTAGTCGTAAAAGTGAAATAAATGGAATAAAAAAAGATAGGTCACTAGGTGAAAACTGAAAGGTGCCTTTTGACCATGAAAAAGTAAAAATAAAGGATGTATCCAAGGGTGAAAACCTCTCAGAGGCACTCAAGGATGGGGGATTTGACCTTCCTCTCACCACTGATTATCATGAAAAATCAACAGTGCTAGTTGAAAAATCTCAAGACATGAACTTAGGCATAGAGCAGAATCTGAAGATCACATATTTGGCAGCATCACTATCAGAGCAGGAAAGAAGAAATTTCACATCGTTCTTCATAAAAAGAGATATCAATTTTGCATGGACTTATGTTGACATGCTGGGTCGAGATCCATCACTTATGGTACATCATTTAGCAGTTTCTCCTAATGCAAAACATGTCAAATAAAAACTGTACAAAATGCATCCACAAATAGCTCTTTTGGTCAAGGTGATATTCAGAAGCTATTAGAAACAAAGTTAATAAGGTCTATTGATTATCCAAAATGAGTTTCAAACTTGGTACCTGTAGCAAAACCTGATGGATGAGTTCATTGTTGCACATATTTCAGAGATCTCAATAAAGCATGCCCTAAAGATGACTTTCGACTACCAAGCATAGACAACATTATAGATCTCACAACTGGACATGAAATGCTATCTTTGATAGATGGATTCTCAGTATGTAACCAAATCAGAATAACAGAGGAAGATCAAGATAAAACATCATTCATTTGTCCATGGGGTACATATTGCTAGGTTGTAATGCCTTTTGGTCTCAAAAATGCTAGAGCTACTTATTAATGAGCCATGACAGTTATTTTCCATGACCTTTTCCGCATTATCATGGAAGATTATGTTGATGATATTCTAGGAAAATCCAAGACAAGAGAAGAATATCTATAGGTATTAGCACAGATCTTTGATCGATTAGAGAAGTATCAAGTCAGACTGAACCCAAAGAAATGTGTATTTGGTGTAACATCTGGTAAATTGTTGGGATACATTATGTCTTGACAAGGAATAGAAGTGGATCCTAACAAAGTAAAAGATATCATGGAAATGCCTCCACCATCAAATTTGAAGTAGCTTCGTAGTCTACAAGGAAGGTTACAATCCATTCACAGGTTCATCTCACAACTGGCAAACAAGTGTCATCCTTTTCAACATCTTCTTCGCAAGGGTGAACCTTTTAAGTGGGATGAAAAATGTCAATTGGCCTTTGATAAAACAAAAGAATATCTGGCAACACCTCCTGTGTTAGTACCTCCTGTACTGAATTGACCACTACTACTCTACATATCTTCAATAATAGCAGCATTGGGTGCCCTTCTAGATCAGCATGATGATTTAGGAAAAGAACAAGCCATTTACTATATCAATAGAACTCTTGTGGGATATGAACTTGACTATTCATTTATGCAAAAAAACATGTTTAGCATTGGTGTTTTCTTCCCAAAAGTTGCAACAATATATGTTAAACCAAACAATAAAGCTCATATCTAACATGGATCCACTCAAATATCTTATGTCCAAAGCATTCCTTATGAGAAGATTAGTAAAATGGGTTATGATCTTAAGTTAATTTGACATACAATATGTGGATCATAAGGCCATAAAAGGACAAGTTATTGCTGATCAGTTAGCCACAACTCCTATCACAAATATTCATCCAATACATCCAGAGTTCCCTGATGAAGAATTGTTTAATTTAACTTCACCAACATTGTGGCAACTATATTTTGATGGATCTTACACACAACATGGATCGAGAGTAGGGATATTGTTTGTCACCCCTCAAGGAGATTGTATCCTAAAGTCATACAAAATTGCATTTCCATGTACCAACAACATAGCAGAATATGAAGCTTTAATCATAGGATTATGCATGGTAGTAAAGTGGGCTATTAAACAGTTACAAGTTTTTGTTGATTCTCAATTAGTCATCAAATAGGTCTCAGATGAGTATAAAATAAAAGATGAGAAGTTCTTTCCATACAAGGTAATGGTTGATGATTTCAAGTACTTTGACAGTATCACCTTTGAATAGATCCCAAGGATATAAAACAAAGTAGCAGATGCCATGGCTATAATTAGATCTCTTCTAGACATGTCTTCCAATACACATAAGTGTGAGTTTCTGGTTGAACAACTTTTGATCCTAGCATTTGAAGTACCACAGTTTGAGATTATATGTGAGATTGTTGGTCCCAATTCACCTTGATACGAGGATATATATGAGTATCTCCATAATCAAACCTTTTCATTTCAACTATCTAACACCCACCGAAAAACCTTTATCTATCGAGCCTCTCACTACACTATCCTAGGAGACACCCTATATTGCTAGAGTCTTGATGGTATCCTTCTTAGATGTCCTGATTCTGAGGAAGAAAAGGTTGCCTTACATGAAATACATGAAGGTGTTTGTGGATTGTATTCCACTGGCCCTGGCCTTGTTAAGAAAATTCTACGACCTGGATACTATTGGCCAACTATGGAGAAAGATGCACAATAATTTGCAAAGAGATGTCTACAATGTCAGAAACATGGAGATCTAATACATGCATCAGCACATGAACTTTAGCCTATTACTACTCCTTGGCCCTTCTCATCGTGGGGACTTGATCTCTTAGGTAAAATCCATCCTAATTCATCAAATGGTCATAAGCTCATTATTACTGCCACTGAGTACTTCATAAAGTGGGTGGAAGCAATACCAATGACTTACATCACTGACAAGAAAATATCCAAGTTCATCTTACATTATATCATTTGCTAATATGGAGTTCCTCAATCCATTGTCACTGATAATGGTTGTCCTTTCAAGAACCAAGAGGTTAGAGATCTTTGCAACAAGTTTCGTATCTAACATAGACTCTTTACACCTTACTATCCTCAAAGTAATGGCCAAGCTAAGGATTCTAACAAAATAATCATCAAGATCCTTAAAAAGCCAATCAATGAAGTTGGTCATGATTGGCATGTACAACTTAATCCTGCATTATGGGCTTATAGAACAAGTATCAGAACTCCCATTGGTGCTACACCTTATGCTCTTGTATATGGAACTGAATCTATCTTACCTATTGAGGTTGAGATCCCCTCACTCTGACTATCCCTACAGCATACTATCTCAGATGAAGAATATAGAGTATCTAGACTCCATTATCTTGAGCTATTAGATGAACGATGCCTTACAGTACTCAATCATCTCCAAGTCTATCAAAATCGGCTATGCCATAGCTACAAGATGAACATCAGAGAATGAAGATTTCCAGTTGGAGATCTTGTAATTAAAGAAAATCAAAGGAATCAACAACATCGTGAGAAACAAGGCAAGTTTGAACCTAATTGGCTTGGTCCTTTTGTCATCACATCAGTCTATGGATCAAGTGTATACATTCTCTCCACACCTGAAGGCATTCCCTTGGATGAACTAGTCAACATCATTCATCTCAAGAAGTTCTACCCATGAGTCTTAGCATATTCCAAAAAAAAACATCCAATAGTGAAAACCACTTTGTGGCACTTTGGATGACCAAAAAAAGTACGTCCTCTAGTGAAAACCTAGTAAATAGGCACCTTGGATAAATACCATAGTGAAAACCTAGCAAATAGGCGCTATGTGTAGAGACCAGTCTCCATCATTCACTTAGTTTGTTTGATCACAACTTTCCATGACATCCATCTACTATCTTGCCTCCATAATCCATATCATAATCCACTATTGTCCTATATAAACCATTATCCCTTACCCATCCATAATAAAAGCCTTTCCATCCTTGCCTTTGCCATGCTAGCTTTCATAGTTTGGACTTCGTTGGGGTTAAGATATCATTTGGCACCTCAACACGCTATCCACATGACCACATTCATCGTAGCATCTTCCTAACACTCTTCATCCCACACTGGGGGCACCTGTTATGCCTTATTTGGAAGCGGATACCTACAACTCTAGCTCATAACATTTCAACCAAAACACAACAAACATCCAAAGCCAAAACCAAAGCACAACAATCACCCAAAAACCAAAACACAACAAAAATCTAACCAAAGCAACCAAAACAACAAAAATCCCAAAAAATCAAATATCCCAAAAATCCAAACAAATCAAAACATAAAAAATCTACACAATAAAGTTGAGCCTTTAACATCAACCATCAACACAATAAGAAAGAACTACATCTCATCTCTACCATTCAAAACATTGATCCCATGGATACAAGGTATGTAGGCAATCTGAGATGCGAAGGAAGCACTTTGATTTAGGTATAGATGATAGCCCCTTCCCTCATCATCCATCTTTCATCTTTCTTCTAATTATCCTTTGATCTTTCATCTCTTTCTTCTATCTTTCATCAATTACATAATCAATAAGCCCATAACTACATATTCATCATGTCTCATCATCATCATAAATGTTCTTTGATCTCATGGTTACATGGTATGTAGGTAGTTTGAAATACAAAGGGAGTATCTAGTATGCAAGCACAAATGATCCACCCCACTTTCATCTTCTTTCATCTTACATCTTCTTCTCTTTGACTAGGTCAAGCAAGTAGCAGACTATGTGTACTAGCGAAAGCTCAAGCACTTTAACAAATCAAAGATCAGCTACAAGCTATTTATTTGTATACCTTAAGCCAACATTTGCTATAACATTTTATCAACATATTTAGCCTTTAATAGGATACAAATTTCCTCTCAACAAGGCGCCAGCTTAATCCTTCCAAGAGCACTTGAATTTGGCAAGAGAACATGATGATAGTATCTTTTGTTTTATCTTTTATCCCTTTCTATGCCTAATCAAGATTGCCCTAATCTATCTATATCTTGGTATGTTACAATGAAGGAATGGGGCATGGTCATATTGCTTTCATATACTATGTTTGTGGGATGATCTTATTCTTTACCTATGCGTATTGGTATCTTGTACGTGTTGGGATTAGTATCTTACATATCAATATCTCTTGCATTTGAGACTATTCTATGTTAAGAACTATTTCCATACATAACCACAAGGTGTCAATATGTATAGTTGAGATAAGCTCAAACCATTGCTTGTAGCGTTAAAGTCTATCTCAGAACATTAGCTACTATTCATGTCTTGTGTATGGTAGTTCAACATCTTGACCTCATGCGTTTAGACAAGATTGTAGTATGCTAGTTATGCACTAGATACCTCGACACCTTGGTCTTTTATACCCTGTGCATAACATCCATATGCTATATCAAACATAAGGATTGCATTTCTTTATTTTTTTGAGGAATTACTTTAAAAGCTGTCACATCATTTCTCCATTCCATCAACATCTTATGTAGTCCTCAACCAAGATCAATCATCTTTCCTTCATCACCCTTTCCTCTTTCATCATTTCTCTTGTCTTCACCCTACAAAACAATTGTGTTAAGCATATATAGGTCTATATCATTATCATAACCTCATTATTATCCATTACCATTATGTGCATTTTCATTACCATACATTACCATTAGGATAAGACATTTCCATTTGCATATTTATATCATTTGCATAAACATCCATATAGAGCATGAAAATACAAAAGAAATGCATAACATCATAACATAAGTGCATTGATCATCATTACAATATCACATAGATGCCCAAAATCACCATCATATATATATATATATATATATATATATATATATATATATATATATATATATATATATATATATATATCATGTGTGTCAATATACAAGTGTTTACAAATACAACATGGGCTATCCATGAGCCATCAAAGAATGTATGTACAATTAGCTTGTAGGCCTCATCATGGTACAAAATATACAACAAAACAAAGTAGCCCTAGTGACTACTGGCTCCCTCACCCTGTCTGCCACCACTGGGTCCTGCACCTAGCCTGCCATCTCTAGGAGGCCCCATCACTAAAGCTATAGACTATGATCCCCCTGTCCTCTGTGAGCTAGAAGACCATGATATGCTCCTAAAGCTAGACTGTCTCTGCTCTATAGGTACTGCTCCATAATATAAGCCTCTATAATACTCAACCTCACCTTGTGCTCTCCTTAGCTCTCCCTATGTCTGTGTCAAATGGGTCGCCAGATACATAGTCGCTCCATCTGTCCCCAATGCAGCCACTGTCCTATCTCTCTCCATCCTCAGAGCATCTCTCTCCACTATGATATCATGCACCTGCTGTATGGCTATATCTCTCTCAATAGTCATAGCCTGAACTTATTGTACCATAATATCTCTCTCAATAGTCATAGCCTATACTTTCCGCACTACTGCATCTCTCACCCCAGTAACTCTTGCCAGTATCCCATCATCTTGTCCATCTCCTGCCTGTACCCTAGCCTGTAGCTATGACTGATAAGCCTAAGCTTGAGCTCCAACATGCCACAACCCTATCACCTCCTAGTGTTTGTCTATCTCCACTCTCCTCAGCCTAAACTGAGACCACTGCCTCCAACTCTACTCCTCTCTAATCCTCCGTCTAGGCTGCTATATCCCCACATCATCACCTCCTAGCCCTTATGCCTATGGCTATGTAAGAACCTATGGTGGCATTTGTCCCTGTACCTAAATACCTAGAGCTACTGGAACTACTATCAGTGCTACTAGAGCTCATGCCCTCCTCCTAACCGACCTCTCCATCCCAATCTCTCCTATCTCCCCAGTCCTTGTCAGTTGATTTAGCCTAGCTGTAGCCCAGTATGCATCATAACCTGGTAAAGTCCCTGGATTTGTAGGACCCTGTCTCCACTACCACATAACTGGCTGTAATCCATCCCTTTCTGCCAATGATGTGTCAACCACTATCTCTGGCCCCCAATCAAAAACCTCCTACCGCATCCTCCCAAAAATGGTATCCCCTACTGGTGCTGCCTGTGGTACTCCAAATAGTCTCAACACCCTCTCGAGTAAATAGCACTCTATAATATATATTCTGCAACCAAAAATATATCTAGCCTGCCTCACATAGACAAGCTCTGCATCCTCCTCATCCCATCTCTCACAACCAAGCCATGGTCTCCATATAAATCTATCCACCTCATCCAAAGTCTGCCTCCAGTATATTGTCCCCCTATTTTGTCAATAGGTAAGATCTCCCCTGTACATCCTCGTATATGGCTCTCCCGCTACCCTAGCCACCCATCCATCTAGCCTCGTCACTGGAATATGCTCATAAGCCCATACGTGTAACACTATGACTCCAGCTAACATACTAGATCCAAACATATCTCGTACCATAGGAAAACATCCCCTCCACCACTATCCCTCATCCAACCAGAAAACCTCTAGCCTGTTTGTCTCCCACCAACCATCTGATGATCACCACAACTACTTGCTACAATCTATTGTATAGTTCCTCCATCTTCTCCATCGGAATCTCTGATCCCTCATCCCCAATGTCTAGAGTCCTAAACAATCAGCTTAATGCAGCTGGACCCATGTTAGGATCATAATCTACTCTGTATCTGTGATAGGTAAAAAATTAGGTTAATAAGATCAAACATAGCCATGAAAACCTAACCCTACCATCATCAAATAATCTAATCCAAATGAAAACCAAAGTATGCAATTCAGGCACAATATCACCTAGATTGTATGATTCCTTGTTTATGATGTAGATTGCTTCTTCAACAATGAACAATTATGAGGATAAAAGCTACCATGATGGATGGATGATAATGATAAAAGCTCAATGGATGCTATGGATGCTCAAATTCTCAATATGCTTAAGATGATAATGTAGATGCTATGAATGCTGGATCCATGTAGTATGGAATGAGAGGGTGTTTATATAGAACTCAACCAAAATCAATCAACGGTGGAGATTCGGAGGCTATGTGAATGGCTAAAATTGAAAGATAGACATAGGTGAATGTGAAGATGACAAGTGGTGGGACGATAGGGCTCATGTGTGCTTGTGTACATAAAAAGTACTACATGTGAAAGATATTAAATAAAAGGGTGTAGTAACACTTATCTTTTTAAATGAAAGGGACACACATGTTGGCTCATGAGATAAATGATAAGATAAATTAATTAAATAAATAAAATTTATTTAATTAATTGGAAAGTGGGTTTATGAAAGGAATTTTTAATTAAATAAATAAGATTTATTTAATTAAAAATAGATAGAATGAAGATAATTAAATAATTGAAGATTGTTTAATTATAGCTTAGAGGAAATAGAAGAAATAGATAATGAATTGATTAAATAAATATAAATTTATTTAATTAATAGAAGAAATAGATGTGTTAGGGATATTGCTCAAGTGTGTTAAACAAATGCAGATGATGTGATAATGCAGTGTTTGAATGCTAATGATAATGAGTCAATTTTGGGTTTCTATATTTTGGCCCTCTTTGATACAATGTTCGATAGAGCGTTGTGTCAAAGAAGATACGATATGCATTCAATAAATGAGGTAAGCCAGGCTAACCAGGAAGGGTTGGGTTGGCTCGTGATAGATGAAAGGTTAGAAACAAGGTTGACACGAAGAAAATGGGGATTGCGTGGAAACAAATGGGATGTTGTAGAAGAAAATAGGCTGTGGCATAGAAGAATTAGGGTTTGGGATAGGGCTATAAATAGGTTCTACAAGGGCAAATAGGCTCATTTGTGCTCATTTGTGTTCAGAAAACTATAGAGATCTAGAGCTCCTTAGAGTTATGGGGCCAATGAGAGATAGGGGACCAGGTGCAGGCACATTGAGGACTAATGATGGTGATGGTGGAGTGATGGATGATAGAGCATAGTTCTTTCTTGTTACCAACAGGAGAGGCTATTATCACACTGGAGGATGTGTTTTAGATTTTGCAGATTCCTATAGATGGGGACTGAGTTGATTATGATTTTGATATGGGTCCAGCTGCGTTCAAGAGATTATTTGGGACACCAGACATTGGAGTAGAGGGCTTAGAGATTCTGATGGCAAGGATGGAGGAGCTATGTGACAGGTTGCAGTGAGTGGTAGTGGCTATCATCAGATGGCTAGTGGGAGATAGGTGAGAGAGAGGATTTCTGATAGGATGGGGGACAATGATGGAGGGGATGTTCTCTTATGGTATGAGGTATGCATGGGCTAAGTGTGTGCTGGGACAGCTCTATCATTTCTTGCATAATTATGCATATATGTTTAGAGATACCATGTCAGTAGGAGTTATAGTTTTGCATGTATGGGCTTATGAGCATATCCCAGTGATGAGACCAGAGGGATGGGTGGCTAGAGTTGTAGGAGAACCTTATATTAGGTTGTATAGAGGAGCTTTGACATACCGGCAGTGTAGAGTAGTGATATACTGGCAGACGAGATTAGATGAGGTTGATAGCTTTGTATGGAGGCCATGGCTAGGATGTGAGAGATGGGATGAGGAGGATATTGAGCTTGTCTATGTGAGGTAGGTGAGATACATTTTTGGATGAGGCATTTACATTATAGAGCACTATTTGCTAGAGAGGGTTTTGAGATAGTTCAGGTTACCACATGTAGTACCAGTTGGGGATGCCATTTTTGGGAGGACTAGACAAGAGGTTTTTGATTGGGGACTAGAGGTTGCAATTGAGATGGCTTTGGAAGAGAGAGATGGGATATAGCCAGTTGTATGGTAGTGGGGACAGGGTGCTGCAGATCTAGGCATGCTGCTAGATTATGATGCATACTGGGCAACAACTAAACTGACTCAGTTGACGAGGGTTGGCAAGATAGGGGAGATTGGGATGGAGAGGCCAGTCAGGAGGAGGTGAGGATGGGCTCCACCACCGTAGGTTATTGTACTAGTAGTACCAAGGATATAGATGCAGGGATAGATGCCAGGAAAACCTTAGATACTTGCAAAGCCTCAGGGGCAGATATTAGCGAGTGATGATATTGGAATTCACTAGCTCCAGAGGTGGATTAGAGAGGAGAGGAGATGGAGGCAGTGAGCACAAATGATGTTGAGGAGGGTGGAGATAGATAGGCATCAGGTGGTGATTGGCTTATGGCATGCTAGGGCTTAGGCTCAGACATACCAGGCTCAGTTATAGTTGAGAGCCTAGGCTGGGGATAGACAGGATGATGGTGCACTAGCGAGGGTTACAGGGGAGAGAGATGTAGCGAGACAGAGTGAGAAGATGATGAGATTAGAGTGAGATATAGCTGTGCATAAGGTGTCAGATATGAGAGTAGAGAGAGATGGTCTATGGGTAGAGAGGGATACAACTGTGCAGCACCTACAGGGGATGACTAGTGAGTGAGATAGAGCAGTGACTGCAATAGGGATAGATGGGGCTATGATGTACTTGGCCACACAGTTGATATAGGTACATGAAGAGCTATGGAGAGTATAGGGTGAGGTTGAGTACTATAGAGGCTTATACCATGGGGCTGTGCCAGCAGAGCAAAGGCAGTCTAGCTTTAGGAGCAGGTCAGGGGCTTTAGGTTCACAGAGGTCAAGTGGATCTCAATCAGTAGCCTCAGTGATGGGGCCACCGAGAGATATGGAGCCAAGTGTAGGACCTAGTGCTGGTGGTTAGGGCAAGGGAACTACCTGTAGTCACTAGGGCTACCTTGTTTATATTGTATCATGATGAGGCCTAGAACTAATTGTACATACATTCTTTATGGCTCATCTTGTGTATGTAGACACTTGTATATTGACACATGTATATATATGATGGAGTATTGTTGATTTATATGATGTTGTCATGGATGCACTGTTGGAATTATGATGGTTATAAATGTTGTATTTATATTTTCATGGATTATCTATGGATGTTTATGCAAATGATATGAATGGAAATGGTATGATAATGCAAATATGTAGATGGTAATAATATGGATGGACTTATGTATATAGATAAATGGTAATGATATATAATATATGATATAGGATGTTTAGATAAATGATGGACTTATGCATGTCTAACACACTTGTTTTACAGGATAAGAGATGTGGACGAAGGATGATGGAAATGATTGATGTTGGTTGAAGACTATATAGGTGAATAATAGGATGAATAGGTGGGATGATGGGCAACTTTTTAAGTAATTTCTCAAAATGAAAAGAAATGCAATCCTTATGTTTGATATAGCATGTGGATTTTATGCACCAGGGTATAGTAGACCAAGGTGTCAAGATATCCAATGTGCAACTAGCATCTTACAATCTTGTCTAAATGCATGAGGTCAAGATGTTGAGCCAACATGCACAAGATATGAATAACAGCTAGTGTTGTGAGATGGACTTTGATGCTACAAGAAATGGTTTGAGCTTATCTTCACTACACATAGTGATAGCTTGCTAGTTATATGTATGGAGCTATTCTTAACATAAAATAGTCTCAAGTGCATAAGAGATTGTTTAGCTTCTCAGATGCTAGAGATATTAATATGTAAGATACCAATCACAACACATACAAGATACCAATACACATAGGAAGAGAATAAGATCATCCCACAAACATGGCATACGAAAGCAATAAGATCATCTGTGCTTGAGTACTGGAAACTTCCTTCTTATTCTAGACTACCTACATACCTTGTATCCACAGGATTAAAGCACATTTACGATGAAGATGAGAAATGATGAATATGTAGTTCTGGGTTGTATTGATGATGTATGTGATGAAAGATGGAAGAATGTGAGATGAAAGATGAAAGATGGATGATGAAGAGAAAGGGCTATCGTCTTAGCCTGAATCAGAGTGCTTCCTTTGCATCTCAGATTGAATACATACCTGTATCCACGGGATCAAGGCTTTAACGATAGAGCTGAGATGTAGTTCTTGCTTATTACACTGGTTTCTTGGATGTTTTACGTTGGCAATGTTTTGTGATTGTTAGATGTCAAATGAGTGCGAAGAGATTACATAGATATGAATCCTAGTTACAAATTGTTGTGCCACATTTGTCGTTGGATGAACGCTATGGTTAAAGTTAAAAGTTTGTTGTGCCATGAGCTAAAGTGTTTGATGCATTATGAGCTAGAGATAACAATATCCACTTCCAAATAAGACTCAACAAATGCCCCCAGTGCAGGATGAGGTCTCTTATGGAGGAGCAATGATAAGGACGGCATGGGGTCAAGATGCTAGGGTGCCAAAAGATACAGTTATCATGATAATGTCTCAAGTATGATAGCTACCATTGACAGAGGTGAGGATGGAAAGGATGTTTATTGTGATGAAGTATGGATTATGATATGGACTATGTGGGATAGGATGGCAAAATATGGTAGGAAGAGTGATGATCAAACAAACCAAGCAGACGATGGAAGCTGGTCATTACACATAGCGCTTATTTGCCAGGTTTTTACTATGATACTTATCCAAGGTGCCTGTTTACCAGGTTTTCACTAGAGGATAGATTATTTATCTTAGACTTATTATTATTTTTGGTTATCCAAAGTGCCACAAAGTGGTTTTCACTATTGGATGGATTTTTTTTCTTTTTAGATAGGATGAAAATTACACATGACACCTATTTGCCAAGTTTTCACCATGTTAATGGATAGGAGGGACTCAAGTGTCTAGTGCTATGAAGGTTGATAATGTCCCTTTAGAGATGGATGTCATCGCATGGATCGTGTTATTATGCTTCAAGATGTTGATAAGGGTTTGCATGTGAGAGATGGATTAGGTAGGATAGTGGATTAGGATAAGAATGATTGAAGGTTCACACAAGGATAGATGGATGGATCCTACAAGGATAGATGAATGAGATAGTGGATTATGGAAGGCTTATGCAAAAGCATGGACCATAGGAAGGTGATGGGGAAGATATGTAGGGTAATGGATGAAGGATGAAGGTATGCAGGTATGTGAAAATGTGGGATGGAAGGGAACCATGTCCAACGGTTGCACACATCGCTAAACATTAAAGCTTTAGATGGAAAGGTCAGTGCAAGGAGTGATAGAGATTCTTGCTTAGGGGATGGGTGATGTAGTGATTTAGGAACCCACAGATACTTAGTATTTTTATGATTTTTACTTTGCTTGTGGGATTTTTAGATGGAATGGGATGTTTGGAAGGAATTGGAATGTGAGATGGAAGAAGACAATTGGGATTCTTTTGTTTGAGATATGGATAAGGATGTCTCATTTGGCCTGCTTGTTTATTTGCTTAGGAACCCAAACTATTTGAGGCATAGGCTCTTCTTGTAGATTTATAGGCTTAGCTAGCTTTTTAGATGTATTACGCTGTGATTCTGTGCTTTGATGCCCTAAGGCATGAGAATCTTTAAGATTCATGATAGGATTTATAGCTTTAGAGGTAAAGGCATCCAAATTTTTATTTTTTTTGAATCCCATGGATTTAATGAAAGAGGGGTTGGCAGAATAAATGGAAGCTTTATGCTTAGATGGTATGTGCATTTGTTGGTTACAATTAGGAATGTAATGGTGATGTTGGATAAATGGATAATTAGGCATTGGTAACAATGGAGGTGAGGCAAATGGAGAGATATTAGGGGTTGGAAGTAGGGGAGGTAAATTGGATGGTGGAAGATGTATAGTCACATGCTTTTTGCAAGTTATAGGAGGTGGGAAGTGGAGGATAGGGAAGTAAATTTGATGGCAAGAGTTTAGGAGTTGGAAGAAGCGGAGGTAAATTAGATGGTGGAAGATATACAGTCACATGCTTATGGGGTTTAGAATGGGGTTTTTGATAGGAAATGGTGGGCTTAGGATGAATGGAGAATTTACCAACATCTTTATCTTGAGGAGTCTGGTGTTCGACACTAGGACTAGGAGTGCTTGGAGGACTAGACTTGAGTTCATCATTAGATGGAGATGAAGGGATTCTAGAAAGCATGAAAATGGAGGATCCTGGAAAAAGGTTGGTGAGATGAAGGGAGTCATCAATGGTATCAGAGTTAGAAGTCTCTCTTATCAAAGAAGATCTGGCTTTTGTATCAGAAATAGATGTGGATCAGATTTTTGCAATGTGTAATCACCATGACCATGTTTGGTATACTTGATATGGAGATTGGAAGTAGTTTTGCTAGATGATGGCTTGAGTAGGTCAAATGAGTCTACATAGGATGAAGACGGATATGCCTTAGTGTTGATAGAAATGTGGTTTGGACTCTAATATTTAGCTTGAAAGGCACGACATAACTCAAATGGATTGGGATCATCTTGAATAGTAATCTCAACATCGTTATGTAGAAATTTAAGACATTGATGATATGTAGAAGGAACTTCCTTGAGGGCATGTATCCATGGACGACCAAGGATGATGTTATAAGGAACGTAAATATCAAGAACCTAACAACAAGTTTCTATGGTGATCTTTGCAACTTGGATAGGCAAGAAAATAATTCCTTCAGTATCTCTCTCGTCATCATCATATGCTCTAATAGTAATAACCTTGGAAGTGTCAACATCTTTCTTAGAATATCCCAGTTGTTTTATTAATTTCAAAGAACATATATTAAGACTAGCTCCACCATCTACCAAGATTCATTTGATACAGTATTATTTAACAAACACTTCAATGTAGAGGGCTTCATTGTGGGAAGGATGAATGGAGGGCTAAAGATCTTTGTCAAAAAATGTTAAATGAAAACGGGCTGCAATGCTAGTGACCATAGATTGGAATTGTGTGATATCAATATCATTGGGCACTGAAGATTCTAGTAGGGATTTGTCAAGGATAGCTTTGTGAACAGGGGATATGCGAAGCAACTCAAGAATGGATATGTGCATGGGTGTTTTTCCAAGGTGATCCAAGATATTATAGTTAGAGAATGGTCGAGGAGGATGAACGGGTGCTCCTTGAATAGTGATGCGACCTCTTTGAGTGGTTATAGCATAGTCAGGTGCTTTGCCTTGGATGGTAATGGTAGAAATGCGAGCATGGTCAATGCAACCAATGGTCGATGATTCATAGTTGTACTAAATGGCATTCCTAACATGAGGGTTACTTGTTTTGTCATGAGATGGAAGTGGATTTTTGAAAGTCTCTAGATCATAGTTTGATGTTGATTGTTGTGTAGGTTGAGTCATTGAAGGTGTAACTTTGATTAAACCTTGATCAATGTAATCTTGGATGATATGTTTTAAGCACATACATCTATTTTTTGTGTGTTCTTTAACTCGATGGTAATTGCAATACTCATTCTCTTTGTACCAAGGGGCTTTGAAGAGCGGTTCACCATTGGGTGTTACATCTGGTAACATAATATCGCCTGCTTGGAGAAGCTTTCGAAAGATAACTTCCATAGGTTTTGCTAATGGTGTAAATTGTTGGTGTGGATTGGAAGTTTGTCATTGTCGCATTCGTTGAAAAGGTTGTGTTATTGTTGAGGCAGCTTGAATGTTGATGGGAGCTTTCATAATCTGTATGTTCTTTGCATCTACAACACCATCATTGACAACATTCTTATTTTTGTTCCAAAATTGAAACTTATCATTGGAATTTTGAAGATAGTCTTTGTTATCGCGAAACATCTTGATAGTTCTGTTAGCAATTAGAGCTCATTCAATGATGGTTCCTTTCGAAACAAGTTCATCAAAGGTGCTAGCACTTTGCAATTATAATTGGAATGATAGCTTGGGATGCAGATTTTGAATAAAGATATCAAGCTGTTGCTTCTCAGGTATTTCCCATGATAGTTTGTTAGACATATTATGCCATCATTGAGTGAATGAAGAAAAGGTTTTGCCTTTGCGCTGTTTATTGTTGACAAGGTCATTCATGTTACCTCATGTTCAATGTTGAAAGAAAAGTGTGATCAAAACTTGTTTGCTAATTCTGAAAAAGACTTAATTCTTAGAGGTAAATGAGAGAACCATTCAAGATCTTGTCCTACTAAGCTTCAAGGAAATAGTCTCAAAAGATATGCATCATCATAAGCAACATTGAGACATGCCACAAAGAATGCTCTAAGATAGTCTTATGGATTTCCTTTTCCTTTATACTTGTCAAATTGTGGAATTTCAAAGTGTGACGGAAAAGGTGTCATATGAAGAGACTTGTCAAATAGATGAGCACATATGTTTTCTAAATAAAATGTCTTCTTGCCTTGTCCTACTGCTTGGTTAATCATTTGTTGAACATCCACTGAAGATAATTGCTATTGCTGCAAAGGGGATGAAATATGGTACGATGTATATTAAGGTTGTTCTTGTGGGATGTGTGAAGCCATGACCATTTGTTGAGGTTGCGTACTCACAATTTATGTCAAAGGATTGGGATGTGACACATATGTGTTTGAGGATTGTTGTCCTTGAGACACAAGCAGTGGTTGGGTATATTGGGATGAATGGACACCAAGATTTTGCATCACATGTGAAGTGGAAGATGGATTGACATTAGTTAATGGTTGGGAAGTTGGAGTTGGATTTGTGACATGGTAAGTGATGGAAGGATTGGTGGATGCGAAGGAAGGATGAACACTTGGGTTTGTACTTTGGACAACATGAGGATTGGTATGTGTCATGTGTTGGGTGATAATAGGAAAGCCTTGGGTAACATAAGAGGGATTGATGGTGTGTGACGGATTGGAAGAGTATGACAAAATGGATGTAAGTTGCTGATGAAATGGATGTAAGTTGCTCCACATAAGTGACCATAGGGCTAGGATTGGCTTGAGAAATGATAGGAGGGTCACTCATATCAATAAGACTAACATTGGGATTATATGGTGTGATGGATGGATTAGTAGAGATGGTGGAAAGTGTATTAGTAGTTGGTATATGGGATATGGTATTCATATGGGATATGGCAGATTGTGATGGTCAGGAAGCTTGGACTATTGGTGTTGTTGGGATAGTTTGGGAGGCTTGCACATTATGGGATATGGGAATAGCTTGTGATGCTTGGAGTGTTTGTGCTTGGGCCACATGGACAGCTTGTGTTACTTGAGGCATGGAAATGGTCATTGTGGGAGGAGGAGTATGTTGAGGAACATGGAAAGGTGGAATGTTCAGATTCTATGACATAAGAGGGAGCACATTGGTTGGCATTATCAAAGGTTCTAGAGTGTGCTCTGAGCGTGGTAGATCAAATGAAGTAACAATAGGCAATGAAAGAGATGTGTTGGAAGATGGAGCTTGTGATATGATAGGAGATGATGTGACTATAGTGGATGGTCCCTTTGCAACAATAGTAGGAGTGTTTGGATCATTCTCTCTAATAGAAGATATGTCAAAATCTCTTGGTAATTTAGCACCCATGCGAGTAAGTTGCAAGAAGTAGTGATTAGGCTCAGATAGAATAAGTCTCTCAATTTGATCCCACACATGGGTGTCCTAAAATTCTGATAAGTCTTCTTGGGATTGTTCTTCAAAAGTCTCAAAAGATGTTTGAGGTTGCACTTGTTGTGAAGATGACTCTCCAATGGTATACCAATGAGGTGTAAACATATGAGGAGGCATACCAATCATGAATTGAGTTGCATCCTTAAGAGGTGTTGATCTAAGTTGTTGCATCTCAGCTTGCAATTTAGCTTCCATTTTAGCTCTATATTTGGCTTCCATTTCAGCTCTATATTGACTCCTAGTTTGAGGCATGACATTGATGTTGAAAACTAAAGTTTACCTTGTTAAAGTTTTGAGACCCAAAAGATGATGGTTTACTAATTGGTTGTTGGTTGCTTTGTTGGTTTGCTTGGTTGGTTGGCTTTGGTTGATGTGTTTTTTTCTTGGTTGGTTGATTTGTTGTTGGCTGGTTTTCCCTAGAGAATATCTCACACACTGAAGGGAAAAGTTGTTTGCTAAGGGTTGCTAAGTTGCTGATTTTGCTAAAGCTAAAGACGATGTTTTATTGATGGATTAAAATGATCAATTTGATGTTTGGTTTGCTAGTTTGGGATCTCAAAAAGATGAAAAGCTCATGAAATGTGATTGATTGATATGCTCAAAATAGGAGACAAAGTCCATGTATCTGCTAATAGTCAGAGACAGGTCTAAAAGCTAATGTTGAACTGAGCAAGCTAGATTTGTGGCTAATTTCACTGAGTCACTAAGATTTGCTGGTATTAGACCACAGGTGACAAGTGATAGCTCATAGATGACTTAGAAAAGGCTAAAGGTGACTGATAATAGCTCAAATATGGACTGGTTTAGATTGTGTCAACAGGTTACACTATTAACCAGAGGTGATCCGATTGTTCACAGGCAATAACTATTGGCTCACAAGTGGCTTACTATTGATTGGAAGTGATTCAGGTTAGGCTAAAGGTGACAAAATATTATTTAAAGGTGACCTCATTCAGATAAGAGGTGACTGACTATTGTTTAGATGTGACTCTATTTATACAAAAGGTGATTAATTATTGTTCAAAACTGATTTAGTTCAAGCAAAAAGTGACTAACTACTATTTAAAAGTGATTCTGTTGTCTGTATGCAGGCAGGTTAGGCTTAAAAGTGACTGTGTCTATCAGGAAAGATATCTAATTTGTGATTTTTTTGACAAGAAAATAGTAATTACAGTCACTCACACTCACAACAATCACAAACTTGTACAACCTAGACTAGGAAAGGACTGTATTTGTTGAATCCCCTAGCTGTGCTTATTCAAAGTAGATAGCTTCAGGATCTTGGTAGCACCGGCTCCCCTCCATGACACACACTTCTCACGCATACCAAGATCTAGGTTTCCTGTAAGGCCTGTCACTCACCAAACCTTAGGATTGTCCCTACTATCTCTTCTAAGAACCACGTGAATTGAGGCAGCATCAAAGGTCCCACCTTTTGCATCAACAAATAGAGGGTTTTTGGCTACTACACAAAGTTTCTAATAAGGGCATCCATTTGGGTGGCTATACATGTGGCAGCACTACTCTTCATTGTGGATTCTCCTAGCCTTCAAGGGTTATGCCTTGGAGGGTTTTGGGGGAGATTGGCTGTCGGTATAATGCAACAACACCTATTTTTTGTGGCTTTCAACACAAACACTTTTCTTATATAGTGGTTCAGAAGGACTTGGCTTTAGCCCGTTACTGCTTGGGTTGTATCCCTTCTCACACTGGGAAGGCAATCCCTCTAAATATAATAACAAGTTCTCATACACCCAAGATCCATTTGATAGGCAAGGGGAGAGGATACTTTTGTTATTAGATTTGGGTTAGAATCAATCACATGCAAGTAATAAAAAAAAGATAAATCAAGCACGGAGCAAGCAATGATTCATTTTAAGCACCAAGCCCAAATGTTCCTAATTTAGTGATAAACCACAAGTCTTGGATTGATCAAAGCTGCAACAGATATGTTAGTAGTTTGATAACCTCCTTTTCTTGGACAAATCAATAAGATGCTACATAGATACCTAATTAGTAGCCAAGAAAACAAACTACAAATTATATAGAATGAAAGCAACATAGTTTACCAGAGGTGATTCACTATCTGTTAAAAGTGATCTCTGCTCTGTCACAGGTAAAATCCTATAGATCATAAGCTATGTCAAAAACCCCATATGTGAATTGTTTAGGGTCAGAGGTGATCTAAAACATCATGAAGCGATTGGTTTAGGCTCCTAAGTAACCTGGATCTATAAAAGAAATAGTACACAACAAGAAACCCTAGTTCTGTAATAAGCTACATGGTCAGCTAAGAGCAATCACTATTGGATCAAAGGCTATTCAATTAAATACAAAAGTGACCATTGTTAGGATAAAAGTGATGCAGAATAATCAAAAAGTGATCCAGAAAATGTTATACGTGGCATATTTCAGTGTAGAAGCAACGCGGATATGCAGACAGTGACATTTTTTGCTCAAAAGCAACTGGAACTTGTCATAAGCACTCAAAAAATCTGATCTTCATAAAAACAACTTTAAACAACAAAGTTAATCAAGGACATGAGTCCCACCGAGCGTACCAAAATGTGATAGGTAAAAAACCAGGTTAATAAGATCAAGCGTAGCCATGAAAACCTAACCCTACCATCATCAAAGAATCTAATCCAAATGAAAACCAAATTATGCAATTCAAGCATAATATCACCTAGATTGTATGATTCCTTGTTTATGATGTGGATTTCTTCTTCAACAATGAACAATTATGAAGATAAAAGATGCCATGATGGATGAATGATAATGATAAAAGCTCAATGGATGCTATGGATGCTCAAATGCTCAATATACTCAAGATGATAATGTAGATGCTATGAATGCTGGATTGATGTAGTATGGAATGAGAGGGTGTTTATATAGAACTCAACCAAAATCAATCAATGGTGGAGATTCAGTGGCTATGTGAATGGCTAAGATTGAAAGATAGACATAGGTGAATGTGAAGATGACAAGTGGTGGAAAGATGTGCTTGTGTACATAAAAAGTACATGTGAAAGATATTAAATAAAAGGGTGTAGTACCACTTATCTTTTTAAATGAAAGGGGCACACATGTTGGATCATGAGATAAATGATAAGATAAATTAATTAAATAAATAAAATTTATTTAATTAATTGGAAAGTGGGTTTATGAAAGGAATTTTTAATTAAATAAATAAGATTTATTTAATTAAAAATAGATAGAATAAACATAATTAAATAATAGAAGATTGTTTAATTATAGCTTAGAGGAAATAGAAGAAAGAGCTAATGAATTAATTAAATAAATATAAATTTATTTAATTAATAGAAGAAATAGATGTGTTAGGGATATTGCTCAAGTGTGTTAAACAAATGGAGATGATGTGATAATGTGATGTTTGAATGGTAATGATAATGAGTCAATTTTGGGTGTCTACATTATCCATCAATAGGAACATGCAGAATCTAGAACACATCCTCTAAGGTAATCGTAACCTCTCTTGTCAGCAACAAGAATGAACTGTGCTCACTCCTCCATCACTCAACCATACATATCATCAGTCCTTGATGTGCCTACACTAGCTCTAATCTCAACACATGCTCCAAACCAATAATATCCAAAAGCAGTCGCTCCTCTACATCTAATATCCTGACTAATCGCAACTCCCTAGGATATGGCTCCTGAGACAATAATGGTGGTAGTACTTCCTACATCATTGAGTACACCTTGTGAGTTTCTTGCATTCAAAATTTGCCTTTTGACTCCTAGTAGCTATTTATTTTTTCTAAAAGTGACTCATTTTTCTATGTGTGCTAGCCTTTTGACCATAAGCGAGCTATTTTACTACAAGCACATAGTTTTTGCTCATATGTGATATCTTTACCATACGTGAGCTACTACTAGCTGGAAGTGACCCTCAATTCCTTTATGTGATAACTTTTCACTTATAAGCAATTCATTTTCCATTTGTGACTCATTGTCGCTCATAAGAGAGCTCTATATCTATATGCGGTCACTTTCTACCTACATGTGACCTGAATTGACACTATGCACATTTTGCCTATCCATTTACCTTAGCCAACTAGAAGTGACCTAGTTTTTCTATAAGCAGTCACTTCAAGCCTATAAGCAACCTATTTTACCCTAAGTGACCCCTTTTTCTACACAAGCAACTTGAACTACCTATCCCAAAACCTAGCCACTTCTAGTGAAATGTGTGCATTTATTATGCTTTTAACTTAAGAAAATCACACATTTAGCAAAAGTTTCAGTACATACCAGTGTGCCTGCTCTTGCTAGTCACCCATGTGTCCTCACTTGCTTGGCCCGATGACGATTGCATGGAATCACCATCGTGATAGCTCTCCAACACTTGAAGCATAAAAACTCTAGGAAGCTCTAGATCTCTATAGCTATTGAACACAAATGAGTACAAATGAGCCTATTTTCCCTTGAGGGACCTACTTATAGCCCCTTTCCAAACCCTAATTCTTCTATACCAAAGCCTGTTTTCTTCTAAACCATCCCAATTCACCCCACCCAACTTATTTTCTTCGTGTCAACCTTGTTTCTTGCCTTTCATCTTATCACGAGCCAACCTAGCCCTTCCTAGTTAGCCTAGCTTACCTCTCGAGGGGGAATCACATATGCCAATTACATTAGGGCATAACCTTGTTATTTAGAGAAAATTATCATATCTTCTTTGACACAACAATCTAACAAACATTGTATAAAAGAGGGGCAAAATGTAGACACCCAAAATTGACCTAATTATCATTAGTATCAAAATATTGCATTAGCTATCATCTGCATTTATCTAACACACTTGAGTAATTTCCCAATCACTTATTTCTTCTATTAATTAAATAAATTTATATTTATTTAATTAATTCATTATGTATTTCTTCTATTTCCTCTAATTTATAATTCAATAATCTTTAATTATTTAATTATTTATTTCTATCTATTTTAATTAAATAAATCTTATTTATTTAATTAAAAATCCCTTCATAATCCCACTTTCCAATTAATTAAATAAATTTTATTTATTTAATTAATTTCTCTTATCATTTATCCTCATAAGATGACATGTGTGCCTTTTTCATTTAAAAACATGTTTGGTACTACATCTTTTATTTAATATCTTTCACATGTAGTACTTTTTATGTACACGGTCACACATAAGCCTTATCTTCCCTCCACTTATCATCTACACATTCACCTATGATTATCATTCCATCTTAGTCATTCACATAGCCACCAAATCTCCATCGTTGATTGATTTTGGTTGAGGTCTATATAAACACCCTCTCATTCCATACTACATCTATCCATCATTTTCATATAGCATCTACATTATCATCTTGAGCATATTGAGCAATTTAGCATCTATCTAGCATATTAGCACTATCATCCATCCATCATGGCAGCTTTTATCTTCATAATTGTTCATTGTTGAGAAGCAATCCACATCATAAACAAGGAATCATACAATCTAGGTGATATTGTTCTTGAATTGCATGCTTTTGATTTCATTTAGATTCGATTATTTGATGGTGGTAGGATTAGGTTTTCAATTATATGCTTGATCTTATTAACCTAATTTTTACCTATCACAATGTGATAATGATAGTGTGATGTTAAAATGATAAGTGATAGTGCAAATGGATGAATGATTAATGAAATGGATGAGTGGTAGTGAAGTGGGAAATGGGATATACACTCAAATTGCACTTGTGTGAGAGTTTGATTTGAGAGGCATGAAATCATCATCATTAACTCTTGAAGATGTCTCACATGCATGTAATATAAAGCAACAACTACCCTATGCATATTGCTTTAATTGTTTTGTTTTTTAGGAAAGTTGGAAAGAGAACAAGCAATAGAAATTGTCAAGCAATGTGTCCTCCAAAAAACTTTTCCATGATGAACATGAAATGGTTAATGCAATGGTTTAGTGATTAATGATTGTAATAATGATAAGTGACTATGATAATGTAAATGATTAATGAATCAGTGTAATGGTTAATGAAATGGACAAGTGATGATACATGTTATGTTAGTTAAACCCTAGGTGATGGGGTTAGGTGATAGGGGATAGGTTGGGGAAGGGAATGGTCAAGATATGTTTAGGATGGGTTAGGAGGGTTTGGAAAGGGGATTTTCAGAATGGTTTTGGGAATACTAGGTCATTAAACACCACCTTATCAAGGGGAAAATTTGGTTTGGGATGGTTTAGGTTTGTAGAGAGGATTGATGGGGAGAAAGTATGTTAGATGGGGGGTGTTAGAATGACTAGATTAGATGGGGAGGTAGATCAAAATTCTAAGCTTAGATAATATGGTTGGATGGGTAGTGATAGAAAAGGAGATGGTATGAGCTAGGCACAATACTTGTATTACACTATTAAGAGATATTCTAGGTTTATTATAGAAAAGTAGGATACTTTTCACCAAGGTATGAAAGGACCTAATTATCCAACATTTGCATGGACTAGACTCACAAGCAATAGGTTGATTTCATGCATGCTAAAGGTAGTATAACCTTACCTAGATGAGGGAAGGGGACTCATAACATAAATTCCCATAGTACATAGAAAGTATGATTAACCTAATATGCAAATAGGAAACACTATGCTAGAACTGACCCTATCTTCAAGATATGAATACTATTCTTGGAGTAATGAAATCAACCCATAAGCATAGCATACTAAAAATAATGACCATGTCTATTCCAGGTGTTTTTTGCCACATACCATGATATAATGAGATCAAGGTAGTTTTGGGATAATTCCTAAAACAAGACAAAAGATAAAAATCAACAATCAAAACACCAACAAAATGACACAAACAACCATTGTAATCTCTTGCTAGGACAAGTGTTGACGATAGATTCTGCCTATTGTAGAAATGATATATCTGTTAAGGAAAGAATCGGTTGGATGTTGTTGGATAAAATTTGAAAGGTGGGCAAAAGGATAGTCAGGCAATTTGTGATTCTTATGTTTGGTTTGTTGATTGATGATTTTTAACATGAGGTGTGATGTTTTGATGTTATGCTTAGTAGGTGTATTGCTTTGGTTAATTTAGTAAGCTCGTAAGGTAGGGACCATCCAAATAGGTTGGATGGGTGCATCTTATGTACCTAAGTACTAGATACTTCCTTCGTATTACATACCCTATGTCTACGGGATCAAGGAACTTTAAGATGTGGTTGAGATGAATATGTAGTTCTGGTATGAATTGATGATGTGGGAATGGTTCAGGATGGATGTGATGATGTGGAAGATGATGCCTAGGATGAGATTTTTTTGTATTTTCATATTTTTGCAATTTTTTTAATATTGGATTTTCTATTATTTTTGGATTTTTCGATTTTTGAGCTATACAAAATAAGCATATGAGGATCCTCATTCCATGGATTATCTTTGGGTGGGATACTGTAGGGTAGGAGATAGGATTTGATGTTTTAGAATTCCAATCCATGGGATGTGTGTGATATGGAGTGTTGTGATGGAAAGAGGACTTATTAGATGGTGGAACCAGCTACTACATATGGTGCCTAAGATAGATTTTAACCATGGTACCTATCGAAGGTGTCATTGAAGTGATTTTCACCATTGGACTGCTTTATTGCACTCAAGTTTTTTCTTAATTTTTTTATTTTTTGTACTTTTTTGCTTTGGGATACTTGATGAGTCATGTGTAGAATTTTTTAGATGCAGAATGTTCATAGGTTTATCTAGAGGCTGCCCCTCAGGTGTTGCAAGATGATATGCTCTTGATCTATAGCTGGCCATAACAACATATGGTCTAACCAATTAGCCTCAAACTTTTCTTTTTTAGTGCACTATTGTAGATTTTTTTGGTTCTCCATAAGGACAAGGTTGCCTACTTCAAACTTACAATTTTCTTATTATAGCTCCTACGTAGGTAATTTTGGTAGGCTTGAAGGTGGTTGAGAGCTTCAAAGAATTTCTCATCCAATAATTGTAGCTCATTCATCCTTGCAACTCAAAACTCCTTCTCAGTGATTATATTTTGCAATGAAACCCTGAGTGATGAGAGTTTGACCTCAATATTTAAGATAGCTTTGGAACTGAATACTAGGGAATATGGTGTGCCCCCTATAGGTGTGTGGATGCTTGTGTGGTAGGCTCATAGGGCGGGGTTGAGTTGAAGGTGCTAGTCACGACCATCTTTATTAACCATCTTCTTAAGAATGCACAAGATAGTTTTGTTAAAAGCCTTAGCTTGACCATTATCTTGGGGGTAGTAGGGAGTGGGAAAGTGGTATTGGATATGGAAATTCTCACATAGGGTGCAGACTTCCTAGTTTTTTAAAAGTTTCTCGTTATCTATGATAATGGAATGAGGAACGTCATAACGACATATTATGTAATGGAGGATAAATTTAGCTATTTGGATACCTATGTTGAAACTGAGTGGAATGGCTTCAACCCACTTAGTGAAGTATTTGATGGTAGTGATGATGAATTTGTGACTATTAGATGATGGAGGGTGAATTTTACCTATGAGGTTGAGTCCCCACTATGAAAAACGCCAGGGAGTCATTATTAGCTGTAACTCTTATGATGGTGCATGGATGAGATCCCCATGTTGATGACATAGCAAATATTTCTTCACAAACCTATAAGCATCCCATTCCATGGCTGGCCAGTAGTATCCCATTCTCAGAATCTTCTTTGCTAAAGTAGGTCCACTAGAGTGTGCCCCAAAAATGCCTTCGTGTACCTCTTGCAAGGCCACTTTGGCTTCCCTAGACTCTAGGCATCGTAAAAGCATACCATCAAGACTTCTTTTATAGAGAGTGTCTCCTATAAGGGTGAAACGGGACGCTCGGTGGATAAAGCTTTTGCGTTGCGTGGATGATAGGTTTGGTAGGATAATGTTGTCATGAAGATATAGGTAAGTCTCTTGATACCAGGGAGAAAAATGTTAGAAATGAAAGCAACACTACTTCAATGGAAATCTAATTCGAGATAAATTTCAGCAAACTTTAACTGTGTTTTATTAATGGAGATTGTAACAAAATGTAAACACACAATGCAGAAATATACCAGAAGTAGAATGAATCACATAACAAAAGTGTTTAACATGGAGAAAATCCTTTCAGGTAAAAAACTCCACCAAGAAAAGAGGCCAAGTTGTATTATCTTCACAAAAGGAGATTACAAATACATTCACTTCCTCTATCCTTCAACCTTCACTCTGGTAGAACTTGGGTACCTGTAAACTATTATATTCATCTCATCTACTATGATATGGTTTTTATAGAATTTACATAACCTCAATACATTAAATGACTTCTTACAAGCCCATAACACTTGTCAAGAGTTAACAACACAACCTTGGGCGTCCATGGCCAAGAATAGGCTCTTATGGGGTCATAAATGCTATCATACATGCATCCTACACTTGGGAAAAAGTGCCCATCCAAGCTTGAATGACTTGGCACTAGAAATAGCCACTTACAGCATCTTATGATGCATCATATGCTATTATTAGTGTCATAGATTCTTATGACAACTTACAGTTGTCATAGATTCTATGACAACTAATCTCTTACACCTTCTTACAACATCTATGACATGCGTCATAACACTAAAAATAGATTATTCCTCCACATGTGCAACCCGCTTTGACCAATTACCATTTACCATAGTAAATAACATCCCATACCTACCGCCAGTAACTCTGGGACTTTACCATGTAGTAACTTTGTAATTACCGTGGATAGTAAATAATTTTTACCACTACTGGTGAAACTTGTACATCCCTTAAGGGTAATTACAAATAATAAATGGAATTATACAATAATGGGATTTACAAGGTGAATGGCACCTTATCCCAACATTCTCCCACTTGACATTATACATTGTAAATCAACCCATAGGAAATCAATATGAAAAATAATCAGGTACTAGAAACAAGGCCCATGTCCTCTATGCACCACACGAACTTTTTTGTGCTCACAGGCTTGGTCAATGAATCTACAACATTCTCTTGAGTGTCTATCTTCTTCAACTCAATCTCTCCATTTGCAACCAACTCTTGAACAAAGTGATACTGAACATCAACATGCTTAGTTCAAGCATGATACATGGGATTCTTAGCCAAACAAATAGCACTCTGGCTATCACAGCCAATTTGAATATTATTGCAATCAAAACCAATACCTATACATAGTCTCCTCAATAAAACTACCTCCTTAGAGACATGAGTTGCAGCCATATACTCGGCTTATGTTGTGGACAAAGTAACTGTGGGCTACCTCTTACTCATCCAACTCACTGCACCTCCAAACAGAGTAAACACATAGCCACTAGTGGACCTTCAACTATCCAAGTCACCTACCCAATCTGCATCAACAAAACCCTGTATGTCCAAAGGTTTATCAGCACTATCAGTACCAGAATAAACCAAACAATGATTAGGAGTACCTGCAAGATATTTAAACACCATCTTTGCATAGTTCCAATGCTATCTACTAGAATTAGACATAAATTTGCTCAAAACTCCCACTGCTTGGGCAATATCTGGTCTAGTGCAAACCATTGCATACATCAAACTCCCTATAGCACTATCATATGGCACATTAGACATATCCTCAAGATCATCCTCAGTCTTTGGACACATATCTAATGAAATCTTAGTACCAATGGGTAAAGGAACTCTAACTGGATTACAGACCTACAAACTAAACCTCTACAAAATAGTATTCACATACTTACTTTGTGACAACCAAAGCTTTCTGTTAACTTTGTCCCTCCTAATCTCCATTCCCAAAATATTCCTTGCAACACCAAGATCCTTCATCTCAAATGCACCTGAAAGTTGGGCTTTAAGCTCACTAACCATACCCTTAGTATTGCTGAAAAACATGTCATCAACATGCAAAGCAATAACTAGTATAGAATCATTAACACAATGATCCTCCTCATTTCTAACAAAACACAATTTCAAAACAAATGAATCAAACTTTTGATTCCACATTCTAGGGGACTGTTTCAGACCATAAAGAGACCTCTTTAACCTGCAAACCCAATGTTATTTTCCTTTTACCTCAAAACCTATAGGTTGTTGCATATAAATTTCTTCTTCAAGATCTCCATGCAAGAATGTAGTCCTAACATCCATTTGCTCAATCTCCCAATCATAACCATTTCCACAACTTGTATGTAGTCTCTTCCTATGTGACATTTAGCAACACAGAATCTGAAAGACACAAACGGATGGTTCCCCATGCCTTCTTATCCAGTCTATCCCACTCATCTTGAGAGACATCATCAGGTTTCATCTGTTTTTGGACAGCCAACCATTGGTTTCTTTCTTCCAACAAGTCTTCCATTTTCAGCTTCCACAACTCATACCTCGTTCTGTTGAACTTCTCAATGTCCATTCAAGAGGTTGATGCCATGGTGGATGCAGCCATAATAACAACACAAGATCTACAAAACAAATGCAACCAAATCTGTCACTGCAGCTACAGCTTCCACACTCCCACCCAAGAGTCAAAGTTGGCCAGGCTCTGATACTAAATGTTAGAAATGAAAGCAACACTACTTCAATCGAAATCTGATTCGAGATAAATTTTAGCAAACTTTAACTATGTGTTATTAATGGAGATTGTAATAAAATGTAAACCCACAATACAAAAATATACCAGAAGTAGAATGAAGCACATAACACAAGTGTTTAACATGGTGAAAACCCTTTTGGGTAAAAAACTCCACCAAGAAAAGAGGCTAAGTTGTATTATCTTCACAAAAGGAGATTACAAATACATTCAATTCCTCTATCCTTCAACCTTCACTTTGGCAAAACCTAGGTAACTGTAAATTGTTATATTCATCTCATCTACTATGCTATGGTTTTTATAGAATTTACACAACCTCAAGACATTAAATGACTTCTTACAAGCCCATAACACTTGTCAAGAGTCAACAACACAACCTTGGGCGTCCATGGCCAAGAATAGGCTCCTACGGGGTCATAAATGTTGTCATACATGCATCCTACACTTGGGAAAAAGTACCCATGCAAGCTTGAATGACTTGGGGCCAAAAATAGCCACTTACAACATCTTATGATGCATCATATGCTATTATTAGTGTCATAGATGACGTGCATCATAACACTAAAAATAGATTATTCCTCCACATGTGCACCCCACATTGACCAATTACTATTTACCATAGTAAATGACATCCCATAACTACCACCAGTAACTTTGGGACTTTACCATGTAGTAACTCTGTAATTACCATGGACAGTAAATAATTTTTACCACTACCAATGAAACTTGTACATCCCTTATGGGTAATTACAAAAAATAAATGGAATAATACAATAATGGGATTTACAAGGTTAATGGCACCTTATCCTTGTTGGCAAGAGACACTATATGGATTCATGAATGTTGTCATTGATGGAAACAAAGGTTAGCCCACACATCTGCAGGACATAATGAATCTTTACCGGAAGACAGATTGCAAAGTATTGAGGTCCGGTAAGCAGGAATAGAGCAGTTAGTAAGGTCTGACAGATAGGTCTGGATCTCTCAGAGGAAGTATCTTGGTGAAGTACGGATTTGGGGAAGTCAAGAGGACTACCTTGAGTGATAAATTCCAAGTATTTAGCCTCTGGTGATAGATGAAGAAAAAGATATGATCACTTGAGTATTGAGTTCCTGAGTGACAGTATGAACAGAGGAAGAACTGACTGGCAGAACATCAGACATCATTTTGGATGTGTTGCTAATGATGAAAAAGGTTATGAAGGCATGAATTATGTTTGGCCAATATAATTAATGATTTCCACAAGTATATTCTTGATCCACAATGTTTGGTAAGCAAGGATTCAGCCAACAGATCAGAGTTTGTGAAAAGATTGACTATTCCAGGTGCTGACTAGAAAGGTGATGAAATCACTTGTGTGGATATATATACAAGATGGATTTAGTTGTGAGATGTGTTGTTGTTGTTGGTGATATGTGAATAAGAGCAGAAAAGCAGAATAGAAGCAGTAATGTAGATCTGGTATGTGAAAGGAAAGTAGCATAAGAGAAGAGGAAAGATGAAGTGCAGCAGATTAGTTTACTAAGCCTAACTGGAACTGAACTCCAGCATATGTAGATGCTCCCAATCAGTCCAAGTATTGTATAACACTCTTTTGTAGACAGTAAGTCTCTTGTAGGCAGTGTGCCTCTTGTGAGCAGTGTGCTCGGGTAGTGAGCCCTAATTGGCAAGTGCCATTGTTGTATTTCCATTCTTCTAACAAAGAATACAAACTTAGGTTAATCACCCCGTGGTTTTCTCCCTTAACAGGGTTTCCACATCAAAAATATTGTGTCATGTGTATTCTTCTTTTCATGGTTATGTTTGCTTATTTGTATTAATGCTGCATTGTTACCAAGAAACTTTAGAAAGAAGAAATAATTAGGATAACTAATTCACCCCCTCTCAGTTATCAACAATTGGTATCAGAGCCAAGTTCCTCCTAACAGAGTCTAATAGCTTGAGGAAGATCTGGAAATCCAAATGGATGCATATGGTTTAAGAGAGAAACTCAAGACTGCCCTTGATGATCTTGAAAAGTCAAACTCTGAAGTCAATGAATTAAAGGAAAGACTCAAACAGGTTGATGATTTCATGAGAGAACTAAAAGACAAATTAAGTCTCTCCATGAAAAAGAGAAAGTAGCTGCTTTAGCAATTGGCAAGACAAGCTAAAGTAAATGATGCAAATGAAGAACTGAATGAGAAAACCAAGTTATGTGAAAAGTTATCAAAAGAAATCATTATGGTAAGACATGAAATGGAATCAGGAGTTATGAAGTTCACCCAAGAATTTGAAGAGAAAAGAAAAACTGAAGATAATCTAAGACAATCTCTCAAGGAGAAATCAGAAGATTACCACTAGATGGATAGAATTATCAGACATCTTGAATCTAATCTTGAAGATGCTAAGATTAATGAAAAAAAACTTGATCAAATTGTCTCTCTCAAAAGGGATCTTCAAACAGCAAATGAATATAAAGAGAAATTCAAGATAAGTTCTGCTCAACTTGAAGTTCTTGAAAGTCAAAAAAGATAGATGACAAGTGTGGTTTGGGATATGAGAAAGGAGAAAGTTCCGGATTCAGTCAGAAGAATTTTGGATCAGAAAATCCAAGGAACAGGCCTAGAAGATCTCCGGTAAGACAACCTAATGCTCAAAGATATCCATCCTTCAATGGATACTACCACAACTGCAATAACTTTGGTCATAAAGCTAATTAGTGTAGAAAGAAAATGAATCAGACCAATTCATCCTTCTCCGGACAATGTTTTAACTACAAAAGGTATGGTCACAAATCTCATGAATGCAGAACTATGCAAATGAACAAATCATTCAATGGTAGATGCTTTGCATGCAATAGAATAGGTCATATGGCTAATCAATGCAGATCAAGAGGATATCAATCAAATATGCAAAGCAATGTTGTTTGCCAAATCTGCAATAGATCCGGTCATAGTGCAAAATTCTGTAGGAGCAAGAATCAGGACAAAAGAGGTCTGGTATATCATAATCATAATCAAGATAAGGGTTAAAAAAAAGTGAATGTGGATGAATTTAAATGAGAGATGAACCAGATTTGGGTGAAGAAAAGTATAGAGAATGTAGAGGATGGATCCGCACCAGACTCTGGTGCTGATATTCCTTCTAGAAATTAAAAGATGAGCTCTGGCTTAGGGGGAGACTCAAAGAAAACCTCGTTCCCCCAACCAGTCAATTGGTGCTGGAATTGGCACATGAGAAGCTGTGGATCAAATGGTCTCTAGAGGAACATCTAAATAAAGTTAGGTAAAGATTTGAGAGATCCGCAAGAAAATTTAAGTCCCTTTAGAAATGGTCTGGTTAAACGAGTCTTCCGGTAAAATAGGGTTTTCACAAGATTGGTCTAGTATGGATCCAAATTAAAATAGCTTGATCTGTGGATACATGAGATGATCAGAAGAAGAAGTGGAAATTATGATTAATCACTAACATCGATCACAAAGGCATCATAATGATCTGGACAAGTTTCTTCCTCCTTGAACAAAGAAAACTAGGCAAACCATAATGAATTAGGTTGTGCATTTATTGCAGGGCAAAAATTAGGGCTTCTTGGAATAAAAGAGTTCATTCGTTTGTCATTTACACATTTGCACTCAGAAAGAGAAGGAAAAGGAGCTCTACAACTACTTCCCCCAAAGATCAAGATGATTCTTCATATAGCCCAATCCAAATTTCATCGTGTGCCCTAAACTGCGTAAAAGGTATTTTTCATTCTTGATATGCTTTAGTAAGATTGTTTGATGATGGCTACTTCGAATATAGTAAAGATTTTTGATAGACGTCGCCCCACATTTAAGAAACATCCATACAAATCCTTGGAGGTAGATCCCCTAGGAGCATTTTCTAGTGTTCCGCATGGCATTTTGCACATCGAAGATATTAGGGTTTACATACACGCAAATGTTGAAGAGTTTGGGGAATTCAAACTAAGAGATATCTATCACAAACAACTATTAGATGATTCATTTGAGCTCAAACCCCAATACAAAGGCCTCTGGAATAAGCAATTTGCACAATTCATACATTTCCCTTGTTTTACTAAGGATGAAAGGGTCAGGTACATTCTGAGCAGAATACACGACAACTTCATGTGGTTAAATGGACCATTCAAAATCATGAAAGATGCCATTAGGGAAGTTACCAGATTACACTCATCCAGTGGGATTCTTGTTCTTAAATCTGTGAAGAATCAAACTGTGAGGCTACTGGATCCAAGTTTGACAAAAGAGCAATGACAGTAGATGACATCTCTGATCCGGATGTCAAGTTTGCCTCCATGATCATTGGGTACAAAATATATCATTCTAGAAGGGAAAACTCTATTCCTAGAACTGCCATCTACACCACATATGAAATGCTAAGAAAGGATGCAAACTATGATCTTTGCCAGCTTCTCCTGAACCAACTCATGGAGAATCTGTAGAAAATAAAGAAAGACAAAAATAATTCATTCAAATATGGTGGATTAATATTGTGCTTATTCTTCTACTTTATGAATGAGCTTCCCGGATCTAGTGGCTGGGTATGGGAGAATGATAGACCAGTAGCTATCCAAATCAGAGATTATTTGCATGAACTTGGTGACAACAAAGCACAAAATACTACTCTATGGGGATATTTCAAGAACTTTCAGAACATGATGCAAGCAAGAGAAAGGATTCCCCAGTCTCTTGTGGAGAAATACAAAGACACTATTTGCTTTATGGTAGAGACTGATCAGTGCTGAATGGAGGCAGTAGAACCAAGAACTGTATGGATCATGCCCATGAGGTATGAGGTTGATGAACAAATTGTGGAACTACATGTTCAACACATGCTAAGTCAGCCAAAGGATCCAAAGGAAGAAAGGTTTGGAACCTTTGAGGAGCTAAGTGTAAAGATTCATGTGGAGCTTAGAGAACCAGAGATCAAGAGGAAGGTGAGAAAAGAAGTAGAAATTATTGCCCAAGGCCTAGGCATCTCAAAGGAGGCACTTGATGCCAACAGGGAAAAGAGGCAAAAGGCTGAGAAAGAGAAGAAAGAGGTAGAGAAAGGAAGCAAGGAAAGTGCTACGGTAGAAACCTCAACCCAGACCAGATCATTAAAGAGATCTGCACCTGTCACAACCAAAAGCTCAAGAACATCAAAACCGGAAGTCTAGGCATCCGACAAAGGAGAGAAAAGATCAAAGACAAAAGCCACAAGGGCTTATGCAAGTCAAAGAGATGAAGAGGAAACTGAATCAGATGAGGGGTAAAGGAAATAAAGAAGCAAAAGAAGAAAGAATCCGGTAAACCCTCCACAGGCCAAGACAAGGAAGAAATGGCAAAGGAATTTGTTGAAAAGCCCACCCTGTCTTTAGAAAGTGTAATCAAATCAGTCACTATAGATGGAAACCTTCAACTAATGGCTGAATTCTATGATGATTACAATGAGGATGACCAAAAGATCCTGCAGGAAGCTACAATTAGGTATCTAAACATATACAATAAGGCTTTCATTGAAATTATATCTCTAATTCCTAAGAGCCTAGAAAAGGAGTTAGAAATGAGAAAGAACAATGCCATGGCAAAGGACATTGAAATCTGGGAACAGATAGCTATTCAACTATATCCTTCAATCGATCCTAAAACAATGAATATGATATTCAAAGATTGCAAGGATGAATTCAGGAGCAAAGAAAGGATGAATCAGCTCATGCTTGGTGAAACTGATAAGGTGGCAAAAGAGACTAAAGAGATCCTCTAAAATGCTCTTAAAAGGTTCAACATTCCCATCACAAAGGACTCTAGTAAAGACAAGGGCTTAGAATCCCCTATTCTGGAAGAGGTGGCTCATGAACAAACAACTATCTCTCCTCTGGTTTCCCCTACAGCCTCCAGATCTAAAGGAGATGATAGTATACAAGAGAAAGAAGCAAAAGTGAAGGAAAAAGAAGTTGACAGTGCCAAGGTTGCAGAGGGAGAGAAGACCTCATCAGAAAAGACCACAACTGCTAGTGGTGAGAATGTAGAAAGAGAGAAAGCTCAAAAGGATAGCTCTAAGAATGCAGAAGAGAAGAAACATCTGTCTCCAGCAAGAGACACTACACAAACTGTCCAAGAATTCCTGAGCAAAGAAACAATGGAGATTGATGAACCGGAGCTTCTACAAGGTCCATTCAATTTTGACTCTCTTTCTCCAGTACAGATAATGAAGATAGTTTCATTTGCTAATGCAAAGTCTAAAGAAAAACTCCTAAAGTCTCATATGGAAGACTGTGAGTTGATTGAAGCTACTTCTGGAGTGCTAGAAAAGATCATGCCATCGTTTCAGAAGGATCCCATAGCCTCCTCATCCGGTAATCTCAAAACTCTAGTCAGCAGTGTTAATACACATTTTGATTCTCTAGAGAAGTCAGCTGAAGAAAAGGTCCGGAAGGAGTTTTTGGATAAGAGATTCTCAGAGGTAAAAGGGTTGATCATTAATGATAGGAGAAATATGAATATTGGGATAAAGAGCTTAGAAAATTCTCTTAAAGATGGCAGATAAATATACAAATTTTGTATTTCCTAGTCCAAAGCTACAGTGGAGATTGAGAAGAAAATAAAAGAGCAAGAGGATAAACTACTAAGTTTGTCTCAAAGTTTTGATCCTCTCTCTTCCTCCATAGTAAATCAAGAATGTAAAACTATTGCAATCACAAATGCAATAAAGAATTTTGAGAAGGAAAGGAAGAATATAATTAGCCGAATGAGTGAACTTAGAAGGATCATTATCCCTAAATTAGAGGCCATGCATGAGGCCATAAGTGATGCTCAGACTACTGCCTGGACAAATGATCTGACAGATCTTAAGAGGGTAGAAGCTTTTGCGTTCTTGTTGAGTGGTCACATCTCCATTTTGGATCGAATGAAGCAAAGTTGGGCTGCAAAACTCATCCAATTGAAGACATCGTTTGCAGACATTCTTTAGTTTATGTGAGTATATAATATGCAGCTAAGTATAGTAAAATTTTTGAAAATTTTGGTATGCGGACCCTACCCTTTGCCATTGATGTCAAAGGGGGAGTGAAGAGTAGTGAAAAATGAGGAATCCAACTAAGGGGGAGTTCCAGAAAATGTACATAGAGATAGAGCATTAGCCAAGGGGGAGTATAGTGCTACACTTAGTCATTTTTCACTAAGTGTTTCCATCAATGCCAAAGGGGGAGATTGTTGGCAAGAGACACTATATGGATTCATGAATGTTGTTATTGATGGCAACAAAGGTTAGAACACACATTCGTAGGACATAATGAATCTTTACCGGAAGACAGATTGCAAAGTATTGAGGTCCGGTAAGAAGGAACAGAGTAGTCAGTAAGGTCTGACAGATAGGTCTGGATCTCTCAGAGGAAGTATCTTGGTGAAGTATGGATTTGGGGAAGTCAAGAGGACTACCTTGAGTGATAAATTCCAAGGATTTAGCCTCCAGTGATAGATGAAGAAAAAGATATGATCACTTGAGTATCAGGTTCCTGAGTGACAGTATGAACAGAGGAAGAACTGACTGACAGAACATCAGAAATCATTCTGGATGTGTTGTTGATGATGAAAAAGGTTATCAAGGCATGAATTATGTTTGGCCAACATAATTAATGATTTCCACAAGTATATTCTTGATCCGCAATGTTTGGTAAGCAAGGATTCAGCAGACAGATCAGAGTTTGTGAAAAGATTGACTATTCTGGGTGCCGACTAGAAAGGTGATGAAATCACTTGTGCGGATATATATACAAGATGGATTTAGTTGTGAGATGTGTTGTTGTTGTTGGTGATATGTGAATAAGAGTAGAAAAGCATAACAGAAGCAGTAAGGTAGATCCGGTATGTGAAAGGAAAGCAGCATAAGAGAAGAGGAAAGATGAAGTGCAACAGATCAGTTTACTAAGCCTAATCAGAACTGAACTCCAGCATATGTAGATGCTCCCAATCAGTTCAAGTATTGTATAACACTCTTTTGTAGATAGTAAGTCTCTTGTAGGCAGTGTGCCTCTTGTGAGTAGTGTGCTCGGGCAGTGAGCCCTAATTGGCAAGTGTCATTTTTGTATTTCCATTCTTCTAACATAGAATACAAACTTGGGTTAATCACCCCGTGGTTTTCTCCCTTAACAGGGTTTCCACATCAAAAATATTGTGTCATGTGTATTCTTCTTTTCATGGTTATGTTTACTTATTTGTATTAATGTTGCATTGTTACTAAGAAACTTAAGAAAGAAGAAATAATTAGGATAACTAATTCACCCCCCTCTCAATTATCAATAATCCCAACAAAAAAGGACCAATAATGTCACACACTAATTCTAATTGCAGAATATCATAAGCTAGTATGGGGAGCTCTTCAATCAGGAACTCACACTTCTTTCTATCCTTCTTCATAACCACCAAGGATCTGATTGTGGCCAAGGCATCGACTACTTTGTTCTTCAATCTTGGGATTTGTCCAAAATGGATGCCATGAAAATAATCTTTGAATTCATCAACCATTATTTTATAGGGCATGAGCTTGTCATCCCTTGTCTTGTACTCATTGTTTACCTGCCAGGTGACTAATTGGGAGTCTGCATAAACTATCAACTTTTCAATTTTCCACTGTATTGCCATGCAGAGTCCTGTGGTGAGGGCCTCATATTTTGCTATGTTATTCGTACATGAAAATGTGATCTTGTAGGATTTAGGGATGGTGTCTCCTTGAGGGGTAACAAACAAGATGCCTGCCCCTAAGCCACAATGCATGTAGGACCCATCAAAATACATTTTCCATGTTTCTACTATCGACTCTACTATCAGTATGGATTCATCCATAAATTCTATCAGTAGTGGTTGTTCTATTGGGATTCGTGCATTAGCTAATTGATCAGTGATTACCTATCCTTTGATGGATTTCTCCTCTCTATGTATTCAATATCAAATTCGGTCAAGATCATAACCCATTTAGCCATTCTTCCTATAAGAGATGCTCTAGTTAGTTGATACTTCAGCAAATCAATTTTTGAAATGAGCTTAGTCTTATGATTAAGCATGTAGTGTCTCAATTTCTATGAAGTGAAGATAGCAACAAGATATGCTCATTCAATTGGTGTATAATTTAGTTCAAAAGTCACCAAAGTGTGGCTGATATAATATATAGATCTTTCTTTTCCTTGGTCATCATGTCATTCTAACAAGGCCCCTATACCTGTATTTGTTGTTGAAATGTACAAAAGGAGGGGCTCCCCTTGTTTTGGTGGAATGAAGACTGGTGGGTTACCAAGATATGCTTTCATCTATTCAAAAGCATTCTGGCACTAACTCTCCCATACAAAAGCTATATTTTTTGTGGAGAAGATGTTGAAATGGCTAGCATTTATTGATAATATGTGCTATAAAGTGGCAGATGGATTGGAGCTTTCCTTGTAGGCTTCAAAGTTGCTTAAGTGTCTTGGGTGGAGGTATCTCCAATATAGCTTTGACCTTGGTGGAATCTACTTCAATTCCTCTTCTTGACACAATGTATCCTAGAAGCTTTCCATAAGTGACCCTGAAGACACATTTCTTTGGATTTAGCCACACATTATACTACTTTAGCTTGTCAAAAATATTAGCCAACATAGTTAAGTGTTATTTTCTAGTTTTTTATTTTCCTAATAGATATTCAACATAGTCTTCCATTATGCGATGGAAGAGATCATGGAAGATGACTCTCATCACCCTCTGATATGTAGCACCTACATTCTTAAAGCCAAAAGGCATCACAACCCAGCAGTATATCCCCCACTGACATATAAAGCATGTTTTATGTTGATCTTCCTCTATGATCTTGATTTGATTGTACCTTGAAAAACCATCCATCAAAGACATCTCATGACTGGCGATGAGATCCACTATGATGTCGATGTTTGGTATCATAAAGTCATCCTTAGGGCAAGCTTTATTGAGATCTCTAAAATCTGTGTAGCACCAGATGCCCCCAGTGACTTTGGCTATAGGTAAAATATTGGATACCCATCGGACATGCCAAATGAGGTCAAGGAAAACAAATGAAGTCAAAAACATAACCAAAATGCATGAAAACACAAGTTTATACCTTCAAATTATATCCTCCTCCTTGATAAGGTTGAGAGAGTGCACCCTTATTATCTAGGTTTACCCATGGCTTCAATGTGAAATGCTCTCAAATGCATATTTAAGTCACTAAAAATCCTAGCTCTATATGAGATGATGGAGAGATTTTGGAATGATAAGAGTACAATAAACTTGGATGATCAAATGGCTTGGGAGAGTTTGTATTTATAAGCATTTTGGACAGGGATTTGATCCAATGGTTGAAATTAAATGTAGAGATCAATGGATGAGGATGAATGTAAGATGGAGGGCTTAGGTTTGATCAACAATAATGGAGGGATGAGAATAAAAGTGAATTTTTAAATAAAAGTGAATTTTTAATTCATCTTGTGAAGGGGCATTCATTAATGAAGTTAGATGAGATGGATTAAAAAGGAATTTTAAATTCTTTTGGGGAAGAGGTGAGGATTAGAAATAAATTTTTAATTCATTTGGAAAAGAGTTCTAATAAATGTGAAATATGACAAGTTAGGTGTGTAAGAACTCATTAATGAGTTTTAGGACAAAATGTGTCTAAAAAATTGCCTTATGTGGAATAAGGACCAATTTTTTATTTGGGAGATGTGGGGATAAGTGTTAAGAGGGATTTGGCGAAACTAATCAAGCAGATTAGTTTAATTAATATTACTGTAGTAAATTAGTGAATGGATTAATTAGGAGTTAAGATTAATTAAATAGGGATTTATTTAATTAATCTTAGGTCTAGGGCTTATGTAGGCTAGGGTAGCTATTTAAATAATAGGTATTTAATCAACTAGGTTAGGGTAGGCTAATTAGTAGGCTGAATTAACTAGATATACATAATTTATCTAATTAATTAGGTTTAGGGGAATGGTGAAAGTAACCAAATAAATATTTGCATATTTATTTATTTAATTGGGCTAAGGTTAGTAAGTGTGATCATTGAATTAATTAAATTAATTCAATTTAAAGATGAAATGATGAAGAGAAGGTGAATAATCAAGTGTTGGAAGGTGTAATTAATTAATTGGGGAGATGTTGGAAGATGGTTAGTCGGTGAAGACATTTTTAGGTGTCTATAATCATTAAGGGTGTTTTTGTTCTTGCCCCAAAAGTGGGGTTTCTCATAGGTGTTGTTGTTGTTGTTGTTATTGTTGTTGTTGATGTTAAAATTTGTAGTTTGTTATGTCAGAAAATGCACCCTTGAGGGCTTTTCCCTCTTAAGGTTTAGCTCCTGAATCTTTAGAATGCATTTAGAGCATCTTGCATATTAATTTGGACTCCTGATGAGAAAACCCTTGGGTCTTGTGACAAATAGGACCTAGGGGGGCTATTTTACTGATCTTGGAACAAAAATGAGAGAGTGGACTTGGGCGCTAGTGCCCTAGTCCAGCCCTATTTTGGGTCTACCCTAAACTTTTATGTCAGTTTTTGTGACCATTATTTGGATACCAAGCTAACATCTTAAGTTTTAATTATGAAATTGTTGGTGAGAATCTTTGTAGTTGCATATATAAGAATGTTTAGTGATTCATTTGCAAACTAGATGGACATTGTGATTCATGAGCTTATGTTAAAGTGATCAAGGCATTCATTATGTTGTAGAGCATAGCATTGTTATTGTGTTTGTTTTTGTAGGTTGGATTCCATCTCCTCTTCATGGCATTGAAGAGCATCTTCCTTCCATGAGAGATTCATCATCAAGGTGACATTTATTATGTTTTATCATCATTATCATTTGGATTTTTGCCTCTATCCCATAAGGATATCCACTCTCTCTTACAACAGTGTTTGGAAGACTTGAATGTCTCTCTGGGGCTTGACTGAGGTAAACCTCTAAACACCACAACCCCCTCCCACACTCCTTGTGATTGCAGGTTACAGATATCAGATCTGGAGAAAGTGGAGTTGTAGGGAAGATAAGTGGACGTTGAAGATTTAGGATACAAAAAGAAGCAGACATTATGTAGGATTTTGGGACAAGGGTGCCATCTACATTGTCCTCCACTATCAAATCACCAGAAACTGAAGACATAGTAGAGATCAGTGTCGGAAGGAGATCACGAATCCATAGAAAAAGTTGTACTTTGGGCTAAGGTGTCATCATCATTGTCTCTGATATTTTTTTTTCTAGACTACAAAAAAGAGTGAGTTAAGGTTCTCTGCCCTTTATCTAATTCCAGTAGTATTTCTCATAATTCACATATTTAAACTTTATTTTTTTTAAATTAGGGTTTCAAGGACATAAAAGCATTAATTGGCAACATTGTGTGATAACTTCTAAATTTCCTAGTAGAAAACCAAGTGGCAACCCAATTTGATAGATGACTCTCCTCTTGATAGAGACACACTCAGTTGAAAAGCCCTTGGAATGTTTTGTGGAAAGGAGGATTCAAACTAAAACAACCACATTTCCATCATCCCTCTTTTCATATAAAACATAGTTTATCAGCAACAATGGGAAACCTTAAGAGTGTAGGACCTAACCATTAAGATAACCTCTATATTTTAAAGAAGTTGGCTCTTCTCTATAGGGTTTGTTGTAAAGGGAAGAAAAAACAAGATTACAAATAAAATATTCTAATCTGCTAAGGTGATGCGCCAGACTTATGTTAAGACCTAGATCAATAGTATAGTGATTTAATTTGTAAGATTTTTGATGAAGTTAAAGAGCATCAAGCATGATTAACCATAGGAAAATATTATACCTGATTTATCAAAGGCAAAATATAGACTTTAGCAAAGAACAAGATTTTAAAAGACATTATAAAATGCACAGAATAACACCCTCCTTTCATTAATGATTGATAGAACATAGTACATAAGGCAAAAATTGCACAGATCTACAATATTCAATATGCCCAAGAGGCACTTATTAAGGAAAAATATCTTTCAGATCCAGTATTCAAAACTTTCTCATATCTTCTATTTTATGTCTCTATATGTCATTTCTTCCAGCTAGACTCCTCTATTTATAATGTAACCACGAAGCTCAAAACATTTGCGAGACCATTATGATCCTAACCACCTCGCTACATACAAGTTCAGTTAATTGTTATCATCATCCTCTCGACCTACATGCCTACTATCTTTGCAGAATCTTCCACATTAGTTCACCCATGCTATTACAATTGATTATGCATAGATCTACAATATTCTCTTGCCTTCTCCCTAGACTGAATGCTATAACATGCTCAATATATGGTCATTCAAGTAAGGTTTCATATTGCAAAACCATCAAGATATATGGTAACCTCTGCGGGTCTCTTTAAAGCTCCAAAATGGGGTACGTGGAAGCTCCATGCTCCATGTAGAAATACCTTTCCAAAATTCCTTTTGCAAGCCCGTGGTGTCAACACTTGTCATTATTTGTGCTCTCTTCATATCTTAATATTATCTATTCTAAAAGTAGACCCCACCCTAATGTCACAATAGACACGCAACAAGCTCCATGACTTCTGCAAAAAGACACATGGCACGTCTGCACTCCTCTACAAGGGCATTTCCAAAAAGAGCTCCCAAACACCCATGGTACTAACACCTGTCATGACCTGCAAGGATTTAGAAGACCGTCAAAAATTAATTCCTTTTAGCCCAGTGACCTGACATTGAGACATGTGGTGCCTTCGTGATCCTTGAAAGAGAACTTTCTTTCTCAAGCTTTCAAATGCCTGCGGTTATGCCATGTGGTAGTCCCAAGACTTAAGCATTATATTACTCCCAACTATTGAACTTTAGCTGATACTTGATATATTTATAAACATGTAGAGTTTATTAGAAATCTACAATTCATGGCGAACAAATAGGGACTCTGTGCCTACATAGAAAGAACCCAAAAACTCTGCAAAAAGGAGCAATCAAAACCAAAATTTTACATCTAGCTAATAATTTTAAAGCTTTTGTAAAGCAGCCTGATAATCAGACCATTCTATATCTGTTAGGCATTTTCTCTTTTGAAGGGCTTGAAAAGCAAGATCCAATTCAATAATTTCTTTATGGGAAAAGTTTTACAAACTCTAGACCATGGCATGTAACTAAAATTCTAACTGAGTTACTGGGAGCAACACCAATTCCACCTCAACAACACTAGATGATTCAGTGAGAGTCTGAAAAACTATCTAGTCATTTTGCATTCAAAAGAAACTTGAGAGCTAGCTTAAGCTAGGACACATCATTGGAAATTCTTTTCTAGGAAGAGATGTAAAGCTTCATTACCATCACCAATACCTTAGCATTCTATGGCTATTGAGCAAGCTCCAAATTCAATTGCTTTACCTTTTATTGTTCAACCAAAATTTAGTTTTGTAAAACAATATTTTGATCCTTCTCAGCTTTAGGTCCTATTGCAATTGGGCAACTTCTTCAATTTGATCATTATGTTTCTTCTCCAAAAGAATCTTATCTTGTTCCAATATATCCATTGTAGTTTTAACTTGAGACAACTGAGACTGTAATTTATATACTTTTGACTATGAAGCTTAGAAGACCTCTTTTGATAATGCATCCATAATATCCTTGTTCAATTTATCGATCTCTAGGCCCTTGGCCTTAGTTTCTGCATGGAGTTGGCTAACTGTATCTTTTGTTTGAGTTAGATTCACCTATGTGTTCTACAACCTCTTAGAAACCTTAAGATAGTCTGTGGTCACTGCCACTAATGTTTCATTCATTAATTCTACATTATCTTGGAGTCTGAAATTAGTTAAGTCCACTGCCACATCGCTCATTGTATAATCTTCTGGCCACATTTCTTCAAGAGCTTTCACTACATTGGGGTTCATGTGTGCAATGGTTAAAGATTATTGAACAGGGTCAAAAAAGGACTTCATGTGTGGGATAGTAAGGGCTGTACCTCCTTAGCTCTTTTCTTTTCTCTTCTTAACTCTCTAGCCATTCTAGCAACCTATGATTGGCTTTGAAATGTATGGGGAGCAATTAGGCCACCTACAAAAGGGAAACCTTGAGGTAGACCATAAGGAATGATTATCATTTATTGACAGGGCTTGCAATTACATGGGCCTTTTAGGTACTGATGGAGAAAAGAGTCAATGTTTGGGTGGTGGCAAATATAGTAGCAATAGATATAGGTGAAAGAAATTGTAAAGGAATAGATGAAGTAGCAGGAGACATGGAAACTTGGAGCATCTAACTAGCCACTCCTAAGGTAGAAGAATATTGAGCAACAGTCGAAGGTGGAGGGAGACTTACTTGAGGGGCTAGTATAATTTTTAGATTCTGCATCTACCCAATATTCATAGCTTCTTCTTCATCATCTTCCTTTTGTAGAACAAGTTTTCTCTTCCTCTTTATAAGTCTACTTGTAATTTCCTCATCTGTCTCGTTTGGGTCTTCTAGGTGTGGGGAAACCAATGATTCTAAAAGTCTAATTCCTTGTGACACTGCCACTCCGTGGGCCTCAGATGTTGAAGTTGTTTGGCCCTCATGAGATGACTGTTGTAAAACCTTTTGTTTTTCAATAACATTGAGAGATTGTGGCCATGTGGTTAATTTAGGATCCTATTCAGTCATTTCCTCCTCTAACTTCTTAGCTCTTTGGAATATTGCTTTTATTCAGGCTTGATACTGGAGTCATATGATCATCTTCCCACAACTTCTCCCATGTTTCATCTAACTCAACCTACCCAAAGGTCCTCTCAGGTTGAGTAATTTCATGTTTGTATTGTTGCCCTCTCAATTGTTCTACTTGATGTCAAATAAACAAACTCTCAGGTTTGTGGTGCATTGATAGTTTCATTCATAATAGTTGGCATGGTAAAGGTATTTGGTTTTATGTGACAATGAGCTTGGATGGTAAGTTTACATAATGTGGATGTTATATCTTTGCATACTGTGGTTATTATGTTTGGACTGCACTCTTGGTCTATACTCCATATGCAAATAAAGGTCATTGTGTCATGTTGATATTAATTGTTTCTCTTGATCCTATATGTTAACAAAGTCATAATGTTGCAAGGATATCCTAAGATGGTTATTAATATTTCTAACTCCCAAGTTAGTAAAAGGGCATTCAAACTATTTCTTTCATTTCAAAAAGGGCATCACTAATTCTATTCATGGTAATCTTCATATGGTTAAAGGAAGATCAAATTCAAAGGCATGGAGTTATATTGATATTGATCATTCCTTATGTCTTAAGGAGATTTCATTTCTCTAAATGTTAGTAAGATTGTCTTAAAGGTTTCAAATTACACCTTTTACAAGAGTTGTTTCTTTGTGGAAATAAAAGAAATTACTGACTTGCATGCTATTGGGCACTTAAAGTTGTCAACCTGCTCAGCAGGTTTCGAGCTTGGAAAGAAGGTAAGATTTGTTGTTTTTAATTTTTTTCATCACTGGGCCCTTTAGGGCACACCGGGACAAATAGTCAACAAAGGAATATAGTGAAAGAGATTGTTGAGAACTCGTTTTGCAAAGTTTAACTTTGATATCTCTCTCTCGACCTAGGGTTACAGATTTTTAGAAAGTTTTCAAGATTCTATTATGATTGTTGGGGTATCTTTAAGTTCTGACAGAGCTAAACTTCAGTGGAGTGAGCTTGTTTGTTTTGGTTTCTTCTTTTGACTTCAAGTCACAACAAAAGGTTTTCTTTTTGGAATTATATAGGTAACATTATTCTTTTGTTCTTCTATTTGAAGGATCATGATTTCTTTTCCAATTTTTTGAGTTTTGTTTGCATGCAGACGAAGAAAGATTTGTATTACAATTTAAACATGACGACAAACTTGGGTTTCCTCTCTACTTAGAAAGGTTGTTTAAGTCTGCAATAGTTGACTTCATGAGCTTGGAAGTTGACATTGTATTATGTTTTTTAGATAGAAGGTAGTTGACAAGCCAAAACAAAAAACTATGGCTTCCTAACTTCTCATAATGACAGTTGAATGACACAAGATTTTGAGGGTTAACATTTCTTTTTATCTTGTTGATGGAAAATAGTTATAAAGAATAGTGGTTTAATAGACATAAAGGGTTAGGTTTTTAAAAAACAAAGGTTTACCCATTTACCTAACTCTATAGTCTATCTATGGTGGTAGTTTTTGATTAACCAAGTATTATTCTATAGGCTTTAAACTATTGTATATATTTTGTTTATCATTGATGAAAAGGAAGTTTTTGAGTAGTTGATTTGAGCTTTTAGTTAAGATGGAACCATTCAACCATTTGGGTCTTTCAGTTATTTGTTCTACAAGAAAATTATTTGCATGGTTACATTGTTTCAGTTATAGATTCAAACTATTTCATGAGAGAAGAAAGGAATTGTAATGTGTTATATATAATCTTGTATGATATTGATTATAGTGTGTGAGTGCATATACATTATTGATGAGATTGATGAGTGTGTAGTGTTACAATATCATTGAGATTGTAACAGAGTATTAATGTAAGATCTATCTTGAGTTGATGTGCACAGTTTTGATTATGTGGTTCTTGAGGTCTCCAAAATTCAATGAGATTGTCAAGATCTAGATTGAAGTGAAATAGAGAAACCCTCTATATTGTATATTTTCATCTAATTTTTGAGAAGTTGTAAGTGTTCAGGTCAGTGAGACAATATGATCATTACCAGTGAGGCTTATTGCTAGTGAGGCTTGTGTTTCTAGTGAGACTTGTGTTTCCTGTGAGGCTTATGTTGCCAGTGAGCCATTTTGTAGTCAGTGAGACACAAAGGCTAGTGAGGCTCTATAATTGGTGTTTTTGATGATTAATCTAGTGAGAAATTTTCTAGATTGGTTTTTCATCCCTAGAGGGTTTTCCACTCATGAAATGTTTGTGTTATGGTCACTTGTGATTATGTTGCTCATAATACTTTGTTCATAAGTTCATGTTCATTGTTTCATGATTTAATTGTTGCGTATTATTGTTGACATGATGCTCATTTTGGGTTAGTACAAATGCATAATTATCACAGTCCAATGAAAGTTATAAAACTATCTCTATTATTTGTCAGTCCTATAGTCATGATTCAACAATTATTAATATGATGTTCATAAATTGGTTTTGATGGTTTAGTACAGTTCATCAATAGTTGTCTTGTTCTTTCATTTGCACAAGTTGATCTGATAGTTCATTATAGTTCATAAATGAATGTCTTGTCTTCATCATAATGTAATGTCAAAAAAATTCCCCTTGGGGGCTTTTCCCTCTTTCGGTTTAGCTCTCGGATCTTTAGTGTGCATTTAGGACATTTTACATCATATTTCAACATCCTGATGAGAAAACCCCTAAGTGTCTTGACAAATAGGACCTAGGGGGACTACTTGAAATAACCCCTATCCAAAATAGGGGGAGGACTTGGGCGCCTATGCCCTAGTCCTACCCTATTTTGGGGCAGTCCTAATTTTTGGGTGTCATCTTGTGACCACTATTTGGGTCCTGTGCCGACACGGTAAGTTTGAATTACGAAATTCTTGGTAGGAGTGTTTGTAGTTGTATATAAAAGCATGTTTAGGTATTCATTTGTAAACTAGATTTCAACTAGATGATTACTAGCAAACTATTGTGTTCTCAAGGTGATTCAAGGCTTTCATTGTGTTGCAAGGGTAGATTTGAGCATCCATTTCCTCATGGAATGAAGAGCTTCTTTCTCTCATGAGATCTTCACTACAAGGTGACATTTGTTGTGTTTATGTGTTGGCAAGAGACACTATATGGATTCATGGTTGTTGTCATTGATGGCAACAAAGGTCATCCCACATATCCGCAAGACATGATGTGTCTCTACCGGAAGTCAGAATAAAGAATGTTGTGGTCCGGTGAAGAAGAACAGAGCATGTGGCAAGGTCCAACAGATTGGTCCGGACCTCTCAGAGGAAGTGTCTTGGTACAGTGCGGATTTGGGGAAGTCAAGAGGACTACCTTGAGTGGTATATTCCAAGGATCTAGCCTCCGGTGATGGACAAGGAAAAAGATATGAATGGTTGAGTACCGGATTCCTGAGAGACAGTGAAAACAGAGGAAGAACTGACTGGCAGAGTATCAGACTGCTTTCCGGATGGGTTACTATTGATGACAGAGGTTGTGAAGGCATGAATCATGTTTGGCCAACATGATTAATGATATCTACAAGTATATGCTTGATCCGCATTGCTTGGTGAGGAAGGATTCAGCCGACAGAATGAAAGTTTATAAGAAACTAGACTGTTCCGGATGCCGACTAGAAAGGTGATGAAATTACTTGTGCGGATATATATAGAGGATGGATTTAGTTGTGAAGTGTTGTGTTGTTGTAGAGATATATGTGAATAAGTCCAGATAAGAGCAGAGATAGCAAAAAGGATCCGGTATGTGAAAGACAGCAGAATAAAGAACAGAGGAAAGATGAAGTGCAGCAGATCAGTGTACTGAGCCTAACCGGAACTGAACTCCAGCATATGCAGATGCTTCCAATCAGTTCAAGACTGTGATTCTCATCACTTTGTAGACAGTGTGTCTTCTTGTAGGCAGTGGGCCTCTTGTGAGCAGTGTGCTCGGGCAGTGAGCCCTAATTGGCAAGTGCCATTTTTGTAATTTCCTATTCTTCTAACAGAGAATAATTTTGGGTTAATCACCCCGTGGTTTTCTCCCTTAACAGGGTTTCCACGTCAAAAATACTGTGTCATGAGTTTCTTATTTCATGGTTAATGTTTTGTGTTTGATTTTATGCTGCATCAATTAAAAGGAAAGTTCAATAAAGGAAATAATTAGGATAACTGATTCACCCCCCCCTCTCAGTTATCAACAATTGGTATCAGAGCTAAGTTCCTCCTAATAGAGCCTAACAGCTTGAGGAAGATCTGGGATTTCAAATGGATGCATATGGTTTAAGGGAGCAACTCAAGACTGCTCTTGAGCATCTTGAACAGTCAAATTCTGAAGTCAGTGAATTAAAGGAAAGACTCAAACAGGCTGATGAATTCATGAGAGAATTAAAAGACAAATTAAGTCTCTCTATGAAAAAGAGAAAGGAGCTGCTTCAACAGTTGGCAAGGCAAAGTGAAGAAAGCAATACAAATGAAGAATTGACTGAGCAAACCAAGTTATGTGAAAAGTTATCAAAAGAAGTCATTATGTTAAGACATGAAATGGAATCAGGAACTATAAAGTTTACTCAAGAGATTGAAGAAAAAAGAAAGGCTGAAGACAATCTAAGACAATCTCTTAAAGAAAAATCAGAAGAATGCCACCAGATGGACAGGATTATCAGACATCTTGAATCTGATCTTGAAGATGCCAAAGATAATGTAGGAAAACTTGAGGATCAAATTGCCTCTCTCAAAAGAGATCTTCAAACAGCAAATGAATATAAAGAGAAATTCAAGATAAGTTCTACTCAACTTGAAGTTCTTCTTGGAAGTCAAAAGAGGACAGATGACAAGTATGGTTTGGGATATGAGAAAGGAGAAAGCTCCGGATCCGGTCAGAAGAATCTTGGATCAGAAAATCCAAGGAGCAGGCCTAGAAGACCTCCGGTAAGATAGCCAAATGCTCAAAGATATCCATCCTTCAATGGATACTGCCACAGCTGCAACCACTTTGGTCACAAAGCTAATCAGTGCAGAATGAGAATGAATCAGATTAATTCATCCTTCTCCGGATAGTGCTTCAACTGCAAAAGGTATGGACACAAATCCCATGAATGCAGAATTATGCAAGTAAACAAATCATTCAAAGGTAGATGCTTCACATGCAATAGAGTAGGTCATATGGCTAATCAATGCAGATCAAGAGGATATCAGTCAAATATGCAAAGAAATGTTATTTGCCAAATCTGCAATAGGTCCGGTCATAATGCTAAAGTCTGCAGAAACAAGAATCAGGACAAAAGAGGTCCGGTGTATAATCAGAATCAAGACAAGGGTAAACAAAAGATGAATGCGGATGAGGTTAGGAATCAGATGAGCAAGATTTGGGTGAAGAAAAGTTCAGAGAATGTAGAGGTTGGATCCGCACCAGACTCTGGTGCTGATATTTCTTCCGGAAATTAAAGGGTGAGCTCAGGCTCAGGGGGAGACTCAAAGAAAATCTTGTTCCCCCAGCCAAACAAGTGGTGCCGGATGTGGCACAAGATGCGGATCAAAGGGTTTGTAGATATGAGTCTTGAGATACCTCAGTCAAGTTTTCAGAGGTCCGCATGGAGTTATGAAGAAGCCGTGATCGATCAAATAAGACCTGTTCAGGGAGATGCTCCGGTATGATAAAGGATTACAAAAAGGTCCGGAAAGATCCGGAAATGCACTATCTTGTTCTATGGATTGGACAGAGTGTTTGGGATGATCTTGTAATATGTTACCTTGATTTATTCATGATTGAAGGATCCGGATGATATCCACAGATCAGGACTGATCCGGGATACTCCAAGCTATCCAGACAAGGCAAACCGGAATGATGTAGGTGAAGCATTTATTGCAGACAGATATTAGGGTTCGCGGAGCAATTTAAGGGATTTCTCAAAGGTCATTTGCTCATTCTGCACTCGAGAAGAAGCGAAAAGTGGAGCTCTGCAACAAGGTTCATCAAGCACACCAAGGATCTCCTGCCGAAGCTATTGCATAAAGAAATCAATCCAACCACTCCGTGCAAACCGAAGGCGCATAAGGTATTCTCCGTTTTTCATTACCTCACTGCAAATCTTTGAAGAATGGCTACTCCAAACATAGTTAAGATCTCTGATAGACCTCGCCCCTCATTCAAGAAACATCCCTACAAATCATTGGAGGTAGACCCACTAGGAGCCTTCTCTAGTGTTCCTCACGGAGTTTTACATACCGAAGACATTAGGGTTTACATACATGCAAGCATTGAAGAATTTGGGGAATTCAAATTAAGAGACCTCTATCACAAGCAACTGATAGACAATGCTTTTGAGCTTAAACCAGAGTATAAGGATGTCCAGAAGAAACAATTTGAGCAATTTATTCATTTCCCCTGTTTTGAAGAAGATGAATGGGTCCGGTATGTACTGAGCAGGATGCATGACAACTTTCTATGGCTAGATAGACCCTGCAAGATTACAAAAGAGGCAATCAGAGCAGTAACTGGTCTATACTCTTCCGGAGGGGTACCTATCCTCAAATCTGTCAAGAACAACATTGTAACTGAGGCCACCGGATCAAAATTTGACAAGAGGGCAATGACCATTGAAGATATTTTGGATCCGGATATCAAATATGCATCAATGATAATAGGATACAAGATCTATCACTCCAGCAGGGAGAATTCTGTATCCATAACTGCAATATACACTGCTTATGAAATGCTAAGAAAGAATGCAGAATATGATCTCTGCGAACTACTGCTAAGCCAATTAATGGAAAACATACAGAAAATCAAGAAGGATAAGAAGAATTCCTTTAAGTATGGTACTCTTATTGTATGTCTATTCTTCTACTTCATGAATGAGCTACCCGGAACAAGTGGATGGGTATGGCAGAATGACAAACCTGTTGCAGTCCAGATAAGAGACTATTTGCATGGACTTGGGGATGCAAAAGTGAGAAATACAGCTCTATGGGGATACTTCAAAAACTTTCAGAGCATGATGCAAGCAAGAGAGAGAATTCCCCAGTCTCTCATTGAGAAATACAAGGACTCAGTGTGCTTTATGGTTGACACTGATCAGTGCCTAATGGAGGCAGTGGAACCAAGGACTGTCTGGATCATGCCCATGGGGTATGAAGTAGATGAACAGATAGTGGAGCTGCATGTTCAACACATGCTAAGTCAGCCCAAAGATCCTAAGGCAGAAAGGTTTGGAACCTTTGAGGAGCTGAGTGTAAAAATACATGTAGAACTCAGGGAACCTGAGATTAAAAGAAAGGTGAGAAAAGAAGTAGAGCACATTGCTCAAGGCCTAGGCATCTCAAAGGAGGCACTTGATGCCAGCCGGGAAAAGAGGAGGAAGGCCGAGGAAGAAGAGAAAAGTAAAGAAAGTGCTCCGGTTGGAGCTCCCACCCGGACCAGATCAACAAAGAGATCTGCACCTCCCTCAACCAAAAGTTCAAAACCGGAAGTCCAGGCATCCGGTAAGAGATCCAAGACAAAAGCCACAAGGGCTTATGGAAGCCAAAAGGATGAAGAGGAAACAGAGTCAGATGAGGGAATAAAAGAAATAAAGAAACTGAAAAAGAAAGGATCCGGTAAGCCCTCCACAGGCCAAGACAAGGATGAAATGGCAGAGGTAACTGTTGAAAAGCCCACTCTGTCACTAGAGAGCATAATCAAGTCGGTCACGGTGGATGGAAACCTTCAACCAATGACTGAATCATATGATGACTTTAGTGAGGCCGACCAAAAGACTCTGCAGGAGGCCACAGTAAAATATCTTAACATATATAATAAGGCTTTCATTGAAATAATATCTCTTATTCCTAAAAGCCTAGAAAAGGAAATGGAAGTAAGAAAGAATAATGCGCATGCTAAAGATCTTGAGATCCGGGAGCAGATAGCTATTCAGCTATATCCTCAAATTGATCCCAAGACAATGAACATTATCTTCAAGGACTGCAAAGATGAGTTCAGAAGCAAAGCTAGGATGAATCAACTCATGCTTGGCGAGACTGACAAAGTGGCCCAAGAAACAGAAGAGATCCTCCGGAAGGCCTTCAAAAGGTTCAATCTTCTGGTTGTAGAGGATTTAGGTATAGAAACAGCTGAGGACTTGGGACCCTCTGCTCCAGAAGAAGTGGCTCATGAACAAACTAGCATCTCTCCTCCGGTTTCCCCTACAGTCTCCGGATCCAAAGAAGAAGAGCAATTACAGGAGAAGGAAGCAGTGGTGAAAGACAAAGAGGTTGACAGTTCTAAGACTGCAGAAGAAAAGAAACATCTGTCTCCGGCAAGAGACACTGCACAAACTGTTCAACAATTTTTGAGCAAAGAAACTCTAGAGATTGATGAACCGGAGCTTCTAAAAGGCCCATTTGATTTTGACTCTCTCTCTCCAGTACAAACAATGAAGATAGCTTCATTTGCAAATGCCAAGGCAAATGAAAAGCTCCTGAAGTCTCATATGGAAGACTGTGAGTTGATAGAGGCTGCTTCCGGAGTACTTGTAAAGATCATGCCATCAATCCAGATAGATCCGACAGCCTCCTCTTCCAGTAATCTAAAAACCTTAGTCAGCAGTGTTGATACACATTTTGATTCTTTAGAAAAATCAGCTGAAGAAAAGGTCCGGAAGGAATTTTTGGATAAAAGATTTTCAGAAATATTAGAATTAATCTCTAAGGATAGGAAGATTGTAAGCATTGGAATTAAGAGCTTAGAGAATGCTCTTAAGGATGGTGGTAACATCTATAAATTTTGTATATCCTGGTCAAAGGCAACAGCAGCATTTGACAAGAAAATAAAAGAGGAACAGGATAAGCTACAAAGCTTATCTCAAAGTTTTGATCCTCTCTCTTCCTCTATAATAAATCAAGAATGTCAGACTATTGCAGTCTTGAATGAAATAAAGAATCTTGAGAAGGAAAGGAAGAACATCACCAACCGGATGGGAGAACTTAGAAGGATTATAATCCCTAAGTTGGAAACCATGCATGAGGCCATCAGTGATGCTCAGACCACCGCCCAAACAAAAGATCCGACAGATCTCAAGCGGGCAGAAGCTTTTGCATTTTTGCTAAGTGGTCACATTTCAATTTTGGATAGAATGAAGCAAAGTTGGGCCATAGAAATGATCCAATTGCAGACATCCTTTGCAGACATTCTTCAATATATGTGAGTATGTAAATATGCGGCTAAGTATAAGAAATTTTTGAAAATTTTGATATGCGGACCCTACCCTTTGCCATTGATGTCAAAGGGGGAGTGAGGAGCAGTGAAAAATGAGGAATCCAACTAAGGGGGAGTTCCGGAAAGTGTATATAAAGACAGAGCATCAGCAAAGGGGGAGCATAGTGAAAACACTTAATCATTTTTCACTAAGTGTTGCCATCAATGCCAAAGGGGGAGATTGTTGGCAAGAGACACTATATGGATTCATGGTTGTTGTCATTGATGGCAACAAAGGTCATCCCACATATCCGCAAGACATGATGTGTCTCTACCAGAAGTCAGAATAAAGAATGTTGTGGTCCGGTGAAGAAGAACAGAGCATGTGGCAAGGTCCGACAGATTGGTCTGGACCTCTCAGAGGAAGTGTCTTGGTGCAGTGCGGATTTGGGGAAGTCAAGAGGACTACCTTGAGTGGTATATTCCAAGGATCTAGCCTCCGGTGATGGACAAGGAAAAAGATATGAATGGTTGAGTACCGGATTCCTGAGAGACAGTGAAAACAGAGGAAGAACTAACTGGCAGAGTATCAGACTGCTTTCCGGATGGGTTACTATTGATGACAGAGGTTGTGAAAGCATGAATCATGTTTGGCCGACATGATTAATGATATCTACAAGTATATGCTTGATCCGCATTGCTTGGTGAGGAAGGATTCAGCCGACAGAATGAAAGTTTATAAGAAACTAGACTGTTCCGGATGCCGACTAGAAAGGTGATGAAATTACTTGTGCGGATATATATAGAGGATGGATTTAGTTGTGAAGTGTTGTGTTGTTGTAGAGATATATGCGAATAAGTCCAGATAAGAGCAGAGATAGCAAAAAGGATCCGGTATGTGAAAGACAGCAGAATAAAGAACAGAGGAAAGATGAAGTGCAGCAGATCAGTGTACTGAGCCTAACCGGAACTGAACTCCAGCATATGCAGATGCTTCCAATCAGTTCAAGACTGTGATTCTCATCACTTTGTAGACAGTGTGTCTTCTTGTAGGCAGTGGGCCTCTTGTGAGCAGTGTGCTCGGGCAGTGAGCCCTAATTGGCAAGTGCCATTTTTGTAATTTCCTATTCTTCTAACAGAGAATAATTTTGGGTTAATCACCCCGTGGTTTTCTCCCTTAACAGTGTTTCCACGTCAAAAATACTGTGTCATGAGTTTCTTATTTCATGGTTAATGTTTTGTGTTTGATTTTATGCTGCATCAATTAAAAGGAAAGTTCAATAAAGGAAATAATTAGGATAACTGATTCACCCCCCCCCTCTCAGTTATCAACATTATGATCATTTATTCATTTGGTTTTGCCTCTACCTCACAAGGGCACGCACTCTCTATCTGACAAAGGAGTTTGGAAGACTTAAGTGTCCTTCCAGGGCTTGACTGAGGCAAGCTCCTAAATACCACAACCCCCTCCCAAAGTTTTCATGATTTTAGGTTATAGGTTGATGATGCAGACAAAGTGAAGTTATAGGAGGGCATATTGGAGTGTCAGAATTGCAGATCAGAGAAGAAAAAAGTACCCTAGACTTGGGTACGCACTCATTAGTCCTTGAATTTCTATGATGGGAAAATCTCTAAAGCAGCAAAAAAAAGTTATAGACTGAGTTTCTAGATCCTGACAATAAGCAAGGCCTTGGACTTGGGCACCCACTCTTTAGTCCCTGACTTTTCCGCCTTGAAACCCTAAAAATAGGTGCACAATTATTTGTTATTTTATAGCTTTCTATAGAAGTATTTTCTATTATTCATCTATTTACTGTAATTTTCACATAATTAGGCTTTTGATGGATAATTGAGCATAATGGAAGGAAAATTGATAATCAAATACCCTAATCCAAGTTTCCCTACAATTGTAAGTGACCAAGGACCTGATAGTGCTCTGCCACTCAATCTGAAGGTCCTTGAATGTAATTGGTAAAAGGAAGATTCAAACACTAAAAAAAATAATCCCAAATTTTACTACATTACACATAAAAAGGTTGAAGTTCATAGTTGGTAAAAGTTCATTAATATTGGTTGCCAAAAACAAGTTTATTTTGTAAAACACTGATACACCCCCCTCTCAGTGTCTTTCATACTCCAACAAGTGGTATTAGAGGTAGGTTCTCTATAGAAGTCCAATCGGCTTGGGTAGGTCTTGTAAGTGGAGTACTATGGGAAAGTATAGAAAAATAAAAGAAGGAAAGTTGTTAAGCAAAAGGATGTATAACAAACTCTAGTCAAGCCCAATGATGAGTTGTTGCTTAAGTCATCTTTGAAAGTTGTCACAAAGTGTGATAAAGAAAATGACTTTGTTGTTGAGATTTATGATGTAGAAGGAGACCTCTTTGTGGGTGAAGATGGACATGAATTTGATGAAGATGACCGTGAAGTGGATATTGAAGGAGAAATTTTATGTGCTCTAGAAATGAACAAGTATCTTGAAAAAGAAAACCAAGGATTAAAGGTTCAACTTCAACAAGACAAGGATTCCAAGACTAAGGTACTCTCTGATCTTACAAAAGTTTATGTTGAATTTTAAGAGGCATGAAAGTTGATTGTAGATCTAAGAAGTCAAGTTGATGAATCTGACAAATAGATTATCAGTCTTGTTGACCTATTTTTCCTCTAGCAAGAGTCAAAATAATTCAAGCAAGATCAGTCAATATGCATATCCCCATGAAAGCCATATTTATGATCCTGAGGTCTTAACACAATTTCAAAATCTGAAGCTTGCCTGAAGAGGCTTACCATGTGAAAGAGCTTGAAAAAATAGGCATGTTTGCTTAAAGCATCACCCTAAAATTTTCCAAAGTGAGGAAGTTATACAGGGTCATAAGCCTAGTCAAACCTGATATTTGGAAGAAGGGTGATATTTCAAATATCAGGTCATATTTGGAACATTAGGTGATAATTGGAACATCACCTAATCTTCCCAATATCACCCAATATTACAAATATCACCCTATCTTCCAACTATCCCCCCATCCAATAACATGACGATGACATCATGGTAACTGCAGTGATAAACCAAGTCATAGGCCGCTAACATCATCCAGATCCATTCTAGGGGAAGATTATCTTTATTGCAAAGGTCATCATATTTCTGCCAACCCGATCTTTTATATCGGGGTGATATTTTAACATCGGGTGATCTTAGTTGAAGATATCCTGATGTTAGTGCTACGAAGTTTCTAAGTATGACCCGATCTTCTAAGGGGTCATCACATTTTTATATCAGGTGATCTTAGTTGAAGATCATCCTGATGTTATGTTTTCACTTCATGATCACTGGATTGCCTGACATGCTACTGACGCCATCAAGTTTTTTCAGATGAGGGTGATATTTCTGAATATCAGGTGCAATACAAATATTGCTATTGCTTCTGAATATCACCCTACTCTAATGTGCTGATGACATCACCTAGATATGAAGAGGTATGTTTTATGAACATGATCAGGAGGATCTTTCCCCCATGACATGCTGCTAATGTCATCCTAATTTTTAAACATCGGGGTGATATTTTATATCATGTTATTTCACATTAGGAGTATATTTCGCATTGGTGTGACATTCTATATCGGGCTAACATGCAATCGACCTGCCGATATTGGGGAGTCTTGCCGACAGAACATGATGAGAAGGAGGATGATGTTAAGGCTTATGATGATGCCATTGGGAGCAAAAGCACTGACATTATATATGCTCATGGCCTAGCTTATAAAGTGATGGGGCGTCTCCTCCGGGTGCATGTGGGATAATCAATTCTTGCAGAAATTTGAAAATATCAGGATGATGACCTTTTGGCGGGAATTCTTCAGGAGGCCTTTGAAAATGTTGTGGATGACTTTGAGGGACATATCCAAGAAACTGGCATGGGACTGTACATATTGCATGAGCATGAAACATCAATACCAGGTCTTCTGAAGAAAGCAGAGTAGCAGGTAGAGCAACATGATGAGGTATGGAAAATGTATTTTGATGGCTCTAGGGGTAGAAATGGGTCTGGTGGTGGTGCAATTCTTGTGTCACCACAAGGTGAAAATTATTATGCTGCTTTTTGTTTTGCCTTTTCTTGTACTAACAACACTGCTGAGTATGAAGGGTTGATCCAAGGTCTACAGTGGGCAAGAAGGAGGAAGATTGGCTGTCTATAGGTGTTTGGAGATAGTGAGCTCATTGTGAATCAGGTGAGGGGACTATACCTTACAAAAAGTGATGCCCTGAAGTGCTACAAACACAAGGTATGGAATTTGATTGAAGAGTTTGATGCTTTCAATCTGATCTCCATTCCAAGGAGTCAGAACCATCATGCTAACAGATTAGCTTCAATTGGGGCTCAATTTGACATCCCAAGTGATATTCAAAGGGAGAAGGTTCAAGCTCATGTAAAAATAATTTCTAGACCTTCTATCCCTGATAATAATATTCATTGGCAAGTTTTTGATAGTGATGAACAGATCCTGAGGTTCCTATTAGAGGAAGATGAGTTTTCCATGATGAATCAGGATAAAATCAAACAACAGTATGACAATGATCAAATCATTTAGCTGAGAACAAATAAGCTACCCAAGGGATTGGTCACCTTGGAATCTATTTTTTGCACTGATGACCAAAAGAATAAGACAAAAACTAGTATGCAGGTAAAGGAGGAGCATTATGAAGAACTAGAAGTTTTCAAGGGTAGACTCCTTAAAATTGGTAAAATCTCCTCAACTGAAGACAGAAGAGCTTTCATTACTCTTTGTAAGGAATTTGAAGAGGTGTTTGCTTGGGATTATGCAGACTTAAAGGGATTTGATCCTCATATTTCCCAACACACCATAGAGTTAGAGCCAGGTATAAAACCTATGAGGTAGAAATAGAGACCTCTGAATCCAAAGCTAGAACCCCTGATGATCAAAGAACTAACCAAGCTGATTAAGGGGAAGATCATCTTTCCAATCAAGCACACTTCTTAGGTTTCTAACCTTGTGCCTGTGAGGAAGAAAAATGGGGAGATCAGGCTATGTGTTGACTTCAGAGATCTCAACAGAGCCTCCCTAAAAGACCACTACCCATTGCCTTCAATGGAGCAAATTTTGCAGGTGGTGGCTGGCTCAGAAAGGTTTTCTTTGCTTGATGGATTTTCTAGTTATAACCAGGTGCTAGTCAAGGAAGAAGACCAATTCAAGACTGCTTTCACAACCAAGTGGGGTACTATGGCCTACAAGAGGATGCCTTTTGGCTCTCAAATGCTGGCTCTACTTTTCAAAGAGCCATGGACATGGCCTTTAAGGGTCTGATGTATAAGCTAGTTCTGGTATATCTGGATGACATAACAGTCTTTTCTAAGAATGCATCTGAACATTTATCCCACCTAAGGCTAGTCTTTGAAAGATGCAGAGAGTTTGGGATATCCCTAAATCCAAAGAAATGCATTTTTACTGTACATGAGGGCAAGTTGTTGGGGCATGTTGTGTCAAAGGAGGGTATTACCATTGATGAGGAGAGAATAAAGGCCATTTTGGAGTTGCCCTTACCCAGTCATAAGAAGGGACTGCAGCGCTTCATTGGCAAAATTAACTTTCTGAGAAGGTTCATACTTGATATTGCAAATCTCTTAAAACCCTTGACGTCTATGTTGAAAAAGAACATAACTTTTAGTTGGACGTCAAAAGGCAAACTTAGCTTCCAGTCCATAAAGGAGGCATTAGCAACTGCACCAACCCTGATCAATCCTAATTTCTCTAAGGACTTTATCTTGTATGCTTATGGAAACCTAGATACCATCTCTGCAATTCTGGTGTAGTAGCAGAGCGAGGGTTTTGAACAACCAATCGCCTTTTTAAGCCAAGGGTTGGAGGAGTATGAACAGAAGTATAGCTTCATTGAAAAGCATGTCCTGGCAGTAGTCAGGAGCCTAAAAAATTTAGGCATCTTGTTTCAAATAACAAGATACACCTGATGGTGGCTCATCCTAGTGTGAAGGAGTTCCTGTTGAGTAAAGATGTTAATGAGAAAAGGGCTGGTTGGATCACCAAGGTCATGGAATATGATGTGGAGATCAAGATAACCAAACTGGTCAAAGGCAGAGGACTCAGTGAGTAGCTTGTCACCAGTTCTAAGGATGAGGTAGAGGAAGAGGAAGAGGTGCTCCTAATCATAGAAGAGGAGCATCAAGATGATATAATAGTAGTAGGTACTAGTTGGGTTAATGATATGACCCAATTTTTGCAAACTGGTGGATGTCCTGCAGGCTTAGATAAAGTTAAAAGAAGATACTTTAGGCTGCAATCCATTCCATATGTTTTAATAGAAGGCATCCTTTTTAGAAAGGACTTTAATGGTGTATTGCTTAGATGTGTTGATACTGATCAAACTGACAGGGTGCTACATGAATTCCATGATGGAACAATAGGGGGTCATTTTGCCCAAGGACTATTGCTTGGAAAGTAATGAGAGCTGGCTATTATTAGCCTAGCTTATTTAAGGATGCCCATGCATGGGCTAGAAAGTGTGTTAAGTGTGCCCTTTTTGCAGGAAAAGAGAGGCTTCCAGCCTTGCCTCTACACCCAATCTAGGTAGAGCAGCCCTTTATGAGATGGGGCATTGATTTTATTGGACCTATCAACCCACCATCAAGTGTAGGCCATAGGTGGATACTCACAACCACAGACTACTTCACAAGATGGACTAAAGCAGTGGCTCTGAAAGAATCTAATGAGAGTGTTGTTTTGAATTTTTATTGTGATTTGGTCTCTAGATTTGGAGTGCCTGAATCAATCATCTGTGATAATGCTCTAGCTTTTGTTGGCCTAAGAATAACTGACTGGGCTATCAAGAATGGGATTTATTTGAATACTTCATCAAATTATTATCCATAGGGTAATGGTTTGGCTGAATCCACAAACAAAAATCTCATCAGGATTATTAAGAGGGCAATGGAGAATAATCAGAGGACTTGGTACACTGATTTGAAGTTTGCTCTATGGGATGATAAGATAACTCCTAAGAGGTCTATTGGGAACTCCCCTTATTTGCTAGTGTATGGAAAGGAGGCAAGGTTGCCTATGTCTATGGAACTACCATCACTCGACATCATGCATCATCTAGAAAATGCTTGAAGCAGAAAGCCCCATGGCTGTAAGATATGCTCAGCTTATGGAGCTAGATGAAAGCAGAGATAAAGCTATGGCAGCCATGGAACATCATCAGCTGCAAACAAAAAGAAATTTTGACAAGAACGCCACCCCCAACCATTTTAGAGTGGGTAATATGGTGCTCAAATGGGATGAGCTGAGGGGTAGACCAGGGAAGCATTCCAAATTTGATAGCATGTGGAGTGGCCCCTTTCTCATTACTGAATGCAAGGAACACAATGCATTTCAGTTGTTAAATATGAATGGAGAAAATTTGCATATCCCAGTCAATGGGATACACTTGAAAGGGTGTTTTGAGGTATGAGCACCCTGTAAATTAGTAGGTTAGACTTCTTGTTTTCAATAAGTGTTGTTGCACAGTAGTTTAGATCCTTTTACTTCTCTAATTGCTTCTGCACAAGCTGCTTTGTCATTAGGAGAAAGCAGGCCTTCTCCCCTTTTTGTGTTTTGATAGGCAGGTCCTAGTTTCCCAGCATATTTTAAACTTGACTCAATGCCCAATGGATGCTTAAGGCCACTGATCTCATGTTTAGCAGGCAAACATCCCATAGAGGTCACCAAATTGTTGACCTATTTTTCCTCTAGCAGGAGTCAAAATAATTCAAGCAGGATTAGTCAGTATGCATATCCCCATGAAAGCCATATTTGTGATCCTAAGGTCTTAACCCAATTTCAAAATCTGAAGTTTGCCTGAAGAGGCTTACCATGTGAAAGAGCTTGAAAAGACAGGCAGGTTTGCTTAAAGCATCACCCTGAAATTTACCAAAGTGAGGAAGTTATACAGGGTCATAAGCTTGGTCAAACCTGATATTTGGAAGAAGGGTGATATTTCAAATATCGGGTCATATTTCGAACATCAAGTGATAATTGGAACATCACCTGATCTTCCCAATATCACCTGATATTACAAATATCACCTATCTTCCAACTATCCCCCCATCCAATAACATGACAATGACATCATGGTAACTATAGTGATAAACCAAGTCATAGGCCGCTGACGTCATCTAGATCCATTCCGGGGGAAGATCATCTTTCTTGCGAAGGTCATCATATTTCTGCCAACCTGATCTTTCGTATTGGGGTGATATTTTAACATCAGGTGATCTTAGTTGAAGATCATCCTGATGTTGGTGCTATGAAGTTTCTAAGTATGACCTGATCTTTTGAGAGGTCATCACATTTGAATATCGGGTGATCTTAGTTGAAGATCATCCTGATGTTATGTTTTCACTTCATGATCGCTGGATCGCCTGACATGTTGCTAACGTCATCAATTTTTTTCAGATGAGCGTGATATTTCTAAATATCAGGTACACTACAAATATCACTCTTGCTTCCGAATATCACCCTACTCTAATGTGCTGATGACATCACCTGGATATGAAGAGTTATGTTGTATGAACATGATTAGGAGGATCTTTCCCCTGTGACATGTTGTTGACATCATCCTGATTTTCAAACATCGGGGTGATATTTTATATCATGTTATTTCGCATCAGGAGGATATTTCGCATTGGGGTGACATTCTATGTCGGGGCTAACATGCAATCAGCCTGCTAATATTGGGGAGTCTTGCCGATGGAACATAATGAGGAGGATGATGTTAAGGCTTATGATGATGCCGTTGGGAGCAAAAGCACTGACATTATATATGCTCATGGCCTAGCTTATAAAGTGATGGAGGCGTCTTCTCTGGGTGCATGTGGGATAATCAATTCCTACAAAAATTTGAAAATATCAAGATGATGACCTTTTGGCAGGAATTCTTTAGGAGGGTTCCCACTTCCATTTTTGATCCAGATCTTCATGTCGATCGGGTGGACTTTTTGAGCAGTGACTTTCTTGAGTTGGTGAAGATATTTTTGCATTCATTGCTGCACAGGAGGGCACGGCTCGCATTGATGGCCCAAAATATCTCTCCACTGGTTCATCTCCGGTCTTTCCTCTGCCAATTAATTGTCAAGAACTATCAGAGGTAGCTCACATTCAATGCTAGGTTATCCTCTGCCATTTCTAAGGATCAGATCAATGATGTAGCTGCTTGCATTGAAGGCTCAGAAATATCTTCCATCTGCCCCTGTTCTGGGTTTTTCGGCACCATTACTCCTATCAGCTAGATGTCCTTTCAAGGATATTTCTGATTACAACTCCCTGAGCGGATTTTGTAATCGACCTAGGTTAGTTTTGAAATGCTATATAAGCTGAGGCTTATGATGTAAGAAGGGTTGGAAATTTTTTGGCATTAAGGCTTTTCTGTTTCCAAACAGGGTTTTCATATGCTGTAACTGTGCCTTTCCATTGAATATATGCAAGTTATTTTTACCTCTTTACTAATCTTCTAGTTCTATGTGAATTTGCATATGGTTTGTCTATGAATGTTTTATTCCTCTCAATCGTATTGCTTCTCACCTTTGCTAGAGTCATCTAATCTGTGTATACCTACTTGTTGTATTTGATTACATTGTGCATCTTCTTAGTATTGTGGAAATTTCTTTAAATCTGTCTAGTGCATCACCCTTGTTTTCAAGCTTTTATCTCATTTCCATTACAAGCTTTCCCTCTCCCTTTTCACCCCAAAATTCAATAGTTTAGGTGATATCCAGTCAAGGAAGCTAGCCTTCTCCAGAGGTTTGATCTCATTTAGCAAAGTCCCACACTTAGAGATCATTCCCATTGTGTCATTGGAATGCTTGGAGTCCCATTCAAGCAAGGTGCAATTTCATGTGACAACAAGTCTAAAAAGTAAAGTTGTAGAAGCCAAAACAATAATAGATATGACTAAATCTGATCTTGAAGTAAAAAGAATAGAATGTCTAAAGTTAGAGAAAGAAATAGTCTCCTTGAGAAAGGATTTGGAAGAAGCATCTTCAAAATTGCAAAAGAATATTCAATTTGAAAATAGTAATGACTACCTTAATGACATGTTGAGCAAGCAAAGGTATTATAGGGATACTACTATCTTGGGCTATGAGAAAGGAGAATGTTCCAAGACAAGAGATGCTCCTAGGAAGAAGATAGACCTAACATTTCACTCTGCTACACCTGAGCTTGAAGCCAAGAAGAAAGCTAAATTTAATGTTGCTAATGAATCCTCAATATCTCCACCTATTAGGTATAATTACTCACAATTCTATGGATATTGTTCTGCATGTCATGTTTATGGTCATAGGGCCATAGATTGTAAAGGAAATGGTATTGGGAGGAATAAAGAGAAAAGTCTTTATAGCTGAACAAATTAGAACTACAATATTGCTTGTTATAATTGTAATAAAGTTTTCCACTAAGCAAGAAATTTTTGGATGCATGATTCTCTCATATCACCTAGAAGAAAATATTTTTCTACTAGTCAAGACTACAACATTTTATCTTATAGATGCAATATGTTTGGACACAAAGCACAGTGGTGTAGAAGAAGTTTGATGAAACCATCTAAAGGCTACATGTTCAAGGAAAAGTAAGAGAATGTCTTGAGCAAGATGAATAAAGGTCCTATGCAAGTTTGGAGAAGAAAACATGTGGAAGAGAAAGACAAAACAAAGCTTGTGCATACTGCACAAGAGATATCCATGAGTGCATAAATAATAACATGAATCAAGGGGGAGTTGAATTTGTGATGTATCTTTCAAACTGTTGATAACTAAGAGGGGGGTGAATCAATTATCTTAATTATTTCAGCTTTCTGATCTTTCTTTACAATTAATGCAGCATCAAATCAAATAAGCAAATTTAACCATGAAATGAGAATAACATCAATACACATGACACAATGATTTTGACATGGAAAACCCTATTAAGGGAAAAACCACAGGGTGACTAACCCAAGATATATTCTCTGTTAGAAGAATAGAACAATATAAAATGGCACTTGCCAATTAGGGCTCACTACCTGAGCACACTGCTCACAAGAGGCTCACTGCCTACAATAGTTTATACAAGAAAATTAGATACTTGAACTGATGAGAAGCATCCATAGATGATGAGATTCAGTTCTGGTTAGGCTCAATTGATCTACTACACTTCATTCTTCCTTTTCTTTGGTGCAGCTATCCTGTCACATACCGGACCTGTGTTCTTGATGTTATTCTGCTCTTCTACTTTTCTTCACACAACACAACACACACATTCACATCTAAAACCATCTAGTATATATATTCGCACAAGTGATTTCAACACTTTTCTAGTCAGCATCCAGAATAGTCAATATTTTCCCAAACTTTGATTTGTCAGTTGAATCCTTGCATACCAAGTGATGCGGATCAAGGAGATGCTTATAGAAGTCATCAATCATGCTAGCCAATCATGAATGATACCTCAAGAAACTTAATCACCATCAATATCTCATCTGGATTTAGGTCTGATGCTCTACCGGTCAGTTCTTCCTTTGTCTACTCTGTCAAATAGGAACCCAACACTTAGGTGCTCATATCTTTTCACTCTTCTATCACCAGAGGTTAAATCCTTGGAATCTATTAGTCAAGGTACTCTCTTGACTTCCCCAAATTTGTACTTTACTAAGATATCTCCTCTGACAGATCCTGACCTGATTGTCGGATCTTGCTGCCTGCACTGTTCTTGCTTACCAGACTACAACACTTCTTCAATCTAACTTCCAGTAAAGACATGCCATGTCCTACAGATGTGTGAGATGGACTTTGTTGCCATAAATGACAACATTTATGTAGCCACACTGTGCCTCTTGCCAACAATCTCCCCCTTTGGTATTGATGGCAACACTTAGTGAAAAATGACTAAGTGTCACAATATACTCCCCCTTGGCTGATGCTCTGTCCTTATGTACATTTTCTAGAGCTCCCCCTTAGCTAGATTCCTCATTTTTCACTGCTTCTCACTCCCCCTTTGACATCAATGGCAAAGGGTGGGGTCTGCACACTAAAATTTTCAAAAACTCAATCTATACTTAGTCGCATAAGTATATTATTAGGTTATACTTTACATATACTTTAGTATATCTGCAAAAGTGTTCTTCAATTGTACAACTTCTATCACCCAACTCAACTTCATCCTGTCTAAAATTGAGATGTGACCACTCAATAGGAATGCAAAATCTTCTACCCTCTTCAGATCTGTCAGATCACTAGTCCGGGCTATGGTTTGAGCATCATTTAGAGCCTCATGCATGGCCTCTAGCTTAGGGATAATTATTCCTCTAAGTTCATTCAACCTGCTTATTCTATTTTTCTTCTCCTTCTCAAGCTTCTTAATTTCATTCAAGACTGCAATAGTCTGACATTCTTGATTTATTATGGACGTGGTAAGAGGATCAAAATTCTAATATAGTTTTGTTAGTTTATCCTCCTATTCTTTCATTTTCTTCTCAATCTCCACTATTACTTTGGACCATGATAGACAAAATTTATACATTTCCCCACCATTTTTAAGAGCATTTTCTAAGCTCTTTATCCCTATATCCATATTTCTTCTATCATTGGATATTAGTCCTTGTACTTCAAAGAATCTCTTTTCTAAAAACTCCTTCTGGGCTTTATCTTCTGCTAACTTCTCTAGGGAATCAAAATGTGTGCTAACACTATTAACTAGAGATTTGAGATTATTGGATGAAGAGGCTGAAAGATCCTTTTGGAAGGATGACATTATCTTTTCCAACACACTGGATGCAGCTTCTATAAGCTCACAGTCTTCCATGTGAGGCTTTAGGAGTTTTTCTTTTGCCTTTGCCTGAGTGAAGGATGCTAGCTTCATGGTCTGAACTCGGGAGAGGGAATCAAAATTGAATGGACCTTGAAGAAGTTCTGGTTCATCAAATTCCATCATCTCCTTGGTTAAGAATTCCTTGATTGCTTCTACTGTGTCTCTTGCCGGTGACAGGGTTTTCTCCCCTTCTGCAACCTTGCCACTATCATCTATGGCCTTCTCTGTTGGAGTTTTCTCTCCTTCTGCAGCCTTACTATAGTTATCTTCTTTTTCTTTCTCCTTTGCTTCTTCTTTAGATCCGGAGTCTACAGGGGAAACCAAAGGAGTGATGTTTGCTTGTTCATGGACCTCCTTTTCTAGAGCAGAGGAATCTAAGTTCTTATATTTTTCTTCGCCTATCTCCTTTACCTCTTCTGCCCCTATCTCAATAGATTCTTCTTCAACATTTGTAGCCAAGGGATCATCATCCAAGTCCTCTATAATAGGAAGATTGAATCTTTTGAAAGCATTCTAGAGGATCTCTTCTGTTTCTTTAGCCACTTTGTCTATTTCTCCAAGCATAAGCTGGTTCATCCTAGCCTTGCTCCGAAACTCATCCTTGTAATCTTTGAAGATCATATCCATTTTCTTCTGAGTGATTGAAGGATATAGCTGAATAGCTATCTATTCTTAGATCTCAAGATCCTTTGCCATAGCATTATTCTTCCTTATTTCTAATTCCTATTCTAGGCTTTTGGGAATAAGAGATATGATTTCAATAAAAGCCTTATTGTAGATATTCAAATACCTGACAATGGCTTCTTGCAGGATCTTTTGGTCAGCTTCATTGTAGAATTCAGCCATTGGTTGAAGGTTCCCATCCACGATAATTGATTTTATGATGTCATCAATACACAGAGTAGGCTTCTCAACAAATTCTTCTGTTGCTTCTTCAGTAGAGGATTCACCAGATGTTTTCCTTTTCATCTTAATTTTCTTTATTTCCTCATCTGATTCTGTCTCTTCTTCATCCTTTTGACTTGTGTAAGATCTTGTTGCCTTTTTCTTAGTTCTCTTCTCTCCTTTTCTAGATGTCTGAGCTTCTAGTTTTGAAGCCTTTTGTCCCTTGGAAGTGGCAGGTGCAGAGCTTTTGGTTGATCTGGTCAGGGAGGGGGCTTGCATCAGAGCACCTCCTTTTTCAGTTTCTTACTTTTCTTTCTTTGCCCTTTCCATCTTTTCTCTGTTTGCATCAAGTGCCTCCTTTGAGATACCATACTTTTTGGCAACATTCTCAACTTCTTTTCTCACTTTTCTCTTCATCTCCGGTTGCCTTAACTCCACATGAATTTTCACACTTAGCTCCTCAAAGGTTCCAAACCTTTCTGCCTTGGGATCCTTTGGCTAACTTAGCATGTGCTGAACATGCAGCTCTACAATTTTCTCATCCACTTCATACCCCATAGGCATGATCCATACTATTCTTGGTTCTACTACCTCCATCAGACATTGGTCAGTGTCTACCATAAAGCACACTGTATCCTTGTGTTTTTGAACTAGGGATTAGGGAATTATTTCTCTAGCCTACATCATGCCTTGGAATTTTTTGAAATAACCCCATAGTGCTGTGTTTTGTGCCTTGGTATCACCAAGCCCATGCAAGTAATCTCTGATTTGAATTGCAACCAGTCTGTCATTCTGCCATACCCAACCACTAGATCCAGGTAGCTCATTCATAAAGTAGATGAATAGACATAGTATCAGTCCACCATACTTGAAAGAGTTCTTCTTTTCCTTTTTGATCTTTTGTAGATTTTCCATCAATTGGCTCAGAAGGAGTTCACAAAGATTATAATCTGCATTTTTTCTCAACATTTCATAAGTAGTGTATACAGCAGTTCTGGATACTAAATTCTCCCTATTGGAGTGATATATCTTATATCCAATTATCATTGATGCAAATTTGATATCTAGATCTGTAATATCTTCAATTGTCATTTCTCTTTTATCAAATTTCAATCTAGTAGCTTCACTCACAATTTGATTCTTGACAGATTTGAGAGAAGGTATCCCACTGGATGAGTGCAATCTGGTAACTGCCCTAATGGCATCTTTTGTGATCTTTAATGGTCCATTTAACCACATGAAGTTATCATGTACCCTGCTCAAAACATACCAGACCCATTCATTTTCAGAAAAATAGGGGAAATGGATGCATTGTGCAAAATGCTTGTCTTGGATGGCCTTGTACTGAGGTTTGAGTTCAAAGTAATCATCTAACAACTATTTGTGGTAAATATCCATCATCTTCACCTCCCCAAATTCTTCAATGCTCGCATGAATATATGCCCTAACATCTTCTACATGTAAAACCCCATACAGAATACTAGAGAATGCTCCTAAGGGATCCACTTCTAAGGATTTGTAGGGATGCTTTTTAAATTTAGGGTGCGGCCTATTAGAAATCTTTACAACATTTGGTGTGGCCATCTTACAAAGGATTCAAAAATAGATTTCAAGAATAGAAAATACCTCTTACACCTTTAGGGTTTACAGAATGAGCTGAAAAGATCACCGATTGACTTGAATTTTGTGGTTGATCCTTAAGAGAGATGAAGAAAACTTGTTTGCAGAGCTCTTTTCTTCCTCTTCTCAAGTGTAAATGTGCAAATGATGAGTGAATGAACCCTTTTATTTTTGAGAAAGAAAACCTAATTTCACATTGCAATAAATGCACAACTTAAGTCATTCTAGTTACCTTGTTTTCTTTGTTCAGAGAGGGAGAAACTTATCCGAATCATTGTGATGCACTTAGGATTAATGTTAGAGATGAATCATGATGACTACCTTTTCCTCAGATTGTCCCATTTGTCCACAAATCAAGATGTTACAATTTTGAATCATACCGGACCAAACTGTGAAAAACCTGCTTTTACCAGAAGACTGTTAAACTAGATCAATCTGGAAGGATTATACTCTTCAAATCTTCTTACGGATCTTCCACATCTTAACCAAGCCTTCTTTTGATGTTTCTCTAAGAATTCTTTAATCCACAACCTTTCGTGTGCCAAATTTAGGCACCAATTGACTGGCTAGGGGAATTTTTTTTTCTTAGTGACTCCTCCTGAGCCAGAACTCATCTATTCAATTTCTGGAAGGATTATCAGCACCAGATTCTAGTGCGGATCCATCCCCAACATTCTCTGAGCTTCTCTTCACCCAAATCTTATTCATCTCCCTTTGAATTTCATCCACATTCACTTTTCCTTTTCCTTTGTCTTGGTTATGATTATGCTATTCTGGACCCCTTTTGTCTTGATTCCTATTTCTACATAATTTGGCAATATGACTGGATCTATTGCAATTGTAGCAGACAACATTTCTTTGCATATTTGATTGATATCCTCTTGATCTACACTAACTAGCAATATGTCCAACTCTATTGCATGCAAAGCATCTACCATTGAATGAGTTGTTCATTTGCATGTTTCTACACTCATGGGATTTGTGACCATACCTTTTGCAATTGAAGCATTGTCCAGAAAAGGATGTATTAGTTTGATTCATTCTTCTTCTACACTAATTTGCTTTGTGACCAAAGTTATTGCAGTTGTGGCAATATCCATTCAAAGATGGATATCTTTGAGCATTTGGTTGCCTTACCTGAGCTCTTCTAGGCCTGTTTCTTGGATTTTCTAATCTGGAGTTTTTCTGATCGGATCCGAAGCTTTCACCCTTTTCATACCCCAAGCCTTGCTTGTCATCTACCCTCTTTTGGCTTTGAATAAGAACTTCAAGTTGAGTAGAGCTTATCTTGAATTTCTCTTTGTATTCATTTGCTATTTGAAGATCCCTTTTAAGAGTGTCAATTTGATTCTCAAGTTGTTCTTCATTTTCTCTAGCTTCTTCAAGACTAGATTCTAGATGCCTGATTATTCTATCCATTTTGTGGCAATCTTCTAACTTCTCCTTAAGAGATTGTCTTAGATCATTTTCAATTTTTCTTTTCTCTTCAATTTCTTGGGTGAATTTCATAACCCCTGATTCGATTTCATGTCTTACCATAATGACTTCTTTTGACAACTTTTCACATAACTTGGTTTTCTCCTTTAGATCTTCATTTGTATCATTTGCTTCACTTTGACTTGCCAATTGTTGAAGTAGTTCCTTTCTCTTTTTCATAGAGATACTCAGTTTCTCTTTTAGCTCATTTATGAAATCATCAGCCTGTTTGAGTCTATCCTTCAAGTTATTGACTTTAGAGTGAGATTGTTCAAGATCATCTAGGGCAGACTGAAGTTGTTCCCTCATACCATACACATCCATTGAGATTCCCAGATCTTCCTCAAGTTGTTAGGCTCTATTAGGAGGAACTTAGCTCTGATACCAATTGTTGATAACTGAGAGGGGGGGTGAATCAGTTATCTTAATTATTTCAGCTTTCTAATCTTCCTTTACAATTAATGTAGCATCAAATCAAATAAGCAAATTTAACCATGAAATGAGAATAACATCAATACACATGATACAATGATTTTGACGTGGAAAACCCTGTTAAGGGAAAAACCACGAGGTGACTAACCCAAGATATATTCTCTGTTAGAAGAATAGAACAGTACAAAATGACACTTGCCAATTAGGGCTCACTACCCGAGCACATTGCTGACAAGAGGCTCACTACCTACAATAGTTTATACAAGAAAATTAGATACTTGAATTGATGAGAAGCATCCACACATGTTGAGATTCAGTTACAGTTAGGCTTAATTGATCTACTACACTTCATTCTTCCTTTTATTTGGTGTTGTTGTCCTGTCACATACCGAACCTGTGTTCCTGCTATTATTCTGCTCTTCTACTTTTCTTCACACAACACAACACACACATTCACATCTAAAACCATCTGGTATATATATATGCACAAGTGATTTCAACACTTTTCTAGTTGGCATCAGGAATAGTCAATATTTTCCCAAACTCTGATCTGTCAGTTGAATCCTTGCATACAAAGTGATGCAAATCAAGGAGATGCTTATAGAAGTCATCAATCATGTGAGCCAATCATGAATGATACCTCAAGAAACTTAATCACCATCAATATCTCATCCAGATTTAGGTCTGATGCTCTATTGGTCAGTTCTTCCTTTGTCTACTCTGTCAAATAGGAACCCAACACTCAGGTGCTCATATCTTTTCACTCTTCTATCACTGGAGGCTAAATCCTTGGAATCTATCAATCAAGGTACTCCTCTTAACTTCCCAAAATCTACACTTTACTGAGATACCTCCTCTGAGAGATCCAGACCTGATTGTCAGACCTTGTTGCCTGCACTGTTCTTGCTTACCGGACTACAACACTTCTTCAGTTTGACTTCCGGTAAAGACATACCATGTCTTGTGGATGTGTGAGATGGACTTTGTTGCCATCAATGACAACATTTATGTAGCCATACTATGTCTCTTGCCAACTCAAACCCCGTAGAGGTTGTCATGAGTCTGATGTGTTTGGATTTGCATCTAGAGTTAGCATATGACTTCAGTATGTTCTTCTTGAATAATTTACAATATCTAATTGAAATGATAGTGACTATGTTTGGTATTCTACTCTTAGCCCACTGATGCTATGGTATGGTATCTTGAATAGTGAGGTTTTTCAAATGTATTATTTGCCTAAGTAGTATACAATAATATATTCTGTGTGATATTTGAAGTGTTAAAAGATAGTGATGTTCTGACAGGTGCATGAGGTTCAACTTAAAAAGAAAGTTATCAAATGTCCTATATTTCAAGATTTCTTGAGATGGATAGAGTGTGCAATTTTTAATGGATTTCAAGTTCTTGTCTTTACCATGGTGCACAAGCATAATTGCAGTATGATATGATGCAGTAGTTATTGTGAAGGAACAATACACTTATGACAGAGTTGTATGGACTTATAATGGCAGTTGGCATGATTCTCAGTTTGATTTTTTTCTTGGAACTGGTATTTGTTGTGATGTTCACAACACGCCCCTTTTTGCCCCTTAGCAAAATGAGGACCCCTGCTGTGGCTTGCCCCCTTTGTTTTTGTGCTCTAGGTAGTAATGGTAAAAAGTATCATCATATCAGGTGCATGATGATCCTCTTGTATGAGCCCAAAATTCAAGTTCTGAATCTTGCCTCAGGAACCTTGCCATGTGAAAGAGTGTAAAATTCTAAGCATGTTTGCCTTTTACATCACCCTGAAATTTGGCCAAGTAAGAAAGTTATGTCCGGTCAAAGTTTTGGTCCAACCTGATATTTGGGGGGAGGATCATATTTCAAAAATCACCTGATCTTTTAGATCACCCTGATATCAGTTTATCACCCAATATGCACCTTGCCCACAAACATCCGAACATCAAATTTAGGTGATGACCATATTTGCCTGTCAGTAGCATCATGTATTTTAGGAGGATCATATTTCAAACATCACCCGATCTTTTAGATCACCCCGATATCAGTTTATCACCTGATATACACCTTGCCCACAAACATCTGAACGTCAAATTTAGGTGATGACCATATTTGCCCATCGGCAGCATCATGTATTTTGCGAGGATCATATTTCTCAATGTAATTGATATTTCTCAATATCCTCCTACCGTGAAATATCACCCTGACGATGACGTCATCCAAACCCAATTGACAAAGAAACATCACATAAAGATGACATCATCATCATTTTTACCTCGTGGAGGTATATTTTTGAACATGACCTTTCCTGCATAACATGATGATGACATCATAGTGCCGCAGCACTAAACCAAGTTGTCGTCTGGATGACGTCATCTTGATATTCCGATAGGAGGTCATTTTAGTCTAAGGGGATCATCATCTTTCAAGTATCACCTGATGTTTCAAATGTCACCCAACATTCTGAAAGATCACCCTCTTCGCCAAATATCACCCTGATGTGGATGCATCACCCCGACCTTTTGTGCATCACCCAATTTTTTTGAAGATCAGCCGATCTTTTGAATATCACCCCATGGCTAGTATGATGATGACATCATCCAAGCTTGATGAACAAAGGAAATCACCTCCTAATGACATCATCATCCTTTTGCCTCACAGGCACTTTTTCAAACATCACTCCTATCTGATAAACATGACGATGATGTCACAATAACTACAGTGATAAACAGGGCCACCCTTCCGCTGACATCACCCTAATCTTTCAAAAGGAAGGTCATCTTACCTGCGGGGGTCATGTTCCAAATATCATCCTGATCTTAAAATATGACCTGATAAGCAAAACTTGACATATCTTGGTGATGTCATCTTTTTGGGAGGGTGCTATTCTTCAAAGCTCTTTCCTCTGGATCATGTTCTTTAGACCCGATTTCCTTCAATATCACTGTGACGTCACCATCATATCATGACCAAATAAAGAGAATGTCCAGAAATTTACATGCAGGTGGCAGAACTGAATGAATTATCAAAAGGGGACTGATTTCTCGTGTGCAGGCAGATTTTCGTAGTATCATGACCGTATATTTATGTTCGCACTTTCAAGGCATGATTTAGCATTAGTTTTTATCCTCCTCCTGATTATTTAAATGATGATACCTAACTTTATAGGATGACCACAGGTGCATCAGCCAGAGGATGTGGTCAGTGAGATGTTGTTGGCTCGCTCTGATCAGGTGGGGTTTCATCGATGATCGTGATGATGTGCAGTCGCGATGGAAAGGCAAGGCAGATAGATTTTGAGCCATCCCAAAACCTGATGATATCATCCTTTCACACTTCAGCAAGGCTAGTCCATCCTGATGACATCATCATCATATCCTGATCCACGAAGAATTTCAAGGTGCAGCCCGATATTCAAATAGAAAATGGTGAGAAATTAGAGCGGGAGGAATTTGAAATTATTTTGGAGCCCGATGTATAGCTTTGGTCAAACAAGAAGTACACGTAAGGCTTATGGAGGGTCAATATGCAGATTTGACCCGACGGCATGCAGGTGGGGATATATGGAGGATATATTTTATTAATGCTGACATCCCATTATGGAGGTGGATATATTTTATTAATGCTGACATCCCATTATGGAGGTGGAATATATGCTGACATCCCATTATGGAGGTGGATATATTTTATTAATGCTGACATCCCACTATGGAGGTGGAATATTTTATTAAGATAGGCATCCTATTAAGGGGGGAAGGTTGAATCATAGGAAGGGAGGACCAGTAGAAATTTCAAATCGGGTAGACCAGATTGCTAAGACTGGTGGGGACTGAATTGTTGAAACATTCAAGGTTCTTTCCTCATGATCACTGGAAATATGCATGTTTTATGAACATACTGTATGGAGATGAAGCTTTAGATTACATCATGATTGTAAACCTTAAGTAATCTTCAAGTTGATTTCTGGATATGTACTGGTGGATGCTATGTTCTTTAGAAGTGCTTTCATTTCATTGCATGTTGTTGTCAACTCTACCTCTAAAGATTTGCATTGGATCATGCTGATTTGTGGAATATCCTAGTGAAGTATGATTTCAGTTTTCTTCTCTTCATTATTGTATGGGAATATGTATGTGGGTCAGTGATCTCAGTCAAGCAAATCTTAGGAATCTCTTTCTCTAACCCTTTTTCTCATTTTAATTTTATAGAAGTCACTTTCATAACTGCACATCATGATAAACATTAAGTAGAACAAAGGAATATGTTGACATCCCGTAGATAACTGAACATCATTAGTATATTCTTGAACTAGATGCATGTACCATTGAAAGTATCATGCATAGAACCCCAAATAGAGGTAGGACTCATGCATACATCCACTTAGACACATCCTTTGAAGGAGTATGTTGTGTAGAATTTTCTCTTTAATTGAAAGCATTGTTGTAGAAGTAGAATTTACAGATCTACATAAGACCCCAAAATGGAAAACAGTAAATATACATCAACCACTAAGTAGTCTTAGCGGATTATGAACTAATCATCGGGGACTTGGGATCATGAATTCTATGAATTCATTGTATCTGTAGACACCCAAAATTGTCCCAACTTTGTCCATGTCTAGCAACACCTAATTAAAAACATTATCCTAGACATCATAAGCCAATTAATTAAATAAATTTTATTTATTTAATTAATTTCACATGCATAATCCCATTTATCCTATCCTCATCCCAATTAATTAAATAAATTTTATTTATTTAATTAATTTCCACATCATCTTATCCCATCCTATTCATCTACCCTATTAATTAAATAAATTTTATTTAATTAATTAATTTCCAACTCATATCACAACTAATTCAAATATTTTATTTGAATTAAGTCATCATCTTTCACCACATTCCAACACTTATCTAGTCAATCATGTGTTGCAATACAACTTTCATCCAAATCCTTCACATGCACAACTATTGGGACCTAATTTTAGTATTTATCTACACAAGCACACCTAAGCCTTATCTTCCCTTGCCACATGTCAATTAACTACAATTTCTTGATGTGCAAGGAAACCTAACTTAATCCTATCCATCCATTTCATCTAAAGCCCTAATTGATCCTAGCCATCCATTTGAACCAAGCCAATCCTATAAAGCAAGCCTCTTTTGAGCCATTTGAGACATTAGAGAGGAGACATTAGAGAGGACATTAGAGAAGACATTTAGAGGAGAGAAGACATGAGAGAAGACATTAGAGAAGACATTTGAGCCTCTTCTTCATGCAACCTCACTCTGCTAAATTTTCATCTCAAGCCATTATCCATCCTCTTTCAATCCATCTAGCTTGCATCTATCAACCATCAACCATTACCAGCACCTATCTCCTTATCAATGTTATGCTGTGGAATCGAGCAATCAACACAACAAAGCGATCAATCAACCAAGCTCATCTTGCATCTTTGAGGTATTGAATTATTTGGGTTTAGGTTATGCATTTTAATTGTTTGATCATTTCCATTTATAAATCCAAATTTTTCATTATATAGTATCTTTCAGGTTAAACAAGGGTTGGTGTGTAACTTTTATTTCATGTTGTACTTGTGTGGGTGCCTAACATCAACATTAGCAACAACAGAACTGGCGCTAGAAGGAGGGCCGAATAAGAAAACTATAGATTCCTGCAAACATTGCTTAAGTATCCTGTCAGTTTCCAAATCTGACCATAAACCAGCCTATTGTTCTTAGAAATTGAAGAATCCTTGCTTCTAAGCCAAACACCAAGTCTAGATCTAGTGGACCCTTTGAAGAACTACCTACCAGGGGATTCAGACCTAGGACTGTGGACTTTCATCACTCCCTTGATCCTAGTACATCTAGAGCTTCACTAGGGCCTGCTCCTGCGACTCCTATTGGCCTACACATATCCTTGCCAGGGATTTCTGTCACACCTCAGGTTCAACCTCAGCCGGTCACACCCCAGATCCAACCCAATCTGGTTGTAATGTCATTCTTCACAGTAGAGTCACCTTTGACCTTCACTGCATATCATGCTCTGCCCAAAAATCTAGATAAAATTTGTCCTAAATACCACCCATATCAGGATGCTGATGATCATGTCAGAACCTTCAAAGAAGCCTATTGTAGGGCTAGGATTGAGTATGAAGATGTGGTCTATAGGTTGTTTCCTTTCTCCTTAGGAGAAGAGGCCTACAACTGGTACATTAGTTTGGGTCAAGGTTCAGTCAACTCATGGGATGCCTTGGAGAAAGCTTTCAAGGATAGGTTCAAAGTGCCTATAGACCCTTCAACAAACTACCATTTATTTGCCACTATCAAGAAGTCTGAGGGAGAGCCTATAGCAAACTTCAATGCTAGATTCCAAAAGATGTTGTCTAAGCTAGTAGCTCCTTATAATGTAACAGATGAAGCTGCTAGGAGCATTTACTACTTAGCCTTAGATCCCTTGACCTCCATGTTTATTAGGAGGGCACATCCTGGCATAACAACTTTAGCAGGAGCCTTTGGGGAAGCTATAAAGGTTAGTCAGCAGTTAATACCTACTCCTACTCCAAATATTGCCTTTCCTACACTGCCTGGCATGTATCCAACATATCCTGCATAGTATCCTAATGGGGCAATGATACGCCCAGCAGTCATGCCTGCACCCTTACAAGTACCTCCACTGAGTATTATGCCACCTCCTAATGGGAATGGCCAACTGCCACAATATCCTGTACAAAATTAGACACCTCAGGTATAGATCCTAATAACAATAACACTGGATCCTCATTCTTCAAGCCTCAGACTAAAAATGTAGTGGCTAAAGCTCAGGAGGAGAAGGAAGAGATCAAGGAAATCTCTGCTCAGCTAAGAAAACTCACAACAGAAGTGACTCATTTGAGAAACCAAAATTTCTATTCCTTGTCCAATCAGAATAGGAATTATGCCAATGACTGGCCAAATTATCCTGACAGAGGATATAACAACAATACTTACAATAACAATAATGGCAACAACAATCTTCCTAGACAGCCTAGAGTGTGGAACACTAGGCCAAACAATGGTTCCTTGCCATCACCCATGGATAATCAGCCTCCTGGTGAACCTAAATAGACCACCAAAGTAAACCTTGTTGAGGCTGCACTCACAAATTGGTGCAGCATTCAGAATACCAATGCTCATGCAGAGTTAGATTGCCCCCAATTCAGGGTTGCATCCAGCATTTTCCAAGCTGAAATGTCCAGTACTTCAGGAAACCCACCTTATGTAGAGGGAAATGAGATTGTCCCCTGTGAGTATGATATTGCCATAGTGCTGGAAAGATTCATGCATCATCCCTATCAGCATGCAACCTCATCACATCAGGATTGCACCTCAACATGTGAGGAATCAGCCATGGCTCTTGAATCCAACTATGTTTTCCCATTTGAAGATGAGAATGAGCCATCAGTGGAACATGAAGAAGTCAATGCTTATCAACAACAACTTCAAGGTAGACATAACTACAACCTGAGGAATAACTCAAATCAATCTACTGGCCCTTTGATCACTTCGTTGCCTCCAAACAACTTCAATACTCCACCTGATCCCCAGGCAAATAATAACCCTGGATTTCCTAAAGTCAATGTGCATCACTTGACACCACAGAATACAACACCAAAAGCCACAAATCCACCTCTTGAACCTGACAAATTGGTTTCTTATCTGACTGATGAGATGAAAAGGGTTAAGATCAGCCTGCCATTGTTAGAACTACTTAGGATCCCTGCTATCAAGAGTGCTTTTGTGAAGTTTTTAGATAGTCCTACCCAAAAGGAAGATAGCCATACCCCAGGCTAGTCTGGAAATAAAGATCATGCTGCCAAGGATGCTAATACAAAATTAAAAACCCCGGCCATGGTCCAAGCTGTAGAGACCTCCCACATGACCCTATACAAAGACAAAAGTGAGTCGCCTCCCTTCCTCCTGACCGTAAGGATGTTCAGTAAGAACCTGCACAACTGTCTAGTGGACTCAGGAGCATCTACCAATGTGATGCCCTTATCCATATGCAATGCCTTAGGGTTGAATCCTGCTAAATCATTGAAGAAAGTAACCCAGCTAGACAAAATAGAAGTAAATGTGGTGGGGGAACTAACCCACATCCATATCCAACTAGCCTCAGATCCCAGAATCTAGTATTATATTGATATCCAAGTAGTCGATATACCTGATGCATACAGAATGTTGCTCAGTAGGGACTGGTCAAAGACCCTCAATGGATATATGTCTACTGACTTCAGTCACATGTGGTTGCCCTGGAGGGGAATACCTAACCAGATCAGGATCGAAGCTGAACCTCGCATGAAACACATGATTACCGAATATAATAATACCAATGAAGTTATGTATGTAAATGTGGAACCTGGAGTTTACTCCATCAGACCTCTGACTGCTAGGGTAGAAGAGATCCTGATGCTTGACATACATAATCACGATGCTAACCCTTGGGATGATGATGCCTATCTAGAACCTAGTTGTAATCTTGGAAACGAGATAGAGATAGATCACTTCAAGAATTTTGAGATGCATCTTCTTAAAGAGGTGAAATGCTGCCAATTGTTAAATGTACCTGTTCATGATATTTTATTTAGTGGATGGTGCAGGTTGCATAATGAGGCTCATTCTGAAAAGACATGTGAGGCTTGCCTAGACATGCTAGAGCTGGAACAGGCATACCATGAGGCATCGTCATCATCATCTGCGGTAAGTGATGCATGTAATAGTAATGATGTTGATCCTTATCTGTCTTCTATAGGAGCGAGAGGAAGCACACATCATGATGAAGATCCTGTTAAGGTAACAGAAGGGATACCAGTTGGCAACAGGAGTAATGCTAAGAACAAGGAGAAAATCACCCCTGGGAATGATTGTTTGATGGAGTCAGACTATGAGTTGGCTGACAAAGATAGGGGCAGCAGTCTATCCAAATTTGAAGAGTTCCTGTCAAAAGAAATGCAAAAGATGATGTAGCAGCAAAGACCTCCTTAGGATGTCTTGGTTGGAGGATGGTGTAGGTTACATGAGGCACCTCATTCAGAAGCATCTTGTTCATTGTGCTTGCACATTTTAAGAAGATTGACATTGCTTAGTCTAGGGGATATTCCTCCTAATGATAAAAGAAAAGAAGAAACATCAGCTTCCCATGAGGCCGATGAAGTGGTGCATAAGAAAACAGAGATACCAAAGTTGAAGTGGACATCCAGTGGTGCAGCTGCCAAAGCCAAAAGGAAGAAAGAAGCCCCAAACAAGCCTTTAGATGAAGACAAGCCATGGATCCTCAGGTTTGATGGATCCAAGTCAAAGCAAGGAGCTGGAGTAGGAGTGGACCTCATCAATCCATTAGGAATATCCTCCCTAGCAGTATATAGGTTGCAGTTCCCATGTACAAATAATGTAGCAAAATATGAAGCTCTAATTCATGGGATGTTGTTTGCACTTAGCAAGAAGGTGAGAATTCTACATGTCTATGGAGACTCAGAATTAGTTGTCAGGCAGGTAAGAGGTATATACTCCTGCAAATACAAAAGGCTATCTAACTATAGGCACAGGGTGTGGAACCTGATAGAAGATTTTGATGCCTTCAATATCACCCATGTGCCCAGGGAGCAAAACCATAGAGCAGATGCTTTGGCCCAAGCTGCCAGTGCTTTGGAACCTCTATCCATATCAAGTCTCAAAAGGTTCTTAGTCAAATTAGTATCAGTGCCTTCAGTACCAGATAATGTAACCAATCTTCAAGTATTTGATGATGATCAGCATATATTGGATTTTATTTCCAATAGAGAGGTTTTTGAAGCATAGATCATAGATGAAGTTAACATGGAAGATCATGTCTGGGAAGAAGGAGAAATCCTAGAGTTGCCTAGCAATAGGATCCCTAAGGGGATGATAGAGCTAGAGAGGGCATTTGACCTAGACAACACGCTAAAATAGAAGGACCTCCCAAAAGCTGATGAGGGGTAGTACTCTCCAATTGACATTGGGCAAGGTGGTAAAGAAAGAAATGTCCTGATTGGAAAGGTCTACATGCATGAAGAGTTCAAAGGGATAACCCAGGCTCTCCAGGACTACATCCATGTCATTGCCTAGACATATGATGAGCTAAAGACTTATGACACTTCTATCATCACCCATACTATTCCTTTGAAGCTAGATGCCAAGTCTTTTAGGCAGAAACAGAGACCTGTCAATGCCCTACTGAAGCCCATCATCTTTGAAGAAGTTAAAAGACTACTTGATGCTAGGATCATCTTTCTTGTGAGACACTCCATGTGGGTGGCGAACCTGGTACCCGTGAGGAAGAAGAATGGCGACATCAGGCTGTGTGTGGATTTCAGGAATTTGAATAGAGCTTTTAAAAAGGATAACTATCCTTTGCCTTCCCTAGATGAAGTCCTACAGGTTGTGAATGGAGCCAATATGATGTACTTCTTGGATGGCTTCTCTAGTTACAATCAGGTGATGGTGGATAGAATTGATAGATTGAAAACTGCATTCACCACTAAATGGGGGATCTTCGCCTACAGACACATGCCATTTGGGTTGATAAAAGCTGGAGCCACCTTCTAGCAGGCAACGGACATAGCCTTTAGAGGATTAATCAGTAAGTGCATAGTGATCTACATGGATGACCTGACTGTGTTTTCCAAAGATAGAAAAAACCATGTAGAGGACCTAAGAAAGGTGCTGAAGAAGTGCGAGCAGTACGGGATATCCTTAAATCCCAAGAAGTGCATGTTTGGGATGACCACCTGGAAGTTGCTGGGTCACCTGATAACTAAGAATGGGATTATCATTGATCTTGATAGAGTAGAGTCCATCATGAAAATATAACTACCTGGAAGCAAGACAGAGCTCAAATCTTACTTTCGTAAGATTAATTTTGTTAGGAAGTTCATCATCGGCTTTGAAGAGATAGTTAGGCCCCTGAATGCCATGCTTAAAAGGGATGCCAAGATTGAGTGGACACCTGAAGCTAGAATAGCTTTTGAAGATATTAAGAAAGCTATTTCAGATGCTCCAGTCCTGATCAATCCAGATTACACCAGAGACTTCTACATTTACTCATTTGCCTCTGAACATACCTTTGTAGCAGTGCTAATCTAGAGAAATGATGAAAAGCAAGAGAAGCCTATAGCCTTCATGAGCTGCCCTTTCAGAGATGCAGAGCTCAGGTACATAGATGTGGAAAGACAAGCAATTGCTCTAGTTCGAGCAGTCAAGAAGTTCAGGCACTACATCCTAAGAAGTAAGGTGATTGCTGTGGTGCCTGTTGCAGCAGTAAAGATGCTGCTAATGCAAAGTACGCCAGGTGAGAAGAGGGCCAAATGGATCACCATCCTCTAGGAGTATGACATGGATATCACACCCATGAGGTTGGTAAGAGGACAAGCTTTGAGTCAAATAATATCAGAGATAGACCCTAACATCCTGAGCTAGCAGTATGTGTAGATGCAAAAGATGATGGAACATGGTACTCAGACGTTATGCATGTCCTGATCACTGGCTGATGTCCCCCAAGATTATAGGCCTCCTAGAGGAGAGCCCTAAAGATAAAAGCACAGAAATATATGATGAAAGGAGGAACCCTATTCAAGAAGAATTATGAGGGGATATACTTGAGGTGCTTGGAAAAACGAGAAGCATACAAGGTACTGGCAGAACTGCATGATAAATTTGGGACTGCACAAGGATCATCCTTGGCCACCACTCATGCCATCCTCCAGGCAGTGTATTATTGGCCCACAATTTTCAAGGACACTGCTGAACACACCAAATACTATCACGTGTGTCAAGTTGCTACAAATAGAGATAAATATGCGGCTCAACCTCTACAGCCAGTGATGGAGATGCACCCATTTGCTCAATGGGGTATGGACTTCATAGGACCCATCAATCCTCCATCATCCTCAGGCCACAGGTATGTCTTGACTATTACTGACTACTATACCAGGTGGACTAAAGCTGTCAGTAGTAAAACATGTAATGCTGAGGATGTCATTAAGTTTTTGGAAAGCAACATAGTGACTAGGTATGGAGTCCCATATGCTTTAGTGTGTGATAATGGACCTGCCTTTGCTTCAATAAAACTATCAGGTTGGGCTTTTGACCTTGGGGTCATTTTGATATTCTCCTCCAATTACTATCCCCAAGGGGATGGATTAGCAGAATCCACAAACAAGAACTTGCTTAACATCATAAAGAAGTTGATAGATAAGAACCCAAGGGAATAGGACACTCTGTTGAAATATGCCTTGTGGGTAGATAGAACCAGAAATAAGGTTGCATTAGGAAACTCACCTTTTCACCTAGTATATGGGGTAGATCCCCTCCTCCCTATTAACCTAAAGATTCCTACACTACAGTTTGCACAAGAATACCTAGGCATAGATAACAAACAGGAGGTTCGGTTGCTACAACTGATGCACCTAGATGAAAAAAGAAGTGAAGCCATTAACCTGTTTGCTAAACATCAGGCTATTGTCAAGCATTGGTTTGACAAAAGGGCTAAAGTCAATGCCTTCAGGATATCTGAATTAGTCCTGATGTGGGATAAATCCCATGAGAGGAAAGGAGACCATGGTAAGTTTGATAGATTATGGATAGGTCCCTTTCAAATTTCTGCGATACTAGGAGATAGCACCTACAAGCTCAAGTCCTTAACAGGTGAGGATGTCCCATTGCCAGTCAATGGACAGTTCCTCAAGCACTATTTTCAGGCCTAAAGTAGCATCATGACAGTCATGTGTATCATAATGTATATTTGTAGGTTAGTTGTTTGTACAGTCTCCTTCCTTTTGTTTATTTTGTTTGGTTGCTTTGTTGTCCTCAGCAGGGATCTTTCTTTTGATTTAGAGCATGTAGGAGCAAACTAACAACCACAGAAAATAATGGAAAATTTTGATCATTCAGGTTAATTGTTTGAAATTTATGCATAACTTGTTGTGACTGTCATGAATGTAGAGAGTTGTTTGACTTGTGAAATTTTGTATTCAATAAGAATGCATTGAGTATTCAAGGAATGTTTCTCAAAATGACACACCTAAAATCCTTGGGTTGGTTGAACCTACCAATATAGATATTAGGTAAAAAATCAGAGGTCACCCTTACTACCATTACAATTCTCAGCTTAATTTCAGCAAGTGACCACTCCTTGCATTGCAACATTTTATGAAGTTCTACCAAAAAAAAAAATATAAAATATAAAGCAATAAAATGGATTTTACTGAAAATCTAGGTTAAGCCATCTAAGTAACTCTACCGAGGCTATAGACGCTCACTGGCAGTGGGGCTCTACTTAGGAGAATTGTAACGATATCCTTGCCGGGGCTATGGACGCCTGCTGGCAGCAAGGATCTATCTGGTTGGCTATGAGGGAACATCCTCACCTACGTAGGCTAATGTTACTCATTGGTTTGTTTAACTGATCTTCAAGATGAGGATGATTAATCACATGCACCCACTTAAACTGAAAGGAAAATTCACGCACCTTATTGAATACATTGAGTCTCAAGTTAGATGATGATCTGCAGGAGAGATAGTTGGAAGTTATGCATGTATTTCTTTCAATTTACTTTAATGGTCTTTGTTTTTGATTGTTTTGTTTGGTTGCTAGTTCTTGTGATGTTCACAACACGCCCCTTTTTGCCCCTTAGCAAAATGAGGACCCCTACTGTGGCTTGCCCCCTTTGTTTTTGTGCTCTGGGCAGTAAGGGTGAAAAGCATCATAATATCGGGTGCATGATGATCCTCCTGTATGAGCCCAAAATTAAAGGTCTAAATCTTGCCTCAGGAAGCTTGCCATGTGAGAGTGTAAAATTCTAAGCAAGTTTGCCTTTTACATCACGCTGAAATTCAGCCAAGTAAGAAAGTTGTGTCCGGTCAAAGTTTTGGTCCAACCTGATATTTGGGGGGAGGATCATATTTCAAACATCACTTGATCTTTTAGATCACCCCGATATCAGTTTATCACCTGATATGCACCTTGCCCACAAACATTCGAACGTCAAATTTAGGTGATGACTATATTTGCCTGTCGGCAACATCATGTATTTCGGGAGGATCATATTTCAAACATCACCCGATCTTTTAGATCACCCCAATATCAGTTTATCACCCGATATGCATCTTGCCCGCAAACATCCGAATGTCAAATTTAGGTGATGACCATATTTGCCCGTCGGCAACATCATGTATTTCGCGAGGATCATATTTCTCAATGTAACCCGATATTTCTCAATATCCTCCTGCCGCAAAATATGACCCTGACGATGATGTCATCCAAACCCAATTGACAAAGAAACATCACATAAAGATGAACCTCGCGGAGGTATATTTTTGAACATGACCTTTCCTGCGTAACATGATGATGACGTCATAGTGCCGCAGCACTAAACCAAGTCATCGTCTGGATGACGTCATCCTGATATTCTGACAGGAGGTCATTTTAGTCTAAGGGGATCATCATCTTTCAAGTATCACTTGATGTTTCAAATGTCACCTGACATTTCGAAAGATCACCCTCTTCACCAAATATCTCCTTGATGTGGATGCATCACCTTGACCTTTTGTGCATCACCTGATTTTTTTGAAGATCAGCCGATCTTTTGAATATCATGATCTTCCAAATATCACCCCATGGCTAGTATGATGATGACATCATCCAAGCTTGATGAACAAAGGAAATCACCTCTTGATGACATCATCATCCTTTTGCCTCATGCAGGCACGTTTTCAAACATCACTCCTATCTGATAAACATGATGATGACATCACGATAACTGCAGCGATAAACAAGGCCACCCTTCCGCTAACATCACCCTTATTTTTTGAAAGGAAGGTCATCTTACCCGCGGGGGTCATGTTCCAAATATCATCCTGATCTTAAAATATGACCCGATAAGCAAAAATTGACATATCCTGGTGATGTCATCTTCTTGGGAGGGTGATATTCTTCAAAGCTCTTTCCTCGGGATCATGTTCCTTAGACCTGATTTCCTTCAATATCACTGTGACGTCACCATCATATCGTGACCAAATAAAGAGAATGTCTGGAAATTTACATGCAGGTTGTTAGCACAGTAAAAATTTAATGTTTTTACTATCTTCTCACTCCACCATATTTGAACAAATCCTAAAAAAACATCCCAAAAAACCATAGTAAAAATTTAATGTATCTCACAGGATGTCTATAGATGAGCAGTGCTAAACTACTTAAAGGTCAATCTACCAGCAAGATGTCATATTTCTTACACTGATACATGAGGAATCATTTGAAAATAACCATCGGTGTGAGAATAGAGATCAGAAAGAGATTTATAGAAGTCACCGATGGAATAAGTAATACCGATGACCTTTCATCGGCAAGAGAACCAAATGGTCATACCGATCGGTATGACTCATAATCATTGGAGGATCCATCAAAAGTTACCCCAACGGCATATATCATACTGATGAAGTATTTCGGCAAGATTTTTTACCGAACATCCTACAGGGGCAATGAAACAAATAGCCATCGGCAAGAAATGAATCATTGGGATGAGAAACAAATAAGTCTCTGATACTCAATGTCTTGGAGAAAAGAGAGTTCTCGGTGAGACTCACAGTGATACAAATATCTATTGGGATGACTCAACATATCAGGAGAAAGGAATTAGGTCTTGCTGACTCACAAGTCATGGCAATCAAAAGGTATCGGTGACACTTTAATAGACTCTATCTGATAAAGAAAATGAAATGGCCATTGGGGAGATGATTTGGATCAGGTTATCTTTTAAAAGCTATCCCGATAGTATATTTCATTCCGATGGCAATAAATTCATACCTGTTGATATTATAGTGGCAAGACATTAATAGAGTCATTCCAATCCAAAGTAAAGATGACTATCGGTGAGACGACAAAGCTCGGGGAAACATAAATATGTTATCCTGATAGTATTGATCACCCCGATAAACAAATTATTATCGGTGAGACTCTTACCGATAGTTATATCGGTAAGCCTCATTATGTTGGAAGGAAATCTCAATCACACGGCAATGAAACAAGTCCTACCTATGGTCACGCCGATTGATTGTTTACGCCATAAGAAGCATTAAAGTACCCTAGACATTTTAAAAAATCATGCTGATGAGAGGAGTTATGGCGATGTGACATTTCACAGCGATGAACATTGAATTGATCAGACAATTAAATATGAACGGCCACAAAATCCTTTACGATCATTGTAATCACAAGGTCATTTGAGAGGAGAATACAGAGGAACTCTTGAAGCAAAAAATAGAGGATTTCAATTACAGCCATCGAACAACTGGTACTATCATACAAACCATTGTATAGCTTGTGTTTGAATTTTTTGCCAAAGTTTAAAATGGAGACTACAGGAAAGGGGAAAAGAAGAAAATCACAAGGGGAAAACAATAAATCTAAAAAACAAAAAACTAAACAAACCCCTAAGGAAAAAGTAAAAGACAGAAAACTCAATCAGGACTTGATTGACCAATTGCCTGGGTCAACTCCCAAGGCCAGAAGGTCTGCTCAACTCAGGGCAGAAGTTGAAAAATTAGAAGATAAACATAAGCACTTGGGAGATATCTGGACCCCAATCAGGGGATATGAGCTTTCTAGATTCCATTATAATAGATGGTTTAGGAATGCTCTTGTGTCAAACCCATGGCACTTGAATTTGGGAAAACTGGTTGTGCCTTACGTATTCCTGAATGTGGAACTCTTCCAACTGCTTGCCAAACATTACAATTCAAGCCTGAAAGCCCTCTGCAACCCACAAGGAGAACCAATTGTACATTTGTCAAAGAATGCTATTTGTGAAGTGTTTGATCTAGATGATTTATGCACTGTCCCTATTATTTATGAAGATCTTGAGAAAGAATATTGGAGAATGGATACAACTTACAATGGATGGAGGTTGCCCATTCATAGGCCCAGGGTTGAAGGAGAATTGATGTCCTTAACTAAAAATGATGGACCTCCCTTTCATGTAGCCATATTTGAACCATATATACAGCATACCTATTATTCTGTGGGCCAAGTCCTTGGTTCAGAGGTCCCCGAGTTCATGACTATCCCTCTAATGGTCATAGCCTCTGACATTCAGTGTCATAATGCGAGGCCATTTGATTATGCTTCCTATATTGCTAATAGAATGGATTATGGCTTATTTGAAATAAGAAATAGTGCCCCAGCATATTCTTTTGAGCATTACTCAATGCTTATGCACATGGTGTTGTATTTCGGCCAGGAAGTAGGGTTATGGCCAAGTGAGCTTAAAGTTGTTGCTGCAGATAAGAAAGGGGAAAAGATACCCATACAAATGTGGACCAGAATATGGGATAGTAGATATGCCCACTCCAGCTATGCCCAATTTGAAGAACACTGTGTAAAAGTGTTGTACAGGTATTCTAACCACCCTTGTGAATATTCAATTTCTACTGAAATAAAAAGATTCCTCAGGCTGAAGGATTTTGCTGGCCCCCATACTGTCACCCATAATTGGGGAGACTGGTATTGCTTTGAGGATGCTACTATGATCAGAGTTTATGGTTTTGAGGATACTCCATTCATATTGCCCAAGACTATCCCTGACAGGGTTGCATACTTAGAAATAATTTGGCAAATGCATTGCTCAAATGTAATGCATCTGAGTTCACATGATAAACAATCATTTATGTCCAGTACTTTATGTTTTGGAGATTTTACTATGGTTTCAAAAGAAGGTTACAATCTCATTTTGGACAAATTAATGCACTATAATATGAGGAGTGCTAAGGCAAGGAAAGGGTTTGACCCTGAAGGTTTTATTGACTCTGCATGCAGGAAACAAAATCTTAGTGGATACATGCACATACATTATCCACATGACGATGTTATTAGAAAATTAGAAGAGGCTAAAGTTGAATTGGTGATAGAAAAATATAACATGGATTTAGGTGAAAAGAAAAAGCAACTAGTAGAGATTGAAGTTGTATCCTCTGAGGATGAAGAAATGGCAGATCAAGGACAACCACAGGACAAAATAGCAGAAATGTCCAAAAGGCAAATGCTACAATATCAGCCTCCTATTGTGCTACATGATGAGGAGGGGACTGCTAATGAGGATCCATGCCAAACAACTTATGATTCTTTCATCTCTGATGATAAATTTATTCAGTCAAAAGAATTTAAGTCATTCTTGTATAAATACAAAGGGAAAGAGATCAGAGAGTTAGTAGATGATGTTTCTGCTAATAATGAAACACAATTGTTAGATATGTTGAAGGTAACAGTAGATAAAGAGATGCAGGACATGACACCTAGCAAGGGTAGATAGTTGCTTAAGGATGCAGGGGTTATGATTTTTCCTAGTCTTGATTTAAATTCTGCTTTGGTTTTTGATAGTTTTCTGAATAGTTCAAATGATAAGTATAAACTTACTCCAGAAGGAGTTAATGAAGTATATATGGGAACAAAATACAATAATGATGAAAATTCCTTAATGATATGGGCGTTATGTCCTCCCCATAAGAAGACGGCCATCATAGATACTGAAAAGACTTTTGGCCATGTCATGACTTTGAAAGCAGGGGAAACTGACCCTCTGATTACTGCAGACATTGGTATCAATGTTGCAAAATTGAACAAGGCACAAGCTCAAATGTTGATCAAAGAGAGAGATGCATACAGATTGAGCTGTGAAAGATTGACAAAAGAAAATGATTACTTGAAGGATGCTGTTAAAAGTACTTTTGGCCAATCCACAAAGAGAATAACTTAGGGTGAGAGCTCACAGGGCACTCAAGCATTATCCCTTGACCAGGCAACACAAATTCAGATAGATGCATTTGTTACAATACTGCAGAGTAGGTATGCAAACATGGTATGGTGGTTAAACTTGTTTTGGGATAACTACTCAGAAAATCACAAAGCAGTTAATAAACATGAAAGACTTGAACAGAGAATATAGGAAAAATTGATTGAGATACAAAGTAGAAGTGCTATTGATAGTACAGATATCTCTGATGTAGGAGCATTGCTCAAACAACACCAAAAAAAATATGACAAACTTAAAGCTGATGCTAAGGAAGTTACTGATGCTTCAAATGCAGGAGTGCCTGTGCTATTTAAAGACAATGGAGAGGTAAAGAGCAAAGAAGAATGGATTGTTGATTGTCAAGTCATACTACATGAGGCCACAGGAGCTCTCAAAGACAAAATTTATGCATCTGGAGAAGCTTGCAGACACCTAGAAGGAATGGTCACACTTGATGTGATTACCAGAAGTGCTATTGAGCTTACTAATTCTCACCGTGATCAAGAGTATTTAGATCACTTGGCTAAAGTTTATTTATGGCTGAATAGAGCCTAATTATGATTATGTAATAGTTGTTAATACTTGTTAAGTTCCCAAAAGATTTATTGAAGAGTTATGTCTCTTCATAGAAACATCTATATAGGTTCAAGCAATTGGTGCTGAAATATCATCAACAGTAGAATATAAACATATACATAAAATACAAAGTCTCATAATGGCCATGCTGTATATTTTATTTGAAGAAGAAGTTGAAGTTCTCTAATTCAGTGGTTTTATTTTAGCATCAGTTGTTTGTTAAATTTATTCAATTTATGGTTGTCTCCATTTCTGTATTTCCTTGTTGTTTAGATTAACATATCAAGTATATATTTGATCTGTCAATACACATTTTCTGTATCTGTGTGATTAAATAGGTTGGTATCCATTTAAGGAATTAAAACCTTCTGACTTAGTCACAGTAGCATAGAAGTGTTAAGTTTGGATTACCAAGTAGAGCCATATAATTAGGATTGCCATTCTGTCTCCATATTGATATTATCAGTCATCTCTTGCGTATTTCACTCAATTGGTTCCTTCAAGAAAGGATTAAATTGGCTTCTAGTGAATAACAAGGAATTAGATCATATTGGTTGGATCATTTAAGAAGAGTCTGTCAATCAACTCCTTACACATTTATACAAGTTATAAACTAGAATTGTGCCAAACAATTAGAAATATTACCATTAGGAAATCACTAGTCTTAGTCCTTCAATTGACTCTATTACCCAACAAGGCACTGGTCCTATTTAAACTCATTATCCTTTTACCTGGATATTGCTTATACAATTTTTACCAATCACACATTAGGCATTAGATACAGAGTTAATTAGAAATCTTTTCATCTATCCTACATCCTTTGCCATTGTAGATAGATTTAATTACTCCATACATTCACATTCAGTCTGCTTTAATTTTCCAATGTTCACCCGCCTAGGTTTAGCAGGACCTGAAGCGTAGGAAATCATCAAAACTTAAAGGTTGATTTCGTCTAGTTCAAAAATGTTGCAAATCTAAACATAGAGCTTGGCATCCTCTTAGGATTGGCAACTTGCATTTTTGAGACCTAACAAATTGGTGACTTTGCTGGGGACTTACTAAAAGACCTTAGAAATTAATCCTTTCTTCCATAGAGTCATTTCAGAAAATTTAATCTGGTAACTCTGCTGGTGACAAGAATCCTACAGATAAAATATAAACTTTTCCTATTTAATAAATAGGTGGCGACTCTAGTTACAATTATAACAAAGAATTCAATATCAAATGGATGGTAGGAGATCCAAGATGGAAGGTAAAAAATTACAGTCATCTCCGCCACTTAGAAACATTTCCAAAAGAAATGGACATTCAAATTATTCTCACCAAGATAATAATCTGGATATCCAAGAGAATAATCCAGAGAAAAATATTTCAATTCACAACAAATTCACACCTCTACATGATTCAAATGAGAACCTCAGTGGAGCAACTGATGATATTTTGGCAAGGTACAGACCCACTCCTCAAGAATAGCATGATTATGAAGCAAAGATCATGAGGGAGATTGATCAAAACCAAGCTAGAAATGACTTCAAGATGTCATTACATTAGGGAGAAGAGATGGGATATGGATTTTCAAATCAGGGAATGAATGATAATCTAGAACATCAGGAAATAAATAACAATACAGAGAATTTAAAAGACACGAGTGAAGAGCAACAAGAAATACTTATGCTCTGGGAAGAACTCAAAAGGTACAAGATACTGGGAGAGAAAGTCGTTGAAGCAAGAAATTCAACATAACAGAAATAAAGCTGAAACAATCCCCCCAAAATATGTGCCTCCATATAGAGGAAACAATTCAAGAATTCCACAACAAAATACAGGTGGAATTTCAAATTCACATGCATCTAGAAATCAGCAAAATACTGTACCCCAAAACCCTAGACCACCTCCTATACGTAATGCATCTCAACATATGGCAAATACTTACCCACCCCCTAGTCAACAATATTATAGACCACAAAACCATTACATAAATCCCCACATTAACCAACATCAACAATATGCATATCATCAGCCACTAGGTGGATATAATTACTATCCCAATCCACCACCTTTGAATTTCCCACCTCAAAACCTTGCAAATATATGTAGTCAATTTGATTTAACTGGATATCAGTTGTATCCATATCCTATGGATAGTACTTGGAGAAATATGGTTCCCAAGTTTACTGGAAACAATGCAATATCTATGGAAGATCATATCAGAAGTTTTAATGCTTTTGTACAGGATATTGGTATGGATTGGGAAGACATTAGAATGAGGTTATTCATGATGTCCCTCACTGAAGATGCCAGAGATTGGTTTAACAGCTTTCCTGATGCCTCAATCAATTCAATAACTAGCTTCCATAACCAGTTTAAGGATCAATATGGCAACCAATATGCTGTTGAGTTTGCATTACATGAATTGATAAGTATACAGAAGTATCAAAACGAGTTAGTATTTGATTTCAACTTAAAATTTTCCAAGTTACATAATAAGGTACCACATGGAGCCAAGTTATCTGACCCGGTAGCACTGAGTATCTATATGAAAGCATTTGACCCCAAAACAAGGTACGAGCTTAGAAACAGGCGTCCTGCAACCTTGGCCGAGGCACAGAAAGTGGCCCTAACTATTGAAAACAATAGGAAGGCTGCAGGAATGGTCAGTAAGAGGGACAATCATAGAAATCCTTAGAATCTAAATGTTCAACAGACTAAACTAGAGGGTCAATATAGGCATGAAAGACCTAGATTGCATGATATGCCCTACAATACAAATTGGAAGGATGGAAGACCCATCGATAATAGCAGAAAGCAACCATATGGAAAGGATACTCCTGATCCCCTGAAAAGGAACATGGCACATATGGTAGAGAATAAACCTTGGTGTTTTGTGTGTAATTTACCACATTTACCTGAATACTATGAGGTAGCTAAATCAATACAGCCAAAGGAAATGCTATACAACTATAATAGAGATAATCACACCATAAATATGATGCAGGATACACCATGTGTGGTGACAAAAGATTACTCTTCTTCTTCAGAAGAAGGATATGAGTATGATGTAGGGAACCAAAGGCATCATATCAACATGGGAGAACAAGAAGTATTCTCAAACTAGGGAGCTAGTTGTGAGCAACCTATTTGTTATAACAACCAGTCATATGGTCAATGGAGAAAGCCTACTAAGGATGAAAGAGAAGCTCTCACAGTGGCTGCAGTGGCTCAAGCTCAAAACACTTACAACTTAAGGAATAGAACAACAAATGTTGGGCAAGGAACTCCTGGGAGTGTATTTATAAAAGACCAGAATAACAAAGGGAGTAATACAAAATCACTATCCAAAGAACCAGAAAAGGGGGATAAAAGTAAAATGAAAGAAAATCAAGAAAAAGAGAACACAAAAATAGAAAAGAATGACCAGACCATGGCCCATTCTTTTGACATTGCTCATGCAGTGTCTCAAGTGAAGATATCAGTTCCACTCCTAGAGATGATGAAAATAGATAAATATAGGAGTACAGTTGTCAAGATGATTTCTGATACACCAAATCCAAAACATAAAAGGTTTGAAAAAACAACAAATAATGTGCATCAAGAAAATTTCAAAATGCTTGAGGTATACCTTGGTGACACACTTACAAAAAATCCCTCACAGGTAGACCCATTTTATACTACACTAGTAATCAAAAATAGGATAGTCAGGAATTGCATGATTGATTCAGGTGCTGCCATGAACATCATGCCTATAGCAGTTATGAAAGAATTGGGAATCTGGGTTGATACTACATATGGCCAGTGTTATGCAATGGATAACAGATCTATTCTAGTAGTTGGTATTATGAAAGATGTAGAGATAAAACTTACCTCACACCCTGAAGCAACTTATAACATTGACATTACTGTGGTTGATATCCCACCATATTATGGAATGCTTCTATCAAGGCAATGGGGTGCAATGACAGGAGGCAATGTTCAGTTAGATTTATCATATGCCACCATACTAGTGGGTGACAAGGAAACCAAGCTGTGTAGAGAGCCAAGGTTGACAATATTATAGAAAGAATGGATCGGCATCAGATAAATTTCTTTTGTGATACAGATTTAGGAGTTTTTAAAGTTGGATAAAGTACACCAAAATTGAATAACACTGATCCAATACACACTGAATCTATGAAAGAAGAAAATGATCTGTGGAAAATGTATTTTGATGGTGCATGCAGCAAAATAGGAAATGGGGTTGGAGTAATTTTCATTTCACCAGGAGGTAAAACTTTCAAATACTCTTTGCCATTGACATTTGAATGCACAAATAATGTAGCTGAGTATGAAGCCTTGCTCATTGGCCTAAATATAGCCACTAAACACAAAATAAAAAAGTTAGCTGTCTATGGTGACTCTGAATTGGTCATCTCCTAAGTAAGAGAAAAATACTTATCAAAAAATAAAAGATTAAGACAGTACAGAAATACGGTTTGGGATAATATTGAATTGTTTGATGCCTTTTCAATCAACTAGGTTGATAGGTCTAAAAACATTATGACAGACTTTTTAGCAAACATCGCATTAAAGAGAGATGATGTCACATTAGGAGGGATTACAGAAGTTGAATTTAAAACTAGACCTACCATCCCTGATAATATACGGAACTGGCAAGTGTTTGATAGTGATGCTAATATAATCAATTTCTTACATTGTGCCGATTATTATGAAAATCAAGAAATTGATTTTAATCCATTTGTAGAGGAACATGATGGGAAGGAAACCCTTTTTGGCCAAGAGGTGGTTCAGTTGAAAACGAATAAGATACCCAAGGGACTTATTGCATTAGAAAAGGCATTTGATGGCCACAACAGATATAAAAAGAAAGACACACCAGTGATACCTAATGACCTTGAAGAAATCAATTTAGGGACACAAACAACCCCAAAGAATGTATATATTGGAAGAAATCTTGACCCAAAAATCAGGAGCAGACTCATCAACATGCTTAGGAAGTTCAGGCATGTGTTCGCTTGGTCATATGATGATTTAAAGGCATATAGAGAGGATCTATTTCAACATGAGATACCACTGAAGCCAGATGCTAAACCATTTAGACAGAAACAGAGGCCAATCAATCCTACATTAGCCCCTAAGATGCTAGAGGAACTTACAAAGTTAAGGGATGGAGCTATAATCAAACCTATTAGACATTCTTCCTGGGTTTCAAATTTAGTACCTGTCAGGAAAAAGAATGGTGACATTACACTATGTGTGGATTTCAGAAACTTGAATAAATCTTCCCTCAAAGATAATTATCCTCTCCCCAATATGGAGGTAATATTGCAGAAAGTCACTGGATGTGAATTGTTATCAATGATGGATGGTTTCTCTGGTTACAATCAGGTAAAAGTCAAGGAGTCAGAACAATTTAAGATTGCATTCACCACTCCATGGGGAACATATGTATATTTGAGAATGCCATTCAGATTAACTAATGTTGGAGCAACATTCCAAAGAGAAATGGATGTGGGTTTTGCTGAATTGATCAATAAGATTATGATAGTATATCAAGATGACTTGACAGCATATTCAAAAAGGGCTGAAGATCATTGCACACACTTAGAACAAATATTTATCAAAGCCCTAGAATATTTGATATCATTGAACCCTAAAAAATGCCATTTTACAGTGATAGAAGGAAAATTGCTTGGCCATATAGTCTCGAAGGAAAGAGTTAAAATAGATCCTAAAAGGGTAAAAGCAATTAATCAAGTCCCTATTCTAAAAAATGTAAAAGCTATACAATCATTTTTTGGTCAGATAAATTTTGTCAAAAGATTTATACCAAATTTTGTAGAGATTGTTTGTCCTATATCAAAAATGCTGAAGAAGAACTCAGAAATGAAGTGGACAACAGAAACATTAGAAGCATTTCATAATATTAAGAGGGCAATCAAGTAAGCCCCAGTCTTAATATCCCCTGACTTCAGTAAATCATTCCAACTATTTTCATTTGCTTCCTATCATATAGTTGCAGCAGTGCTATTACCGAAAAACAATGATGGATATGAACAGCCTATCTCTTTCTTCAGCAAGTCCCTTCAAAATGCAGAGTTAAAGTATGATATTATTGAAAAACAGGCATGTGCGTTAGTAAAAGCAGTTAAAACTTTTAGACCATATTTGGTGGGGGCTAAAATCACAGCATATGTTCCTAATGCTGCAGTGAAGGATGTATTAGTCCAAACTGAAGTCATCGGTAGGAGATGTAGGTGGATCAATAGGATTCAGGAATTCAATATTGAAATTCAAATCACTAAATTGGTGAGGGGACAGGGTCTTGCCAAATTGATAGCTGAAAGTAATCTTGAAGCCTCTCAGATATGTAATGTTGATGCAAGTACTAGTATTGAACATACTCCATGGTATAATGATATAATATATTATCTAGAACATATGAAGTGTCCTGAAGGGTATGATGATAATAAAAGGAGGACACTCAAACTACAAGCTTCAAAATATGTACTTATCAGTGGGGATCTTTATTGGAAAAACAGAGATGGGGTTCTACTATTATGCTTGGATGAATACCAGTCAAAACATATTATGAAAGAGTTGCATGAAGGCATGTGCGGAGGTCATTTCTCAGCAAAGACTACAGCCCATAAAATCTTGAGGGCAGGATACTATTGGCCTAAAGTTTTTAATGATTCATACCATTACACTAGAAAGTGTGAAGCATGCCAAAAAGTTCTCAGGGAAGTTAAAATATCAGGGAGCACTACCCTTAAAACCTATGCAAGTTGAGGCTCCATTTTATCAGTGGGGTATTGATTTTATAGGTGAAATCTCAGAGAAATCAAGTGGGGGGCACAAATGGATTTTAGTGGCTATTGATTACTTTACAAAATGGGTAGAAGTGATCCCAACTAAATAGGCAACAAGTAAAGTTGTGATTAACTTTCTAATGGAGAATATTATATGCAGATTTGGGACTCCAGTAAGATTGATTACAAATAATGCGATGTGTTTTAGATCTAATGAATTCAAAGGATTTTGCAATACACATGGTATCACTGTTTCTTATGCTGCTCCCTACCATCCACAGGCCAATGGACAAGCAGAATCAAGTAACAAGAGCCTCTTGAAAATCATAAAAAGAATGTTGGATAGAAACAAGAAGGCTTGGGATTCAAAATTAAGAATGGTAGTGTGGGCTGATAGGATTACTATAAAAAGAGCAATTGGGAGATCTCCTTATGAATTGGTGTATGGGACACAAGCTAGATTACCATTGGAAAATCTTATACCAGTATACAAATTCATTCTTCAGGAAGACTTGAATATTCGTGAACTAATGGAGGAAAGGTTGGAACAACTAGCAGAACTTGATGAAACAAGAAGAATAGCTCAAAGGTAGAATGTTAAGTTACAATCACAAGTAAAATATCTTTTTGACAAGAAGGCCAAAGACAGAAAATTTGAAATAAATGATATGGTATTGATGTGGAGTGCAAGGTGTTAGGACAAAGGAAAACATGGAAAATTTGAAGCCCTGTGGTTGGGTCCTTTCGTTATCACTGGCAAGGGAGGTGGTGACTCTTACTACATATAGAATATGTCAGGAGATGAACAGGAATTGCCTATACATGGGCAATACTTGAAGCAATTCTTTTCATAAACATGTACAAAGAGAATTGAGCATTGCTAGTGCATGGACAACCCTCAAATAATTCTCAAAATATTTTATTCCATGCATAGTAGTCAAGGAATCAATCCCGTTCCCCATCATTTGTTACTTTCCTTTTCCCATTTTCATAAAAACATCACCCCAAAATAAATAAAATATGTGGTCTACTTCCCCAGGAGATCTAGATCCTTGTCATACTCACAGGGAGTATACATCACAGATAGAGCCACTGTTAGGACAGTAAAAATTTAATGTTTTTACTATCTTCTCACTCCACCATATTTGAACAAATCCTAAAAAAATCCCAAAAAACCATAGTAAAAATTTAATGTATCTCACAGGATGTCTATAGATGAGCAGTGCTAAACTACTTAAAGGTCAATCTATCAGCAAGATGTCATATTTCTTACACCGATACATGAGGAATCATTTGAAAAGAACCATTAGTGTGAGAATAGAGATCAGAAAGAGATTTATAGAAGTCACCGATGGAATAAGTAATACCGATGACCTTTCATTGGTAAGAGAACCAAGTGGTCATACCGATCGGTATGACTCATAATCATCGGAGGATACTTCAAAAGTTACCCCAATGGCATATATCATACCGATGAAGTATTTCGGCAAGAGTTTTTACCGAACATCCTGTGAGGGCAATGAAACAAATAGCCATTGGCAAGAAATGAATTATCGGGATGAGAAACAAATAAGTCTCCGATACTCAATGTCTTAGCGAAAAGAGAGTTTTCGGTGAGACTCACAGCGATACAAATATCTATCAGGATGACTCAACATATTGGGACAAAGGAATTAGGTCTTACCGACTCACAAGTCACAGCAATCAAAAGGTATTGGTGACACTTTAATAGGCTCTGTCCGATAAAGAATATAAAATGGCCATCGGGGAGATGATTTGGATCAGGTTATCTTTTAAAAGCTATCCTGATAGTATATTTCATTCCGATGGGAATAAATTCATACCTGTTGATATTATAACGGCAAGACATTAACAGAGTCACTCCGATCCAAAGTAAAGATGACTATCGGTGAGATGACAAAGCTCAGGGAAACATAAATATGTTATCCTAATAGTATTGATCACCCCAATAAACAAATTATTATTAGTGAGACTCTTACCGATAGTTATATCAGTAAGACTCATTATGTCGGAGGGAAATCTCAATCACATGGTGATGAAACAAGTCCTACCTATGGTCACGTCGATTGATTGTTCGCGCCATAAGAAGCATTAAAGTCTCCCAGACATTTTAAAAAATCACGCCGATGAGAGGAGTTATGGCGATGTGACATTTCACAGTAATGAACATTGAATTGATTAGATAATTAAATACGAAGGGCTACGAAATCCTTTACGATCATTGTAATCACAAGGTCATTTGAGAGGAGAATACAAAGGAACTCTTGAAGCAAAAAATAGAGGATTTCAATTACAGCCATAGAACGACAGGTACAATCATACAAACCATTGTATAGCTTGTGTTTGAATTTTCTGCCAAAGTTTAAAATAGAGACTCTGGGAAAGGGGAAAGGAAGAAAATCACAAGGGGAAACCAGTAAATCTAAAAAACAAAAAACTGAACAAACCCCTGAGGAAAAACTAAAAGACAGAAAACTCAATCAGGACTTGATTGACCAATTGCCTGGGTCAACTCCCAAGGCCAGAAGGTCTGCTCAACTCAGGGTAGAAGTTGAAAAATTAGAAGATAAACATAAGCACCTGGGAGATATCTGGACCCCAATCAAGGGATATGAGGTTTTTAGATTCCATTATAATAGAAGGTTTAGGAATGCTCCTGTGTCAAACCCATGGCACTTGAATTTGGGAAAACTAGTTGTGCCTAACATATTCCTGAATGTGGAACTCCTCCAACTACTTGCCAAACATTACAATTCAAGCCTGAAAGCCCTCTGCAACCCACAAGGAGAACCAATTGTACATTTGTCAAAGAATGCTATTTGTGAAGTGTTTGATCTAGATGATTTATGCACTGTCCCTATTATTTATGAAGATCTTGAGAAAGAATATTGGAGAATGCATACAACTTACAATGGATGGAGGTTGCCCATTCATAGGCCCAGGATTGAAGGAGAATTGATGCCCTTAACTGAAAATGATGGTCCTCCCTTTCATGTAGCCATATTTGAACCATATATACAACATACCTATTATTCTGTGGGCCAAGTCCTTGGTTCAGAGGTTCCCGATTTCATGACTATCCCTCTAATGGTCATAGCCTCTGACATTCAGTGTCATAATGCAAGGCAGTTTAATTATGCTTCCTATATTGCTAATAGAATGGATTCTAGCTTATCTGCAATAAGAAACAGTGCCCCAGCATGCTCTTTTGAGCATTACTCAATGCTTATGCACATGGTGTTGTATTTCGGCTAGGAAGTAGGGTTATGGCCAAGTGAGCTTAAAGTTGTTGCTGTAGATAAGAAAGGGGAAAAGATACCCATACAAATGTGGACTAGAATATGGGATAGTAGATATGCCCACTCCAGCTATGCCCAATTTGAAGAACACTGTGTAAAAGTGTTGTACAGATATTTTAACCACCCCTGTGAATATTCAATTTCTATTGAAATAAAAAGATTCCTCAGGCCAAAAGATTTTGGTGGCCCCCTATTATCACCCATAATTGGGGAGACTGGTATTGCTTTGAGGATGCCACTATGATTAGAGTTTATGGTTTTGAGGATACTCCATTCATATTGCCCAAGACTGTCCCTGATAGGCTTGCATACTTAGAAATAATCAGGCAAATGCATTGCTCAAATGTAATGCATCTGAGTTCACATGATAAACAATCATTTATGCCCAACACTTTATGTTTTGGAGATTTTACTATGGTTTCAAAAGAAGGTTACAATCTCATTTTGGACAAATTAATGCACTATAATATGAGGAGTGTTGAGGCCAGGAAAGGGTTTGACCCTGAAGGTTTTATTGACTCTGCACGCAGGAAACAAAATCTTAGTGGATACATGCACAAACATTATCCACATGATGATGTTATTAGAAACTTAGAAGAGGCTGAAGTTGAATTGGTGATTGAAAAATATAACAGGGATTTAGGTGAAAAGAAAAAGCAACTAGCAGAGATTCAAGTTGTATCCTCTGAGGATGAAGAAATGGCAGATCAAGGACAGCCACAGGACAAAACAGTAGAAATGTCCAAAAGGAAAATGCTACAATATTAGCCTCCTATTGTGCTACATGATGAGGAGGGGACTGCTGATGAGGATCCACGCCAAACAGCTTATGATTCTTTCATCTCTGATGATAAATTTATTCAGTCAAAAGAATTTAAGTCATTCTTGTATAAATACGAAGGGAAAGAGATCAGAGAGTTAGTAGATGATGTTTTTGCTGATAATGAAACACAATTGTTAGATATGCTGAAGGTAACAGTAGATAAAGAAATGCAGGACATGATACCTAGCAGGGGTAGACAGTTGCTTAAGGATGTAGGGGTTATGATTTTCCTAGTCTTGATTTAAATTCTGCTTTGGTTTTTGACAGTTTTCTAAATAGTTGAAATGATAAGTATAAACTTACTCCAGAAGGAGTTAATGAAGTATATTTGGGAACAAGATACAATAATGATGAAAATTCCTTAATGATATGAGTGTTATATCCTCCCCATAAGAAGTTGGCCATCATAGATACTGAAAAGACTTTTGGCCATGTCATGACTTTAAAAGCAAGGGAAACTGACCCTCTAATTACTGCAGACATTGGTATCAATGTTGCAAAATTGAACAAGGTACAAGCTCAAATGTTGATCAAAGAGAGAGATGCATACAAATTGAGCTGTGAAAGATTGACAAAAGAAAATGATTACTTGAAGGATGCTGTTAAAAGTACTTTTGGCCAATCCACAAAGAGAATAACTCAGGGTGAGAGCTCACAGGGCACTCAAGCATTATCCCTTGACCAGGCAACACAAATTCAGATAGATGCATTTGTTACAATACTGCAGAGTAGGTATGCAAACATGGTACAGTGGTTAAACCTATTTTGGGATAACTACTCAGAAAATCACAAAGTAGTTAAAGAACATGAAAGACTTGAACAGAGAATATAGGAAAAATTGATTGAGATAAAAAGCAGAAGTGCTACTGATAGTACAGATATCTTCGATGCAGGAGCATTGCTCAAACAACACCAAAAATACTATGACAAACTTAAAGTTGATGCTAAGGAAGGTACTGATGCTTCAAATGTAGGAGTGCCCATGCTATTTAAAGACAATGGAGAGGTAAAGAGCAAAGAAGAATAGATTGTTGATTGTCAAGTCATATTACACAAGGCCACAGGAGCTCTCAAAGACAAAATTTCTGCATCTAGAGAAGCTTGCAGACACTTGGAAAGAATGGTCACACTTGATGTGATTACCAGAAGTGCTATTGAGCTTACTGATTCTCACCATGATCAGGAGTATTTAGATCACTTGGCTAAAGTTTATTTATGGCTGAATAGAGCCTAATTATGATTATGTAATAGTTGTTAATACTTGTTAAGTTCCCAAAAGACTTATTGAAGAGTTATGTCTCTTCATAGAAACATCTATATAGGTTCAAGCAATTGGTCCTGAAATATCATCAGCAGTAGAATATAAACATATAAATAAAATACAATGTCTCATAATGGCCATGCTGTATATTTTATTTGAAGAAGAAGTTGAAGTTCTCTGATTCAGTGGTTTTATTTTGGCATCAGTTGTTTGTTAAATTTATTTAGTTGTATGGTTGTCTCCATTTCTGTATTTCCTTGTTATTCAGATTAACATATCAAGTATATATTTGATCTATCAATACACATTTACTGTATCTGTGTGATTAAATAGGTTAGTATCCATTTAAGGAATTAAAACCTTTTGACTTAGTCAAAGTAGCATAGAATTGTTAAGTTTGGATTACTAAGTAGAGCCATATAATTAGGATTGCCATTCTGTCTCCATATTGATATTATCAGTCATCTCTTGCGTATTTCACTCAATTGGTTCCTTCAAGAAAGGATTAAATTGCCTTCTGGTGAATAACAAGGAATTAGATCATATTGGTTGGATCATTTAAGAAGAGTCTATCAATCAACTCCCTGCACGTTTATACAAGTTATAAACTAGAATTGTGCTAAACAATTAGAATTATTACCATTAGGAAATCACTAGTCTTAGTCCTTCAATTGACTCTGTTACCCAACAAGGCACTGGTCCTATTTAAACTCATTATCCTTTTACCTTGATATTGCTTATACAATTTTTACCAATCACACATTAGGCATTAGATATAGAGTTAATTAGCAATCTTTTCATCTATCCTACATCCTTTGCCATTGTAGATAGATTTAATTACTCCATACATTCACATTCAGTCTGCTTTAATTTTCCAAGGTTCACTTGCCTAGGTTTAGCAGGACCTGAAGCGTTGGAAATCATCAAACCTTGAAGGCTAATTTTATCAAGTTAGTTCAGAAACGTTGCAAATCTAAACATAAAGCTTGGCATCCTCTTAGGATTGGCAACCTGCATTTTTGAGACCTAACACAGGTGGCAGAACTGAATGAATTATCAAAAGGGGACTAATTTCTCGTGTGCAGGCGGATTTTTGTAGTATCATGACTAGATATTTATGTTTCCACTTTCAAGGCATGATTTAGCATTAGTTTTTATCCTCCTGCTGATTATTTAAATGATGATGCCTAACTTTATAGGATGACCGCAGGTGCATCGGCCAGAGGATGGGGTCGGTGAGACGTTGTTGGCTTGCTCCGATCAGGTGGGGTTTCACTGATGATCATGATGATGTGTGGTCACGATGGAAAGGCAAGGCAGATGGATTTTGAGCCATCCCAAAACCTGATGATGTCATCCTTTCACACTTCAGCAAGGCCAGTCCATCCTGATGACATCATCATCATATCCTGATCCGCGAAGAATTTCAAGGTACAGCCTGATATTCAAATAGAAAATGGTGGGAAAGTAAAGCGGGAGGAATTTGATATTATTTTGGAGCCTAATGTATAACTTTGGTCAAACAAGAAGTACATGCAAGGCTTACGGAGGGTCAATATGCAGATTTGACCTGACGACGTGCAGGTGGGGATATATGGAGGATATATTTTATTAATGCTGACATCCCATTATGGAGGTGGAATATATGCTGACATAGCATTATGGAGGTGGATATATTTTATTAATGCTGACATCCTATTATGGAGGTGGAATATATGCTGACATCCCATTATGGAGGTGGATATATTTTATTAATGCTGACATCCCACTATGGAGGTGGAATATTTTATTAAGATAGGCATCCTATTAAGGGGGGGGAAGGTTGAATCATAGGAAGGGAGGACCAGTAGAAATTTCAAATCAGGTAGACCAGATTGCTGAGACTGGTGGGGACTGAATTGTTGAAACATTCAAGGTTCTTTCCTCATGATAACTAGAAATATGCATGTTTTATGAACATACTGTATGGAGATGAAGCTTTAGATTACATCATGATTGTAAACCTTAAGTAATCTTCAAGTTGATTTCTGGATATGTACTGGTGGATGCTGTGTTCTTTAGAAGCGCTTTCATTTCATTGTATGTTGTTGTCAACTCTACCTCTAAAGATTTGCATTGGATCATGCTGATTTGTGGAATATCTTGGTGAAGTATGATTTCAGTTTTCTTCTCTTCATTATTGTATGGGAATATGTATGTGGGTCAGTGATCTCAGTCAAGCAAATCTTAGGAATCTCTCTCTCTAACCCTTTTTCTCATTTTAATTTTATAGAAGTCACTTTCATAACTGCACATCATGATAAACATTAAGCAAAACAGAGGAATATGCTGACATCCCGTAGATAACTGAACATCATTAGTATATTCTTGAACCAGATGCATGTACCATTGAAAGTATCATGCATAGAACCCCAAATAGAAGTAGGATTCATGGATACATCCACTTAGACACATCCTTTGAAGGAGTATGTTGTGTAGAATTATCTCTTTAATTGAAAGCATTGTTGCAGAAGTAGAATCTACAGATCTACATAAGACCCCAAAATGGAAAACAACAAATACACATCAACCACCGAGTAGTCTTAGCGGATTATGAACTAATCACCGGGGACTTGGGATCATGAATTCTATGAATTCATTGTATCCTTCAGGATAAACAAGGGTTGGTGTGTAACTTTTGTTTCATGTTGTACTTGTGTGGGTGCCTAACATCAACATCAACAACAATAGTATTATTTCTTCTTCTCTCATTTTTAGAATTGTTGTCAAAAGAGCAAGAATTTGGTGTTATACAGTTGTTTCTTGATGCCTTTAGTTATTATGGGTTATACAGTGGATTTTCTAGTTTGATCATTCTGGGTGTTCTTTCTTGATTACATTGGTACAGTGTTATTTACTAATGTTGACTATGTTATTCATATGATAGTGTGCCTCAATGAAGTAGTCTTAATTGTGTTCTACTCCTCTCAAGTCTCTCAGTCAAAGATTAAAAAGATGTGTCATCTTGCATATATATAGTGGATAGTTACCATGACATGTTTAGCATCATGAAGATGCTAATATAGTGCTATCTATTTCTTTTTCATATGGTTGAGTTACAAATGAACGGTAGATTTGTCATCACAAGAGGAGTATTTTGTTCATGTACAAAGTCTAGTTATAGTGAGTGGTTCCTTGGTTACTCAGACACATGTCTGTGGTGCTTACAAGGATATGTTAACATTATTAGTGTCCTGATAGTGTGTATGCATTTGATAAAATGCCAATATTGCTTAGCACAGTGATGATTGTCTTGAGACACACAAGTGTTTGATAAGAGTGCCTATACTGTCAGTGTGTAGCAAATTTGTCTGTTGCTGCTACTATAAAGAGATTATACACTAAGTGACAGTATTGCTTTGATAGTCCATACAAATGTCTTAGTTAGATAACAAGTCTTTGAATGCTGATAATTGCACCATTGTGACAGTAATAAATGACCTATTTAGTGAGCTTGATTCAAGGTGTTCTAAATGTTTCATGGTATTGGATCACTACAAAGAATTTGAGTACTTCATGACAAGTTGTTGTGGCATTGATTTTTTGATGGCTTTTATTCATCAACAGGATGACTTCTTATGGGGAGAAGATAGTAAGGATGCATAGTTGATGCAGAGTGGAATGCAACGGAGGCAACCTAATAGGAAGGAGCTGCCAATAATACAAACAACCTGATAAAAATGTCTATCGGCTGAACATCATCATCATATTTCCTAACACCAACAGCATCATCACCTTTCAACAGCATCATCATATTTCGGATGATCGCAAATATCCTCTTGTCGACTACCATTTACCTCCTTCGACTGTCGCCTATCATCATCATGATAAACAACGGGCGCTCACCTCCTCCGGTTGCACTGTTCATCGGGTGCCAAACACAAGCGGCATCATCATGATATTCAATATCACCTTCGTCAGCAGGATATCCTAATATCCGGTTGTCCCAATATCCTGATGACGTTCCACTTCAACAACTTGCCTTCGATGCTTCACTGCCCGACGATACAAGCAACAGCATCATGATATTAAACATCCGGTTCCTCGAAACCTCCTGATGATGCTAATACAACTTCCTGCCTGCGCCAATACTCAACCACTTAGCGATAACAGGATAAACTCGCATAGAGGGGTTTCTGAATATCCTAATGACGATGACGTCATATCCTGATGACGATGACGTCACACATCATCCTGATGAACTCTTCAACACTTAGCCAAAAACTCAACTTTCACGCCCGCATCCGTTAGCGATATGCGGATGATGACCTTCCCCGAGAGATGATCCTGACTACGATATATACACTGAGTATATATCCAACTCAAAACATCATGATGCACCTGCAACATGCAAATTTCAACAACTTCATGACCCGATCCTGATGGCGATGGATTCGCAGATGATGTTGCGGCTCGTCCCGACTGGAAACGCACATGCAGACTCCTGTGTATCCTTCCACTGCATGAAAACACTCACAACCGCATAATTTCACAAAGATCATGTGACGACCGGGCCGGATCACCTCCAAACCAAAATCTAACAGTTTATCTTCTAGACCTAGCACATGAGGATGCTAGGCTGATTTACAGCATGCTTCTAACAGATCTCCTGAACAATGCAATGCATAAACACAAATGCAATCTAAGCTATGATACAGGACCATTCCACCGATTTGCAGGATCAACCAGTGGAAGGGTTGAAAGTGGTCATTAGCTTGCAAAACGGAAAGGAAATCAACCCAGATGCAAACAAATAATGCAAAAGACGAGATCTTATTCAATTGAAATTCAATGTCCTGAATACAGCTTCACAATGTCTGAACTGCTCTCCTGAATATCTACTCAACACCAGTACATCAATATCAAAACTATATCAAACTACATGTCTAAACCCTACAGATCGAAGGTATATATAACAAATCCTTCGAGTACTACTAACATCACTTCCCAGCGGCTGGGAGCTTCCAAGCGGCTGGGAGAGAGGACAGCTCAGACTCTCTTATCCCGATCTCTAACTGCCTACACTTACTCCTATGTTGAACTATTACATAGCATCGGTCCAGTGGACCTTATTACATGATAAAGTCAAACATACTAAAAATAGATTATCCCGTCATCATGCTGATAATTATCCTACATCCTGATCATGTATGTCATCATGCGGACCTATATCCTGATCATGAGCGGGTGCTCCTGCACCATACTCCCCAAAAGAAGAAATCTCAAGTCCACTTGAGATGAGAGTATCAAGGTCGGCACCATGCTTCTGTATCTATTCTGCAGTCATCCATACAGCTTCAGAAGTCGGTTGTCCCTTCCAAGAGACGAGGTACTCCAAGTACTTCTTGTTCCTGGTCTGCTTGACCACTCTAGTGTCCAAAATCTGCTGTATCTGTGGAGGATCATGTGGAGGAATGTCTTCAGCAACTGTATCCTGTAGGATATCCTGATCTGCATCTGGATTAGCCTTGTATGGAGTTAAGTCACATACATTGAAGATAGGAGATAAACCAAGATCAGGTGGTAGTTGGATCTTATAAGCATTTTGTCCATGTTTTTGCAAAATCTGACATGGTCCAACTTTCTTTGGCATGAGCTTAGTATACTTCCCCTTAGGGAGCCTGTCCTTCTTCAAGTGAATCCAAACCAAATCTCCAACAGCAAATTGAACATCCTTCTTCTTCTTGTCAGCATACTCCTTATACTTTAAGGTGGTTTGCTGGAGTTGGGTCTTAACCTGATCATGAACTTCTTTGATTGCTTCAGCAAAAGCTTCTCCATCTGCACTAACAGGATCTGCTGTAGGTAGTTCTCGCAACTCTAAAATACCTCTGGGATGCATTCCATATACTACCTGAAAAGGCAATTTTCCTGTGCTCCTGTTGACAGTATCATTATATGAAAACTCAGCTTGAGACAGGATATTGTCCCACTTCTCTCCATGCTGTTTTGTTAAGCATCTAAGTAGATTCCCCAAGGAACGGTTCACAACCTCAGTTTGTCCATCCGTTTGAGGATGATATGCAGAGGAAAATGACAAATTGGTTCCCAGCTTCCTCCATAGGGTTCTCCAGAAATGACCCACAAACTTCACATCTCTGTCTGAAACTATGCTCAAAGGTAACCCATGAATTCTGACAATTTCCCTGAAGAATAAATCTGCAATATATGAGGCATCTGCAGTGGTTTTGCATGGCAAGAAATGTGCCATCTTACTGAACCTGTCCACTACAACAAAAACACTGTCAAATCCTCTCCTGGTCCTTGGTAAACCTAAAACAAAATCCATACTGATACTTTCCCATGGTCTGGAAGGAATGGGTAAGGGCTGATATAACCCTGCATTAGTTGACCTGCCTTTAGCCTTCTGACAAATTACACAGGTTTCTACAAATTTCCGGACATCTGTCTGCAACTTAGGCCAGAAATAATGCCTCCTGACCAGATCAAGAGTCTTGTCTAGACCAAAATGACCTGCCATGGCTCCACAATATTTCTCCTTGATTATATTCAACCTCATAGAACACCTGGGAATACACAACTGTCCACCCTTGAACAACAATCCATCTTGGATCAGGTATTCAGAGAACTCAGCATGGTATTTCTCCCCAAAAGAAGTACAGACCTGATATATTTCTCCAAAATCTTCATCAGACTCATACATGGTCTTGAGTGAGTCAATGCCAACACTCTCTAACTGAATCTGATTTACTGTGAGAACTCTCCTGCTCAAAGCATCTGCAACTTTGTTCTTAACCCCTTTCTTATGCTTCAAGGTAAAAGTGAAAGCCTGTAGTGTTTCTACCCACTTCATATGTCTGTGGTTCAGCTTCTCCTGACTGTTGATGAAACTCAAAGCTTGATTATCTGTGAAGACTATGAACTCCTTTGGCATCAGGTAATGCCTCCATTTCTTTAGGGACTGAACTAAAGCATACATTTCCAGATCATATGATGAATACCTTTGCTTAGCATCATTGAGCTTTTCACTGAAAAATGCAATTGGTCTACCCTCTTGACTGAGTACTGCTCCAATGGCCATGTGACTGGCATCACACTCTACCTGAAAGATCTTATTGAAATCTAGAAGTGCAAGGACTGGCTGCTGTGCCACCTTCCTCTTCAATGCCTCAAAGGAATCATCTGCTCCTTGAGTCCAAACAAACCTGCACTTTTGTCCTCCTTTGATGGTATCCAACATGGGTGCACAAATATGACTGAACCCTCTGATGAACTTTCTGTAGAAGGTTGCTAACCCATGGAAACTTCTAACTTCATTCATGGTCTGTGGAGTTGGCCAATTCAAAATGGCACTCACCTTCTCCTTATCCATCTGCAGCTTGCCTTGTGAGATGACAAAACCTAAATAGGTGATCTCCTGTTTCATGAACAAACACTTGTCCAAGTTGATCATCAGCTTCTCTTCATGTAATCTCTTGAGAACCAGATCTATATGCCTGAGATGTTCTTCTCTGGTGTTACTGAAAATCAGAATGTCATCTAAATAGACTATGACAAACTTACCAATGAATTCCTTCAGAACCTCATTCATCAGCCTCATGAAAGTACTAGGGGCATTAGACAAACCAAATGGCATAACCTTCCATTCATACAAACCTTCATTTGTTTTGAATGCTGTCTTCCACTCATCACCTGGTCTAATCCTTATCTGATGGTATCCACTCTTCAAGTCTATTTTAGTAAAGTACTTAGCATTTCCCAAACAATCAAGTAAATCCTCAATTCTGGGGATTGGAAACCTATACCTGATTGTGATCTTGTTGATGGCTCTGGAATCTGTGCAAAGCCTCCAAGTGCCTTCCTTCTTAGGTGCTAGTACAGCTGGGACTGCACATGGACTCAGACTCTTCCCAATCAGACCTGAATTCATCAATTCTTCAATCTGCCGGGCTACTTCTGCATTCTGTTCTGGGGTAAGCTTATAAGCTGCTTTATTTGGAAGTGTAGACCCTGGAATCAAGTCTATGCAATGACTGATATCTCTGATAGGTGGTAGGGATCTTGGCATTCCCTCTGAAATAACACCTTTGTACTTATCCAATAACTCTTGGACAGCTGGGTCTATCAACCTTGGCTTCTTCTCCTTCTTGGCTTCTTGCTGTTGTTTCTTATTCACACTCATACAGGGGATTAGGGCATATGCAACTGCACCTTCTGCTGCTACTTCTTTCATAAACTGTTTGCCTTCCATCAGCATGACCTTCACTTCTTTGCCTTTAGACTTCTCCTCTTTCTCCTTCAATGGGAATAGTGTTACATCCTTACCATCTTTAGTGATTTTATAGGTGTTTTTGACACCATCATGTTGTGCCTTCAGCTCATATTGCCATGGTCTACCAAACAAAAGGTTGCAAGCATCCATCTTGGTGATATCAAACAACAACTTATCTTTATATCCACCAATCTGGAATTCTACCCAAGCCTGCTCTTCTACAGTTGTCTGCTGACCTTGAGTAAGCCATGAAACTTTATATGGAGATGGATGATGCAATCTCCTAAGCTTCAGCTTCACCACCATTTCTTCAGACACAAAGTTCTCAGTAGAACCAGAATCAATCAAAACTTTACAATCCTTACCTCCTGCTTTGCAAGTGGTTCTGAAAAGGGACTTCCTCTGAGGGGCTTCTTTATCAGGTACCTTCATGGTAGTTACTGTTCTTCTCATCATCAGGGACTCTCCACTTTCTGGATATCCATAATTCTCAGGACCATTCACACTCTGAAAATCATTAGAACTTGTCCTACTTTGATTATCAGGTTCATTGACCAGATTTGTCCTCCTTTCTCCTGCTGAGCTTGTAGCCTTGTCTGGACATCTGCTGGCTATATGGCCTTCTTTGTTACAGTTGTAACACCTGATGGATCCTCTACCCTGGGATCTTCCTCTGTAAGGTCTTCTACCTCTGAAGTTTCCTTGCTGACTGACATTCTCTCTCTGACTCTGGCTATGGTTGCCCTTGCTATTGTCTTGACTAGACTCTCCTTGATATCCCTGTCCTTGTCCTCTGCCTCTGAAAGGACTCCTTCCACCTCTTTGTTGTCTTCCTCTTCCTCTATTGTTCTGATCTTGCTTTCTCTTCAGCTTTTCTTCCACCTTCAGTGCCAACTGAAAACTTTTCTGCACTGTATCTGGGTTATGCAGACTCAGATCTTCCTGAATATTAAACCTCAGTCCATTAAGGTATCTGGCTACCTTTTCTTCTTCACTTTCTTTCACCTTGGTCTTCATACAGAGTTTCATGAACTCTTCTATATATGAGCTGACATCTAGCTCCTTCTGCTTCAGGTTCTGCTTCCTCTTGTGTAGCTGGATACTGTAGTCCAAAGGAATATAAGCCTCCTTTACCAATTCCATCATCTTTTTCCATGTGGCAACTCTACGTTTTCCCTCCTGCACTCTATCATCCTGAACAAAGTTCCACCATGTCAAGGCAGCTTCTTTCATCTTTGACTGTGCTATCTTCACTCTCTGCTGTTCTAGTATCTCCTCTGTCACAAAGAAATTGTTCAGACAGTCTATCCATTCCATTACTGAATCAGGGTCCATCTTACCTGTAAACACTGGCAAGTCCAGCTTCACATCCATGGTTCTCCTCTCCATGGCCTTGAGGGCGTTCAACAGCGGTCTCTGGTCTGCAGGAACGACCTCCTCGCTCCAATTAGGGATATCCTCTTCTTCCCTATCATCTTCTCTACCAGAACCTACTCTACTCCTCAACTTTGCTAACTCATCTTTCAACTCCTGATTCTGAGCCTTCACGGCCCTGCTTTCTGAAATCTGTTTCTTCACCAGAACTGCCAACTCAGCGTTGGTCATCTTTGTTGGGAACTCAGATGTTCCTTCTTCGTCTGACATCCTGCTTATCTTTTCCAAAAGATCCTAACCTTTGCTCTGATACCACTATGATGCAGGGTGGAACGCAACGGAGGCAACCTAATAGGAAGGAGCTGCCAATAATACAAACAACCTGATAAAAATGTCTATCGGCTGAACATCATCATCATATTTCCTAACACCAACAGCATCATCACCTTTCAACAGCATCATCATATTTCAGATGATCACAAATATCCTCCTGTCGACTACCATTTACCTCCTTCGACTGTCGCCTATCATCATCATGATAAACAACGGGCGCTCACCTCCTCCGGTTGCACTGTTCATCGGGTGCCAAACACAAGCGACATCATCATGATATTCAATATCACCTTCGTCAGCAGGATATCCTAATATCCGGTTGTCCCAATATCCTGATGACGTTCCACTTCAACAACTTGCCTTCGATGCTTCACTGCCCGACGATACAAGCAACAGCATCATGATATTAAACATCCGGTTCCTCGAAACCTCCTGATGATGCTAATACAACTTCTTGCCTGCGCCAATACTCAACCACTTAGCGATAACAGGATAAACTCGCATAGAGGGGTTTCTGAATATCCTGATGACGATGACGTCATATCCTGATGACGATGACGTCACACATCATCCTGATGAACTCTTCAACACTTAGCCAAAAACTCAACTTTCACGCCCGCATCCGTTAGCGATATGCGGATGATGACCTTCCCCGAGAGATGATCCTGACTGTGATATATACACTGAGTATATATCCAACTCAAAACATCATGATGCACCTGCAACATGCAAATTTCAACAACTTCATGACCCGATCCTGATGGCGATGGATTCGCAGATGATGTTGCGGCTCGTCCCGACTGGAAACGCACATGCAGACTCCTGTGTATCCTTCCACTGCATGAAAACACTCACAACCGCATAATTTCACAAAGATCATGTGACGACCGGGCCGGATCACCTCCAAACCAAAATCTAACAGTTTATCTTCTAGACCTAGCACATGAGGATGCTAGGCTGATTTACAGCATGCTTCTAATAGATCTCCTGAACAATGCAATGCATAAACACAAATGCAATCTAAGCTATGATACAGGACCATTCCACCGATTTGCAGGATCAACCGGTGGAAGGGTTGAAAGTGGTCATTAGCTTGCAAAACGGAAAGGAAATCAACCCAGATGCAAACAAATAATGCAAAAGATGAGATCTTATTCAATTGAAATTCAATGTCCTGAATACAGCTTCACAATGTCTGAACTGCTCTCCTGAATATCTACTCAACACCAGTACATCAATATCAAAACTATATCAAACTACATGTCTAAACCCTACAGATCGAAGGTATATATAACAAATCCTTCGAGTACTACTAACATCACTTCCCAGCGGTTGGGAGCTTCCAAGCGGCTGGGAGAGAGGACAGCTCAGACTCTCTTATCCCGATCTCTAACTGCCTACACTTACTCCTATGTTGAACTATTACATAGCATCGGTCCAGTGGACCTTATTACATGATAAAGTCAAACATACTAAAAATAGATTATCCCGTCATCATGCTGATAATTATCCTACATCCTGATCATGTATGTCATCATGCGGACCTATATCCTGATCATGAGCAGGTGCTCCTGCACCAATAGTGAAGCTTTGACAAGTGAATAGTACATTTGATGCACAACAGTGGTATTAACATGTAAATAATATGTTTGATATTAGTTGTCAACTGTTATGGTTCATCCCTGACAATGTTGGACTTGGTGTTGGCTATCACAATGATATCTGTGTTTAGTATTTTTTTCACAGTGATTATTCATTTCTTGAGCTTTAAAATTCAAAGATTTCAATGCAATAGTATGCAGTGCAAAATGGAGTTTGTAGTACAATTCTTTTGCATGATGACAATGTTCTTTGTCATATTATTTATTTCTTGATGCCTCTTGATCATTGGTATATTTTGATATATTCTGGTGTTTTGGCTAGTGGACTATTACAGTGATGTTTACTTTGCCAGTTTTGTGATAGTGATCATATCAATGTTTTTGATGGTCTGGTGTTTCACATGGTTGGCATATTCCATTGTTGTCCTTGATAGTACCTTCCTTCTCAGGTGCTATGATACATGTCCTCATTCTTTGGTATTGACAGTGTCATGATGTTTCAAGACATTCTGGATACCTTGGCTACATTGGCCAATGATGGTATGATTTATATATCATGTTTTTGCCTATCATTTCTTTTTGCAACATACTGGCTTATGGTTCCTAATCTATCTTTGAGGCAATTGGACAATTCTTCCTCCCTTTGTCTTTAATACAAAAAGGGGGAGAGAGAGTTGTGTTTTGCCATCAAGGACAAAGGGAGAGTTTGTTACCCTCTTAGTTGTTGTCCTTGATGTCAAATACACAAACTCTCAGGTTTGTGGTGCATTGATAGTTGCATTCATAATAGTTGGCATGGCAGAGGTATTTGGTTTTATGTGATAGTGAGCTTGGACAGTGAGTTTCCATAATGTGGATGGTAGAGGTATTTCATTTTATGTGATAGTGAACTTGGATAGTGAGTTTGCCTAATGTGGATGTTATATCTTTGCATACTATGGTTATTATGTTTGGACTGCACTCTTGGTGTATACGCCATATGCAAATGAAGGTCATTGTGTCTTGTTGATATTAATTGTTTCTCTTGGTCCTCTATGTGAACAAAGTCATAATGTTGCAAGGATATCCTAAGGTGGTTATTATTATTTCTAACTCCCAATTTAGTAAAATGGCATTCAAATTGTTTGTTTCATTTCAAAAATGGCATAACTAATTTTATTCATGGTAATCTTCATATGGTTAAAGGTAGATCAAATTCAAAGGTACAGAGTTATATTGTTATTGATCATTCCTTATGTCTTAAGGAGATTTCATTTTTATAAATGTTAGTAATATTTTCTTATTCAAGGTTTCAAGTGACACCTTTTACAAGAGTTGTTTCTTTGTGTAAATAAAAGAAATTACTAAGACTTGCATGCTATTGGGTCACTTAAAGTTGTCAACCTGCTGGGTAGGTTTTGAGCTTGAAAAGAAGGTAAAGTTTGTTGTTTTTAATTTTTTTGGTCAATGGGCCCTTTAGTGCACACCGAGATAGATAGTCAACAAAGGAATATGGTGAAAGAGATTGTTGAGAACTCATTTTGCAAATTTTAACTTTGATATCTCTCTCTCGACCTAAGGTTACAAATTTTTACAAATTTCTTCAAGATTTTGTTATGATTGTTGGGGGATCTTTGAGTTTTGACAGAGATAAACTTCAGTGGAGTGAGCTTGCTCATTTTAGTTTCTTCTTTTAACTTCAATTCACAATAAAAGGTTTTCTTGTTGGCATTATACAGGCGACATTATTCTTTTGTTCTTCTATTTGAAGGATCATGATTTCTTTTCCAAGTTTTTGAGTTTTGTTTGCATGAAGACGAGGAAATATTTGTATTACAATTTGAACATGATGACAGACTTGGGTTTCCTCTCTACTTAAAAAGGTTGTTTAAGTCTACAATAGTTGACTTCTTGATCTTGGTAGTTGACATTGTGTTATTTTTTCAGATAGAAAATAGTTGACAAGCGAAAAGGAAAAATTGTGGCTTCGTAACATCTCATAACTACAGTTGAATGACACAAGGTTTCAAGGGTTAGCATTTATTTTTTTCTTGTCGATGGAAAAAATTTATAAAGAATAATGGTTTAACAAGGCTTTTAAAAAACAAAGGCTCACCCATTTTACTGAACTCTATGGTCTATCTATGGTGGTAGTTTTTGATTAACCCACTATTACTCTAAAGGCTTTAAACTGTTGTATATATTTTGTTTATCATTGATGAGAAGGAAGTTTTTGAGTAGTCAGTTTGATCCTTGGCTTAAGATGGAACCATTTGACCATTTGGGTCTTTTAGTTATTTGTTCTACGAGAAAATTATTTGCACAGTTACATTGTTTCAGTTATAGATTCAAACTATTTCATGAGAGAAGAAAGGCAATGTAATTTGTTATATATACACTTATATGATATTAATTATAGTGTGTGGGTGCATATACACTATTAATGAGATTGATGAGTGTGTAGTGGTACACTATCATTGAGATTGTAATAGAGTGTTAATGTAAGATCTATCTTAAGTTGATGTGCACAGTTTTGATTATTGATTCTTGAGGTCTCCAAAATTCAATGAGACTGTCAAGATCTGGATTGAAGTGAAATAGAGAAACCCTCCATATTGTATATTTTCATCTCATTTATGAGAAGTTGTAAGTGATCATGTCAGTGAGACAATATGATCATTGCTAGTGAGGCTTGTGTTGCCAGTGAGGCATTTTGTAGTCAGTGAGACATAAAGGCTAGTGAGTCTCTGTAATTGTTGTTTTTGATGATTAAGCTAGTGAGGCATTTTTTGGAGTGGTTTTTCATCCCTAGAGGGTTTTCCACTCGTCAAATCTTTGTGTTATGGTCACTTGTGATTATGTTTCTCATAATACTTTGTTCATGAGTTTATGTTCATTGTTTTGTGATTTAACTATTGCATATTATTGTTGACATGATGCTCTTTTTGGGTTAGTACAAATGCATGATTATCATAGTCCAATGAAAGTTATAAAACTGTCTCTATTTTTTGTCAGTCTTATTGTCATGATTCAACAAATATTAATATGATACTCATAAATATGTTTTGATGGTTCATCATAGTTCATCAATAGTTGTCTTATTCTTTCATGTGCACAAGTTGATCTAATAGTTCATTGCAGTTCATAGATGAATGTCTTGTCTTCATTATAAAAAGGTTGAAGTTCATAGTTGGTAAAAGCTTATTACTATTGGTTGCTAAAAACAAGTCTATCTTATAAGACACTGATTCACCCCCCCTCTCAGTGTCTTCCATACTCCAACATGTATTTCTAGTATGCTAAGATCTTCTCATTGCTCCAATCTTTCTTAATTAGAGTTTGTTTCAAACCATGAGTCATTTTTATTTTTGGATCATAACCCTTGATTGGAGTATAAAAGGTCTCCCATTTCTTAGGTGACTCGCTAGGTATATCACTTTTTTTCACATAGAGCTCAGGAGTGTTAGTTTGTGGTGACTTCCTTTATTTGAAGAATGGTCAACTCTCATGAGTGAAAGTAGTATAGACCTTATTATGATGGAGCCAGGAAGCCATGAAGCCATTGGGGTCATACTTCCACTTATCTAGAATCATTACTAGCCCATAATTTTCTATCTTTTTTTGCAACATATACTTTGATTCACTTTTTACTACTGAAATGCCACCTTTAGTCCAAGGAACATCATACAAAGCATTTTTCCTCTTTTTTGTGCCAAATTCATTATCAATTATAGATAGCTGATAGGCCAATTCTAGGGCCAAGACCCTTGTTGTCAAAACCTTTGGGAGCATAAAAGCTTATGTCCCAAAACTGTGAACCCTAATCATGGTATAATGTGCCCTGAAAAAATAAGCATAGGGGACCCATGAGTTTATAATAACCCCCCTGAGCCTATCAGTCATCTTGTCTTTGATCTCTTCTTTTTGTAATTGCTCAACTAGGGGAGCCATAAAATATTTAGAAAACTTGTAGGGATCAGAGGTTTCAGACCAGATATGGGTCCATGCAAACATAGGGATTCCTCTTTGAGTGTCAATTACTAGGTCATATAGGTCTAGATGCGTATATGGCAAGAATAGTTGGTAGTTTTGATATAAAATCAAATGGAAAAGGTAGGAAGAATACCTGAAAACCTGTGTATTCGTAAAATCAACCAATTGATCCTATATCATGTGAGCAATGTGCTCCATGAAATCAAACTTGTATTCATTTTTCCTTGATACTTTATTTATATAAAAAATGGCCCCAAATTGCCAATCATGTACATTGGCATCCTCATCCAAACAAAAAATGAAAGCCAACATTGAGCGCGCATCTCACACATCCATGGTCAACAAATGACGGGTAAGGGGAATGGACATCATATTGATGTTATCTTCATCCAAATGAAGGTCTATGTTAAATAAATGTTGTTTAGTCTCCACCTTTTTCCTAACACTCTACATTTTGGGTATATCTTAGAAGTTGGTGCTGGAGTCATACATTAACTACAACATGCCACGGATAGCTTTTGCATTGATATGAACATTAAAATTCTTATTCTCGATTCTCTTGATAGAGGCGACATAGTTAATTGCACATAATTGAACTAGCTAATGGTATGAATGCACCAATGGGACCATGAACTGGGCTAGATTAGAACTCCAAATACTCATACCAAAAGATTCATTTTTCCCCTATTTTTCTTGGAGGATGAGTCTCACATGTGCCCCTTCTCTTAGGTTTTTAAATTTTTAGAAATTTTGGGATCAAAAATACAATCTACAAAGTCTTTAACTTGAGAATGGTCCACAACCTTAGCTTTTTCAAGGACTCTGGTTCTTGGTATGTTGAACCTAGGTTCCGCCTTAGCTATAACATATGACTTGGTCTTCTTCCACTTATTTGGTAATTTGAACAAACCCCTTTGCTTTTCACCCTTTGAGGATTGTCCACCCTCGGTCATCTCTTACAACTTTCTACTTAAGCTATTCACTTGCTCAAGAAGTTGAGGATAGGTAATTCTAGTGAATTCTATTGCAGCAATACAACAATGAAGAATAGGACTTTCTTTCAAAATGCTTGGCTCCAATAGCTTGAATTAATGAGACCCTATTAATGGGGCCATCATTTCATATTGATTACTCTAAAAAATGCACCAAAAAGATAGTTATGAAGATCCTTTAAATCTATAACAAATCTCATGATGACCTGCCAGTAATGTCTTATTCTTCAATATCATTTTCCATCAACTTAGATTTTTTAGTCTTTATCAATGATATCATTGGAAAGGATACCTAGAAGATCCAGAGAGTCTTAGACACAAACATGTGTTCTAGAGAACACTTATTTAAATGAAGCAGGAAAAACATACAAAAGGGAAACTAAGCTAACTATAGTATAGGGAGCAAGATTAGCCTTAAGTGAAATGCTTAAGGAAGATACCGTTGACAAGAATGCCTAGTTGTTCTCCTTCCATAGTCTCCAATTCATATGCATTAGGCTACTTACAAGTAGTGATCTTAAAGGGTCCTGACCATAATGAATCAAACTTGCCATGACATCCTGGTTTTGAGGCCCTTTCATCCCACTTCAAAACCCAAGCACTAACCTCAAAATCTAGCTCTGAAGTCTTTTGATCAAATCAAATTTTCATAGTTTGCTGACGATTGATTAGAGAATCATGGGCTAGTTCCCTCTTCTCTTGCAATTCCAATAGTTCTGCAAGCCTCACATGCACCTAGCCATTTGCCTTAATTTCCATTTGCTTGATTAACTACAAGGTAGGAATCTCTATTGACAATAGCATTACTACACTTTTCCCATACACAAGTTCATAAGGGTACATTTTAATCACTTGTTTTGGCATAATTATTTCAGCCCATAATGTTGCGTTGAGGTGCTTATGCCATTCCCTTTGATAATATGTTTAGGTGGATTCTTTTTATGAGCCTGACCAAGTTCTTTTTTGTTGACCCAGCCAAGCCATTCCCTTGTGGATAATAATTTGATGAAGTCTTCAAATAAATGCCATTCCTCAAGGTAAACTTAGATATCTTTGACCCTAAAAATGGCTTTGCATTATTAGATACAATAGTGTGAGGGGGCCCAAAATGGGTAGTTATTCCTTTAATAAAATCCAAATTAACTTTCTCAGTGGCTTCTTTCAATGGGATAGCTTCATTCCACCTAGTAAAATAGTCTATTGCTATAAGAATCCACTTGTGTCCCGAGCTTGAAACTAGATTAATCATCCCTATGAAATCCAATCCCCATTGAGTGAAAGGTTCATCTACAATAATTGGACTCAAAGGTAGAACTGAATTTCTCTTTTTACCAACATAGAACTAGCATACCTGACATTCCTTGACCATTTTATGGAAATAAGAAAACATTGAGGGCCAATAGTACTCTGCTTGAGTAATCTTAATGGTAGTATTCATAGAAAAATCTCCTCCTGATGTCCCATGATGTAATTCGTGCAATATCCTTTGATCCTCATCTTTTTCCACACAGCTAAGTAAGATTCCATCAAAATCCTTTCTAAAAAGGACATAATCAATCAAGATGAAATTAGATCCTTGTCGTCTATAGTATCTTCTCTTTTCAAGGGAGAGAGTCTTAGGGAGTCGACTAGTCTGCATGAACTTTATTCTGTCAGTAACCCAAGAGTCTAGATCATTTTCTTGTACTTTTAGTACAATCTTTGTAAATGAGAAAATATGAGATTGATCAATTAAGATAATAAAACCCAAATATCAATGAAATATGCAAATAACAAGCTTGAATAAACAAATCACAAACTTACAAAACCTGTTACCCTGCGGCTTCCATTGTTTGCCTATTCTTTCTTGATCTTGAATGATGAAGATGGGCCCTCAGGGAGCTTGCTTCCTTGCTTCAATTCCTCAAGATGACAAGTAGAAATGGCTATGATACTTTGTGTGATTGAAGATGAGCTTCAACACACTAATGATGGAGGATGATATGAGAATGGCTAGAATGAGGAGATTTGAGAAGAAGAATGTGGGCATGATAAGGATGCTAGAATGAAGTTTCTAGAAGAAATTGGACATGGTAAGGATACCTGAAAGAAGTCCCTCCTTATTGCTTAGAAGAGGGTTTTATTTATAGATTTTCTAAAAAGGCAATGGAGGGTGAGGATCAAAACATGAGATCAATGGCTCTCATTTTTTGTGAATCTTTAATTCATAATGGATGAATTAAAAATTCTCTTTTTGAGAAGAGTGGGTTATGACAATTGAATTAAGAATTCAATAGTGGAGGATATTGGGTTATGACAATTGAATTAAGAATTCAATTGGTGAAGGCTAGTGGGAAACATTGAATTTTAAATTCAACTGGTGAAGGCTACCGGGAACAATTGAATTAAGAATTCAATTTTGGAAAATGAAGGATATTAGCTAATTAAATATTAAGAATATTTAATTATATGTGCAACATGGTGAGGTGGAAGAGATGAGGTGGATTGATGAGGTGGATTGATGAAGTGGATTTTGTGAGGTGGATTTAGGATTTGAGACATTAGAAGAATTTAGGGATTTTAATTAAATAAAATAATTTTATTTAATTATGGGATAATGAACCAATCAAATAAACTTATAATATTTATTTAATTGATAGAAGAAAATAAGAATTAAGATAAATATCAAAATATTTACTTAATTCAACCTAAGCCAATTTTAGTTGTCTACATTTTGCCCCTCTTTGAAGCAATGTGTTTTATCATGTTGTTTTAAAGAATAAGAATAGTCTGATAATGATACATGCCCCAATTTGGCCTTGGTACAGGTTATGACGATAGGATGCCCCCTCGGGAGATTGGATGGGGAGAAGGTGGAAGGTGTGAGATGGACAATCTCACAATGAGCTAGGTTGACAGGAGATGAAATGGTTGAATGCAGAAGAAAGGGATGAATGATATGGAATGCAAGATAAAAATGATAACACACACAAGCAAGTAAGCAAGTATGCACAAATGACACAAGCACAAACAAGGTATTGCCCCTGTCGAGCGGTAAACCAATGTTATGGATTGATGATGTCTAGTTTCAGGAATAAAATATGTCGTATAAGACTCTGGGTCTGGTTTCAACAATATAACATCCTGTCTAAGACATTTGATACAATAGTGTTGTCATGGCGGGGAACAATATATCCCTAGACCAACACGGCAGGCGTGTTGTCATGGTGGGGAATGATGGATCCCTAGAGCAACACAAAGGATAGTGTTTGGTTTCAGGAAATGAAGCATGTCATGTAAGATGCGTGTGTTGGTCTGATTTTGACAATGCAACATCCTGTATAAGACAATTGATTGATTAATTGATCAAGTTAGTTTACGACTGGACAAGGATCAAGACCATTGATTGTGATTGGATCTTTTGACAAGATTGATTTGACTTGATTGGCATAGATTAAGGATAGACTTGCAATTGGATACGGTATGGATATGGATATGAGGCGTAATTGTGATATGGTATAGATATGAACTGTAGTTGGATACATTATGGATATGGATATGGATATTTGTCACCTTGATATAGCAAGTATTTTAAAGCACTTTCATCATTCAACTTTATTATGTTTTAAGAAAATACAAGCATCTAGGTATAATTGAACCGAGATGACCTGAGTATTGCTTACATGGATTTTTCAACAGACAAGGATTGCCCCTTTTCATGTTTAGACCTTAGAGTCCTCGATGATCTTTTGCTGATCATGTCATTAGACAAAAGTTGTCACATTACTAAAGTTTGATCCACAAGTAGTAGACAAAGGAAATAATCATGCCCCCATCATAGCATCTCTATCTTTAGGCATCCTCAAGTAGCATAGAAAGGCATGATAGCATAAATCAAGACTTTTAATCTAACCAACACAAAACATTCTTGCATTTAGATGTGTTTGTTTCTTTCCCTAATTGATATTAGTTTTAGCTTGAGTGTTTCAGTATGGTGCTTTGTTTTGCCTTGGATAGGTTCATGTTTTATGTCAAGATTTTTGTTTGGAAGCAGGCTTTACTGCGTGCTCTTGTCTAGAGAAAGGTGCAAACACAGATAGATAGAGGGACAGAGGACAAGACATGAGATGGATGGGAAAGTGGAGCAGACTCAGATAGATAGAAGGACTAGACATGGGACAAATAGGGAAAGTGGAGCCTTGGGGGCGCATTAATAATGGCCTTGCCAATGTGACAACATAGAAGCAGCGTAGTTTGACAAGAACCCTAATGGACCTAAGATATGGATCAGATGAGACACGATATGGAATAGACATGGATCAGATATGGATCAAATAAGACCCGATATGGAACTGATATGGACAAAACAATATTGATGACAAGGAATCACCACGGATATGGATGGAAGATAGTAGATATAGATGGTTATGAGGATGGGCAATAGTGGACAGAAGGAAACAAGGATGTGATCTCCAAGGACTATGTCGCATAAGTGTAACATGCCCCGTTGTAGGGAGAGTACGTAGGATTGTTCATGATAGTGCATAAGACGAAGGAAGGATGAGAGCATAATGAATGATCTGCATGGTATGGAGGGATAAGGTATGTCAAGAGCCATTCAAAACATTTGTCAACATTGTGCTCCCAATCTTTATCAAGACCCAAGAATAGAGGAAAGGAAGTTTGGATGGATGGATGAGACATGATAGGTATGTAATGGATAGAGGATAGGATAGGAAATGATATGAAAGGAAACTAGTAGGAGAAGAGTGATATGCCGATGACACAAGGTGCCCCCAAGTGTAGGTGACATAGAAGATCAACTTTACACATGATGCCTGTTTACCAGGTTTTCATCATGGTACTTATCCAAGGCACCTGTTTGCCTGGTTTTCACCATTGGATGAAGGGATTTTTCTTTTTCTTTTTTCTTTTTTTTGAATATTTAGATAGGAGAAGGTAGATATGGAAAGACTCAAGTATCTAGTTCCATGAAAGGTGACAGTCCCACTAGATGGATGTTGTCACATGAACAATGTTAAGTGTTCTCACAGATGTTGGTAGGGGATCATATGAAAGGGAGATATGAGTATGTAGATAGTGGATTATGGAAGGTACGATAGTGGATGATGATGCAGAATACAGAAGGACTTATCCAAAGATGGAAGGAAGGTTTATGCAAAAGCATGGACCATAGGATGAGGAAGAGATGTAGGATAGTAGTGGAAGGGAGGGGAGATGGAGTTATACAGAAGTGTTGTGGAATGGAAGGGAACCATGACCAATGGTTGCACATACCGTGATAAACATTAAAGTTGATGATATGAGGGTGGTGTAGGAAGCAATGAAGATTTTTGCTTGGTGGATGAATGATTTAGGAATTTATGGACCCACATAGACTTAGTATTTTTCTGATTTTGGCTTACCATATGGGAGGGAAAAATTTGAGACTTTTGGATGGAATGGGAGAAAGTGAATGGTTGGAATTCTTGAGAGGTGGATGCCTCATGTGTCTTTAGGAATTTTTGCTTGGGTACCCAAACCATTTTGTTTTTAGATAGTACCTGTGAAGGTATGGGTTTGGGTGTATGTAGCTTTTGTTCAGCTTTCAGAGCAATCATTTGTTGCTTGGGGACCCACACCTTTTTCAGTTTGGCATTGAGGTGTATGGGTGTATGCAGCTTTTGATATGGATAATGTTTTGATTTTTGGCTTTTATATCCTAGGTCATGAGGACTCTTAGGATTTTTGACTTTATAGGTAGAGGCATCCACATATTTGTCATTGAATCCCCATGGGATGGTAAAAGTGAGGTTGGTGAAAGCTCTTTGTTTAGACACCATGTGCATTTGTTGGCCATGATTGGGATATTGAGAGGATTTATAGATGGATGGATAAGGTGTTGGAAGAAGTGGTGGTAAAAGGCATGGAGGGGTGTTAGGAGTTGGAAGTAGCGGAGGTAGATTGGATGGTAAGATATATGGAGTTGGAAGTAGTGGAGGGAGTTTGGATGGTGAGATATTAGGAGTTGGAAGTAGTGGAGGGAGGTTGGATGGTGGAAGGTGTATGGTCACATGCTTTTGACAATTATAGGATGATGGAGGTGGAATGGCGACATATGTTTTGGGAATATGATAGGATTTGTGATGGAAAGTGGTAGACTTAGAAGGAGTGGAGGAAGTACCAACATCTTGAGTTTGCTTACCTTGGGGTATGTATCCCAGGCTGTATGAAGGAGGAGGAACATTGGCATGGACGAGCTCCAAAATACCTTGTTCATGAAGGCCTAAGCCTTTACCTTGATAGTTCATATTCTAGAGTATGCAGTGGATAGCAGGATTATGTATAGGTGCACTAGCAGCGAGTTCATTATTGGATGAGGAAGATACGATAGCAAATAATGGTTGCTGGTGTTCTAAGAAAGAACATTCATACATGAAGGTAGTAAGACCAAGGATATATGGTGGAGGATTTATAGCTTGGTCAATAATGGATGGCAGAGGAGTATTATTTGTTTGATCTTCTACGCTTGCTTGGGGGACAAGTGTCTCATCATGACAAGTGGATGTTTGCTCATTTTGGATAGGGCTTGATGACAGATGACTAGGAGTAATTTGGATATCTCACTCATGGATGGATAGAGGATTATGGATAGGATCAAGGTGCTCATGGATAGCTTCTTCATCATAGATATTATCTTGATCATAAAGAAGGTAAATGTTATGGATGGGTTGAATTTGGATAGGTTGCTCATGAATGGTTGTTGGGAGATGGATAGGATCAAGTGGCTCATGGATAGATTCATCATTATGGCTATCATCTTGATCATGGAAAAGATACATATTATGGATGGGTTGCATAAAAGTGATTTGATCTTGAGTTGGACTAGGGCTTAATGTTTCCACATGCTTAGGATTAAACCTTTGACATACCTCTTGGGTTGCTTGAATGGAAGTGGAAGGCACTTGGATCGGCTCGTGGTCAACAACATGAGGGTGTGACGGACCTTGACTCTGATGCATGGTAGAAGGCTCATTGAGAAGCTCAAGGGGTTGCAAATGACATGAAGGGGTTGTAGGATTTGACATGGTATTGGAAGAATCTTTGGTAAGGTCAGGGACCAGACTTTGGGGACATGGTTGACTTTCTACTAGTAGTCCTTGGATCACATCTGTCGTAGGTGTATGGGTAGATGGATGATATGATGGATGAGCAATAATTTCGGATGATGTTGTAGTCTTAGGACTAGGATTAGGTTGGGGGCTAATTGGATTGGGTGGATTAGGATTTGGATTGGATGAAGGGATAATCTTACCACAATTTATGATTTTTTTGATCAATCTCTTAAGTTTGACACAATTGGTTGTTGTATGGCCCTTATATCTATGGTATGCACAATAATGGTTTTCATTATACTGAGGGGGTTTAAGGATTGGTTCAAAAGGTTCTATCGGTGGCAACTCAATCAAATTTGATTGAACTAATTGTTGTATGATTATGTCCAAGGGATCCTATGTTGGAGGATTGGTAGAACATGCGTATGGAGTTGATGAAGAGCTTGATGAGCTAGAAGATGGACTAGGGGTAGGATCACATGGTGGTCTTTATGATAGGACTTGTTGGCTCATGTGTTGGCATGGGATTGGATGGTGAAGGCCACTCATAAGATGCATTGGCTAGATTGGTGATATCTCCCTTGGCAAAGGTAATTAAGTCTTTTTGTATTAGGCTAGCATGGTTTATATACAAAGGGCCACTTGGACTTGTACATGCTTCTTGTTGTAAAGGTGTACTTAGGCTCACTTGTGCTTGTTGTGGAGGTAATTGATAGTCTTGGTGGTTGGGTAAAATGGTAGGATATTTAGACAAAAGATCTTGAGGTTGGTATGAAGTTGAGGGCATTTGATCTTGTTGCCATGGTGGATTTGGGCTTACATGTTGTTGTGATTTGGGGGGATATGTTGATGTGGCATTGAAATGATAGGTGGATGAAGTAGGTTGGTATGAAGTTGAAGATGATGACATGTAAGGTTGATGTGGAATTTGTTGAGGTTGAAATGGTGTTTGGAGTTATTGTTTTGATATGATTTGTTGTTATTGGAATTGTTGAATGTATTGATGTGATGATGATGGAGGGGTTGCATTGGGTAATGGTTGTTGAGATGGAGATTGATATAGAGAAGGGCTAACATTAGAGGAAATGGAATAAGTTGGTATAGAATTGGGTTGATGAGAGGATAGATATGATGGGATAGGTGCTAGATAGGATGGTCATTGGACTTTGCAAGTGGCCAAGAGGTGTTGGATTTCTTCCAAGAGGTATTGTATGTGTGAGGATTGGCTTTTTTGACCTATTTGAATCAATTCTTGAATGCTTTGAAAGGTTCGCTGCTCTAAAGGGGATTGGCTTGCATGCATGTGGTGAAGCCTATGAAGGAGCTGTTGGAGGTCCTTTAAGGTTGACATGATGTCACACAAGTGTTTAAGTCTTAAGTCCTTTTTTGCAAGTGCTTGGTTATGATTCGATGATGATGTGGATTGTTTGGATGAAGTTGATTAGGATGAAGGTGACTAGGATGAAAGTTTATATTGATTTGTTTATGTGTTTGGTGTTTATAGCTTGATTTGGCAATATTCAAACAAATGATTATGCATATACACACATGAATCACTCACACAAGACACATAAGCAAGTTTTTTTTTTTTTTGACTTTGAAAATGAAATGTGATGATTATTAAGCAAGCACTTGAAAACACATCACAAGCCTAATGTCTAGTCAAGTTGGTATGGTCAATTAGGTCTTAGACTAGATTGCATAAGGTTGACTATGGAATTGAAAGTGAAATCATATCACACCGCCGAGAGAAGGGGGTAACCCACCCTTCACCTTCACTTCCCAAAGGTAGAAAGTTCTTTGGGGCTTAGCCAAGAGTGATAAGAATCCGATTTCAATGGGCGCCAAAATGTAAATGGGAAAATATGAGATTGATCAATTAAGATAATAAAACCCAAACATCAATGAAATATGCAAATAACAAGCTTGAATAAACAAATCACAAACTTACAAAACCTATTACCCTACGGCTTCCATTGTTTACCTATTCTTTCTTGATCTTGAATGATGAAGATGGGCCCTCAGGGAGCTTGTTTCCTTGCTTCAATTCCTCAAGATGACAAGGAGAAATGGCTATGATACTTTGTGTGATTGAAGATGAGCTTCAACACACTAATGATGGAGGATGATATGAGAATGGCTAGAATGAGGAGATTTGAGAAGAATGTGGGCATGATAAGGATGCCAGAATGAAGTTTCTAGAAGAAATTGGACATGGTAAGGATACCTGAAAGAAGTCCCTCCTTATTGCTTAGAAGAGGGTTTTATTTATAGATTTTCTAAAAAGGCAATGGAGGGTGAGGATCAAAAGATGAGATCAATGGCTCTCATTTTTTGTGAATCTTTAATTCATAATGAATGAATTAAAAATTCTTTTTTTGAGAAGTGTGGGTTATGACAATTGAATTAAGAATTCAATAGTGGAGGATAGTGGGTTATGACAATTGAATTAAGAATTCAATAGTGGAGGATAGTGGGGAACAATTGAATTAAGAATTCAATAGTGGAGGATAGTGGGGAACAATTGAATTAAGAATTCAATTGGTGGAGGATAGTGGGGAACAATTGAATTAAAAATTCAATAGTGGATGATAGTGGGGAACAATTGAATTAAGAATTCAATTGGTGAAGGCTAGTGGGGAACATTGTATTTTAAATTCAATTGGTGAAGGCTTGTAGGGAACAATTGAATTAAGAATTTAATTTTGGATAATAGTGGGGGACAATTGAATTAAGAATTCAATTTGGAAAATGGAGGAGATTAGCTAATTAAATATTAAGAATATTTAATTATATGTGCAACATGGTGAGGTGGAAGAGATGAGGTGGATTGATGAGGTGGATTGATGAAGTGGATTTTGTGAGGTGGATTTAGGATTTGAGACAGTAGAAGAATTTAGGGATTTTAATTAAATAAAATGATTTTATTTAATTATGGGATAATGAACCAATCAAATAAACTTATAATATTTATTTAATTGACAGAAGAAAATAAGAATTAAGATAAATATCAAAATATTTACTTAATTCAACCTAAGCCAATTTTAGTTGTCTACAATCTCTTTTTCATATTCCTTTTCTATTGATACTTCTAAGTCTTGAACAATATATTGGCAGAGCCCTCTTCCTCTTACCAATTTAGTAGGCTTTACTTCCACATCATATTCTAGAATCTTAGTTATCTAATTGGCTCTTTTCTTGGTGATTTCCTCTTCCATAATGTATTCTCTAACACTTCAATGGGCTACCAATATTAGAATCTTATTTCTTGTCACTAAATGTCTAAACTTTTTCAATCCTTTAACTATGGCATATGCTTGCTTTTAAACAAAATTTTACCTGGATTCAGATTCCCTCAATGAAGAAAGCAATAGGATGTTCTCCTTCTTGTTCTTGATCCTTTTGGGTTAAGACAACTACTATACTGTATTCTCCACCATATACATACCTTATGAAACCTTTAGAAAAGTCTAGATTATGCAGTATGGGGGCAATAGAGATTACCTTCTTTATATTTTGAAAAGATTGTCTACCTTCACCTATCCACATAAAATTTAGATCCTTTTTCAACATCAGAGTAATGGGTCTAATCAATCCTGAAAAATCAGATATAAACCTACTAACAAAGTTAATCTTCCCCAAAAAGGATTGCACTGCCTTCTTATTGACAAGTAGAGATAAATCCATTATTTCCTTAACTCTATCTAGGTTAATAGAGATTCCATCTTTAGAAACTATGTGTCTTAATAGCTTTCCTTGAGGTACTCCAAACACACACTTCTTAGGGTTTAGAGATATCTCAAATTCTTGACATCTTTGGAAAATAGCCTCTAGATGATCAAAGTGATCATTAGCCATTTTTTTGAATACAGTCAAATCATCCAAATAAATTAGAATGATCTTATTTATCAAACCATTGAATGCTATGTCCATAGGGCACTAAAAAGTTGCTGAAGCATTTGAAAGTCCAAAAGACATCTTAGCATATGCAAAGGTTCCCCACTTAGTTGTGAAAGTAATCCTATACTGGTCTTCATTTACCAACTGAATTTGATTATGACTTGAAAAACCATCCAGTAGAGAAAACTTGTCAGCGCCAGCCACAGTCTGTAAAATCTACTCCATTGAAGCGAGTGGATAGTGGTCCTTTAATGAGGCTTTATTCAGTTCTCTAAACTCTACGCAAAGCCTAATTTATCCTCTTTTCTTCCTCACAGATACTAAGTTAGACACCCATGTTGAATGTTTAATTGGAAAAATTATGTTAGATTCTAACAACTTCTTGAGTTCCTCCACCATGAGAGACTCAATCTTAGGGTTTACTAGTCTCTATTTCTAACATATAGGTTTTGATCCTTTATTAAGATTAATAGTGTTATGGACTATATCTCTATTATAACCATGAAGATCTTTATAGGTCCATGCTATTACCTTGCCATATTTATTACACAGAGTCTATCTTTTTCTTCCATTGTAGTAACATTACCTACCCTCAGCTTTCTTCCATTACTGACCTCAATCTCTAAGTAATCATCTTTGTTAGCCACAAACTTCATCTTGTCTAGGCTTGTATCATCAGGATCAAAAAGATTCTCCAAAGTTATTATTCCTTTTGGAAGCTTATTTGATTTCAATTGCATGATCTGGTCACCATACACCTCTTCAATTTTAGGTTTTAATTGATTTGTAAATTCCCCAGACTGATGTAGGAATAAAAGGATCTGTAGGTCACTATAAAAAGCTTGCCAATTGTCTCCATTATTAGGAATGGCAAGGTGGATGATAACCTTGACTATTTGTCCATTGATCAGCAAGTCTTTAGTTGGGTCAAATTGAGATCCAATCCGAGCCATCCTGTTTGCTTCAGTATTTTGGGATCTTGGTATGACTTGTCTATTGAAGGCATATACACCTAAAAATGGCAAAGTCAATTAAATAAATATTTTAATATTTATTTTATTCCTATTCCTCTAATAATTAAATAAAATCAATTTATTTAACTAAGATACCCTAATTCCTCTATAGTATTATCCAATTAAATAATTTTAAATTATTTAATTATTTCTTCTAAAGTCTAAGTCTTATGTTTTAATCCATGTCATATGGGACACCTCACCAAGTTGCTCCAATAATTAAATATTTTTAATATTTAATTAAGTAATTATCCCCTCATCATGTTCCCTATTTCTTCTCCACATGTTTCCCATGATTATCTCCCTCACAATCCACCTCATCATGTTGCACACATAATTAAATATTTTAATATTTAATTATCTAATTTCCCTCACCCACCTGTCCTATTATTTCTCCAACCATCCCTATTCACATGATTATGGTCTCTCCATGTCATCTTGGTCAAAAGACACCTTGAGGCACTTGTCCCATAAGTCCCTATATCCTTCTAACCATCCTACAAACAAGGTATCCTTCTTTGACCTTCACTCTATGGTCTTTGTGAGCCTTGTGACATGTGGTCTCATGTTACCCCTTTCTCTCCACCTTGTCAAGTTGAGAGGATCATCTTCCATATTTCTCTCCCTCATCCCAACCAATCACATCTGAACCATACACATCACAAGACTTCTCCACCATTGATATTGTGACACTTGGAATTGGCCTCTCCTTGGCCTATAAAAGGAACCCTCATTCCCTCATTTCAGCAATCCAAGATTTTGTAAACTTACTCTGTATAAATTCTACTAGCATGCCTTTGACAAAGTATTATCATTGCATTTTCATAATCTCATTATCATCACAATCATTCAAACATGTCTCCATATCTCCATTACCCATCTTCACAGAGTTGCATTGTAGTGTAATCTTCATTGCATTATCCATCTACAACCATTCTCCTATTGTCATCTTTAATATCAAGGAAGTACACACTTCTGAGAGCTGCATTATCATATAACATCAAGAAGAGATAGGCAACAATGGAATCTATGAGGTAAATCGATCTATGAAGGTATAATCTTTGTTTATTTGTATTTGCATCATTTCCATTGAGTTATTAGATATTTAGTAGTTTAATGCTTGTGTTAATATTTCCATTAACATTTTTGGTACCCACCATGGGGTTTTGTCTTTCATATATCATTTTCTGCAAGATATTATGGTATTGTTTTGTGTGGCTTAATATTGTTTTCTTCAGGATAGTCACAGGAGTTGTCCAATTCCTTGTTCACATTTTCATTTTGTTAGCTTCACTGGTCGTCATAGTCAATTTTTTGGTGTTTGAAGCCTTGTTTTCTGTGTTGTGTTCTTTGTCTCTATAGGAAAGAATACTTTTTTTTTGCTCTTTGAAAGTTCTTTTTTTTTTTTGTACAGGGTGTGAATCCTATAGGGGCAATGTTTTATTTTTTAGGCTCCTAAGGATTTTTCTACATTCTCGAAAAGACTCATGGTATTTGGTTAGTGCGCAGGTCCTTCACAAAGCTTGCGGCTTTTATTTGGCATGCAATCCATTCATAAGGCTCATACCTTATTGCCAAACATAGGCTGTGTCTTTCCCAAATAGAGGCACTTTTATGCACCTTGTTGGCTTCTTTGACCCAGTCTTAGGCAAAGCACTTAGCTCTGTTGCACTGCATTAGATTTTTTAGGCTCATAAGTTGGCCTCCTATTCTCTAGTTCTATTTTTAGATCATCATTCTTTGCTGGAGTTCACTCTATTTTGTGATTTTGAGACTCTTCTAAGGCCTCACAATCCCTTTTCTACTTTGTTCTTCAACTTCACTATGAGGTTTTTGGTCACCTCAACAAAATTTTGTGCTCTCTGGATGTCTCAACCCTACACATTTTAGTTGGTTGCCTCTGGTTCAGTGACATTTATGGTTTGCATAGGTTTGTCTATTTGTAGTCAACTTTCACCCAATCCTTAGTGTTCATCTATTTATTCTCTAGTTAAAGCTCTTCAATGAACCTTGTCGATCCAGAGTTCATACCTTTGTTTTGGCCTTTGTGGGCCACGATCCAAACTCCACGTACCAGTTGCCCCATATACACCTATTTTGTAGAGCCCTACTTGGCCTCATTCAACCATGTTGCCAGCCTCTACACACTCAAATTAGATAGTTCACTCCCCACATTTTGCTATTAGATGCTAGCTAAATTTTTGTACTAACTTTTGTTGCAGGTATTTTAATCATCAAATGGAGGCTTTTAACACAATGATCTTGCAGATGTAGGAGTTTGGTTTATTCATTTACCTACATTGTAAATTCATCTAGATTTAATTAGGGGAAAGTAATTTGATATCTTCATGCAAATTTTCACCTAGATCTAATTAGATGGAAGTAAACTATATTGTTGCATCACAAGTTGCACATAGTCCCAACCTAGGTGGATAAAACTAAACAAATCTTTCATTTTGCTATCTTGTACTACAATCTCTCATTTAGTTTAAATAGGGGAAAGTAAATTTGTTTGATTCTTTAACAACAATCTTCACATAGATTTGTTTAGGAGGATAAAATTAACAATCTTTTTTGAGTTTTTGCTATCTTGTCAGTGAATTGTGCCTGGTAGAGTAAAACACACCTAGTTTTTTTTGGTTTTTAACTCTAGGAGGATAAAGAACTAGTGTACTCTATGTTTGAAAATGATGATAGGACTATGCTCTTCCCTTTCTTGGGTGACCAAAATGCCAAACTCATCATTTTATTTATGTAACCTTTAGAAGAGGCCTGCCCTTGGAATTCCTTCCTTCCAAGCAGGACGACCTCAAGCGATAACATGCTAAAGCCAAGCCACTTCCAAGTCACTATAAATAAATTATGTTTGTGATGAAAGTTAAAAACAATGGGTGATGTTGTGTTATACCAACAAATTTTTCCCCTAAAACCATGTAGAGCATAACCTCTGTATGCTAGGAAGCCTCCTTATCAGAGTGAATCACCGTATGTATAACCACCCAAATAGATGCCCAAACTAAAAGCCAACTATTTTAGAAAGCCAAAAACCCCTATTTGTTGATGCAGGAGGTCAAACCTTCGAAGCCATCCAACATCATACACTCATTTAGTGTGGAGACAAAAAATTTCAACTCTTCAAAGGAACTGTAACTTGGTATGTGTGAGAAGTGAGTGCCATGGAGGGGAGCTGGTGCTACTGAGTTACTAACTATCCGCCTTTATGTAAGTGGCTAGAGTAAAATCCAAGTTGTAATTCAATGAATATTGCCCTTTCCATCCTTAGGATTGCACTTGTTTGTTTTACATTTATCAAAAATTGTATCAAATAACCATGGAAACCCCTTATTTACTGTGTTTGCTTGCAATAAATTGAGTCAAGATCAATACCACAGACTTTAGAACAACTTAGGAAAATGTGCAAAATAATACCACAAACTAACAATTTGAGACTAAAGTGAAACCATTTCTGGATACCCTTTTTGCTCTCATATACACTTGGAACATAACTTCAACCTTGCACTCACATCATCATACTATTTTCACATCACCTTTGCATACCATAGTCTTGCTATCCAAACACATCAAAACCAAACCAATATTTCCATCAAGGCATAATTGTTGCTCTACCAAATTCAACCAATAGCTAACTAGTTTCATAACAAGATTACAATCATCCTTCACATTGAAACTATACTTGTGTATCTTGATAAAACAATAGCCTATATCAATAGTGGTGATCATCTATCCCTATTTTAACTACCTTTTATATCGACACTTCAATAGCTATTACTATTATAGCTCAAGACCACCTTGTTTGGACAAATAGAATCAATAGAAAACCTTAGCAAAATCTAGTTTATCCAATCCAATTTGCCTAGATCACATCGTACCAAAACACCAAATCCAACTTCACCCACATCTAAAAATTACATGGTTCAAACTAGGTCCCAATAAAAACAAAAACAAAAAATGAGTTCCCTTCACAATAGTGGGCACAATTCTGATGAAGAGGAAGTTATTGAAGAGGAAATCCTTAAACAACTTCAAGATCCAAAATTTCAAAAGGTAATGGATAGGGTTGTTTCCATGGATCCTCATAAGTATTTTCTCATGTTAGCTCAACAAGGAGCTAAGTTGTTCGTAGCTTTTGATGTCTCAAATCTAAGAGAAACCAACTCCTCAAATGAAGCTAAGTCTTTGAAAGATCAGAAAAGGCTAAGGATACACCCAATCCTTTGGACACATTAATCACACAAATCCAAGCCTTGTAAAAAATTGGTAGATATCTAAAGTGGGATGACCACAAAACACTACTCCCTTGAGGATATTTCACCATATCCCTTTGATAAGTCTTTGCTCATGATACCTTTTCCATCAAGGTTTGAGGTTCCTAAATTCCACAATTATAGACAAAAAGGTGATCTAAGAGATCATATAAGGGAATTTAGTGTAGCATGCCTAGAAGTCACACACAACAAAACATATCTTATGCAACTATTCCCACAAAGCTTAGGAGGCCAAGCAATGGAATGGTTCTCACGCCTACCTCCCGGCATCTGTATTTTTGATGAACTAGTAGACAAATTTGTCACACATTTCTCATACAATATTGAATATGAAATCTCCATGTTGGACCTTTGTAATAACAAGAAAAAAGGGGGAGAATCCTTTGCCTCTTTCCTACAAAGATGGAGACTTGTAAGCAAGCGTCCCTACCACATACCAGAGAAACAAATGATAGAAATGTTTATTCACAACCTAAGCATGGAACTGAGTTATCAAATCCAAATACAATGCCCAACCACTTTTAGTAAGGTCATTGAAATGGGGCTACTCATTGAGAAAGCCTTGATAACAAAGGGGCAAATTAAGCTATACAAAGACATCCCTAGTTCTAACAACAATGCAAATAAGTCACAATTTTGGACCAAGAACAAACCCATTGTGAATGATTGCGTGGTAGATGCTAAAAATATGGTGCAAAAACAACCGATCTTTAATCTATCAAAACCACAAAACAATATGCCATCTAAGAAGCCTCAAAGCAATAAGCAAAGACCTACCAACTTTCCTCCTAAGAGAAAGTTCACACCACTAGGAGAGTCTCTCGAATCTGACCTTAGGAAGTTAATAGGGGGGCAACCTTATAACACTTCTGCTAGTGCATGAGTATGAACCAAAATTTAAACCCTCTTGGTGCAGTGATTCTGACTTTTGTGAATATCACCAAAACAAAGGACATAAAACTAATGATTGTCAAGCACTAAAACATGCCATTCAAGACTTGTTGGATAAAAAGTAGATATCAATTGAAGGGCATACCTCTAATGAAGAGCACATAGCATTCAAAAATCCTCTTCCTCACTATGAAAAAGGAGGACCATCTAACCACAACAACAATGGTTGAGACAAAGAAAACTATAATAAGGTTTCTTATGAATACACCATTAATCATATCTCACAAAGTGATTCAGACATCAATGTAATCACTATCAATAATAAGCCCGACTATAATATGACCACTCGTCATGGAAATATTACTCTCCAAGGGGCTCCACCCAAGTCATCCTCCACATCAAACCAATACATCATCCTTGACCAGCTCCATAAAATACCTACTCACATATCCATTTTAGAGTTATTGCGTCTATCCCCATCACATAAAGCCATCTTAGAGAAGGCGTAAACAACTGTTCCTACAAACCTTACTCAAGAGAAATTCCAAGATATGGTGGGTCATCTAACCGCACCACATTTCTTATCTTTCATAGAGAAAGATGATATGTCCATCAACCAACCACACAATGCATCCCTCCACATTGAGGCCCAAATCCACAAACACTAAATAAAAAGGGTCCTAATAGATGGAGGTGTCAGTTTAAACATATCCATGTTAAAGTTAATCCTTTCATTGGGGTTTTTAGAAAATGTTGTTAATCCTACAAAGAAAACAACTATCAAGGCATATGACGAAGAAGAGAGAACTTCCAAAGGAACTGTGGTCTTGCCAATATAAGTTGGACCAGTAGAGTGAGATGTTGTGTGCCAATTTCTAGACATGGAGCCCGCATATAACATTCTTCTAGGTAGACCTTAGATCCATGCTATGAAGGTTGTTCCATCAACATACCATCAATGTATCAAGTTCCCACACAATGGCCAAGAAACTACCATACAAGGTGACCCTGATCCATTCCAATATTGCAACACCATCTAAAATAAACTAGAAGTTGTAATACCCACCAATCAAGCAACTTCCTCTTCTTCAAACCATGTGGATCCAAGTTCTCTAGATTCTACCTCCAAAACATCAAAGCTTAAAGTCAAAGTCAAAGACAAAGGTGTTGGAGATTATGTCATTGAGCAATCTTTTTGTCTAGCACAATTGCCTATATCGCCAAAATCCTATTGAAACCCATTACTAAACAAGGCCAAGTCATTGAAAACTTCTAAGGGTCCTTTCATTAGATGGGGAAACCTATCAGATGAGAGTGATGAAAAAGATGTCTTACAATGGCTTTACAAAGATGAAGATAGTAAAACGACACCAAACGACCATCAACCTAAGTTACCCATTGCACAATATGGTCAAGGGTTTTCTATTCTACAAAGGATGGGATATGAAGGACATGGTCCCATAGGATTAAGGAAAGATGGTCTCATAGAACCAATTTAACCCTCTACCTCCACAGCTCGAGACACTACTGGGTTGGGATACAAGGGTAAAGAGAAGATCAAAGGTAAGGAAAAAATCAAAACAGCAGAAAGAGAAACAACTACCACTAACCTAGTGGAACAAATTGACTACTTACAAGAAGCTAGTGAAATAGATTCAAATGAGTATGAATGGGACAACCTCTCAGAAATGTCTTGTGAAGATAAAGGGGCTGATGTGGTCCAATAGTATAGATATACTCATATGACACATGGGGGACAAAGCTCTAGGGCTAGATCACTAGAGTTTGGTCCACAATATGACAAGAGTGAACTTCATGAGGAGAGTATGATGTGGAGAGTACCATAATAGACCTTGTCAATACCTCTACCTATTCAAATGAATTCTCCATTTTAACCATTACCAGCTTCAAACTAGATCAACCTAATGACCAATTACCCTTAGTGCATCCTGAACTCATAGACTGGGATTTGAAAGACACCACCCCTGAGCTAGATACTTTCCAAAATGATGATACTATCATTGATTACTTAGAGCTTAGGGACCATTTACCCATAGGAGATCACAAGACTGGCTATACCATAGAACTCAATGACAAGGCTTATTTTGGAGAGAGTACCAAGCCTTTTAGTCATAAAAATGTGAAAATAAAAGATCTATCTAATGGTGAAAACTGCTTTGTGGTAGTGTTAGATCATGAAAATAGTAAAAAAATAAAAGGCATATCTGATGGTAAAAACCTCTCTGAGGCACTGAAGGATAAAAGGCTTGAAACTCTTCATAATCTGACACATCAGGAGAGGTCCTCAATTCTAATTGAACCAATAGAACTTGTCAGTATTGGAACTAAAGACAACCCAAGAATAATCCATATGTCACAATCGTTATCTGCATAAGAAAAGCTAGAATTCACTGAATTCTTCAAGTAGAAACAGATTAACTTTTCTTGGTCATATGCTTATATGCTAGGACTGGATCCTAATCTTGTCATGTGTCATCTTTCACTAGCTCCAAGAGCTAAGCCAATTAAATAGAAACTAAGAAAAATGCACCCATAGATAGCATTAATGGTGAAGGAAGAATTGAAGAAGCTGCTAGATGTTGGTTTCATTAGACCAATAGATTATCCAGAGTGGATTTCAAATATATTTCCTGTTTCAAAACCAAATAGAAGAGTTAGACTATGTAATGACTTTAGAGATCTAAACAAGGCTTGTCCAAAAGATGACTTTCGTTTGCCCATCATAGACATCATTATATATCTAATGATAAGGCACACCATGTTGTCATTAATGGATGGGTTCTTCGGCTATAACCAAATCAAAATAGAGCTGGAGGATCAATACAAAATAACATTCACATGTCCATGGGGTACCTATTGTTGGTGTGTCATGCCACTCAAACTAAAGAGTGTGGGGGAAACATATCAAAGAGCCATGACCACAATCTTTCATGACATGATGCACACCATCATGGAAGATTATGTAGATGATATCCTAGCGAAGTCAATTACTAGAGAAGGACATCTATAGGTCTTAGATAAGATCTTCACAAGACTAGAGCAATTTAATGTACATTTAAATCCAAAAAAGTGTGTTTTTAGAGTCACATTGTGTAAAGTCCTTGGATATATCATATCATCTAATGGAATAGATGGACATAGCCAAGGTAAAAGCAATCATGGAAATGTCACCATCTAAGAATTTGAGTCAATTGTGGTCTCTACAAGGAAAGTTGTAGTCCATTAGAAGATTTATCTCTCAGCTGGCAGTTAAGTGCCATCCATTCACACATCTCTTATAGAAAAACATTCCATTCAAATGGGATGACAGGTGCAAACAAGCATTTTAGCATCTAAATGAATATCTAATGAATCCACTAGTCTTGATCCCACCAATTTAGGGTAAGCTACTACTACTCTCAGATATCTCAACTACACCAATAGCTCTTGGAGCTCTGCTAGCACAACAAAACCATGAAGGGAAAGATCAAGCAATCTACTACATGAGTAGGACACTAGTACGTTATGAGTTACAGTATACACCAATAGAAAGAGCATGCCTTGTAGTTGTCTTTGCTTCACAAAAGTGGAGACACTACATGCTCTCACACTCTATCAAGCTAGTGGCAAAGATTGATCCATTAAAATACCTACTCAACAAAGCTACCCTAATAGGTAGAATATCTAAATGGGCCATGATACTCAGTGAATTTGACATTGAGTATGTAGATAGAAGAGTAATAAAGGGGCAATTTATTGTAGATTAGCTAGAGGATGCACCTTTGACAGATAACAACCCATTAAACTTTGAATTTCTAGATGACTCTATCTTCAACATCACTACCATAGCCCAGAAACTCTATTTTGACGGGTCATATACTCAAGATTGATCTGGAGTAGGAATATTTTTGGTAACACCACATGGAGATACGATCCCTAAGTCATACAGACTTCTATTTCCATGCACCAACAATGTAGTTGAGTATGAAGCATTGGTTATTGGCATTAAGATGGCAGTAGAGTGGAAGGTTAGGGAACTTCATGTGTATGGGGACTCACAACTTGTCATTAATCAAGTAAATGATGATTATCAAACTAAGGACAAGAAGCTGATACCATACAAGCATATGGTGGATGACTTCAAGGATACTAAGATTGGAAAACAAAGTAGTAGATGCAATGGCTACTATTGCATCCTTCCTGGACATACCTAAAAATCATTCTCATTATGAGTTCTTGGTGGAACCAGTATCCCATCCTACTTATGAAATCCTAGAAACCAACACCATTTACCACATCGTAGGGTCCAATTCTCCCCTATATAGAAAGGTTTACACCTACCTAAATGAGAATATCCTACCACCTGACTTATCAAACAACTAGAAATGAACATTCATATGCCAAGCATCCCGATATACCTGTTGTGATGTTCACAAAATGCCCCATTTTACTCCTTAGGAAAATGAGGACCCCTACTGTTGCTTTGCTTTTTCACTTTTGGTTTGTTGTTTTGTTTGGTGGTAAAGGGAAAAGAGGAAAAATTTGCAAACTTCATTAAAAATAGAGAAAAATGTGTTTTTAGTACCAATGCATGATATGGTTGGATTCCTTGTGAAAAATGAGCTAGGGTTTCTTTTTGAACCATCTTAAAATTTGCCATATTTTGCAAGTTATGATCATTTTGGTAAAATGTACAATCAGGTTTTGCATAATACAAATTCAGTTGTATGTCTTTTTCCTTGTATGCATTCGGTTAGGGTTTTTGATTTACACATACAAGATGGATTGCAGGTTAAAATGAATTGATGTTTTGAACCCACTTTGTATCTCACGATTGTCTATTTAGTAGGAAAAATACACAGATGCACTTATAAAAATGGCAGACCCAGGGGGTTATGATACAATGTCAATACATTTGATATTTGGCATAATGTATATTTCATACATACATTATAACATTACAATGAAATATACATTATGTGTATGCAAAGGACATCAGTATAACTTTTGGTATCGGAGTGCCTTGAAATTGTCTCCCCGAAGGGAGGTTTCTCACCAACGAAAGGGCTCCTCGGCCTAACTTATACCATCGGCATTGTTTGGTAATGTCTCGCCGAAGGGTTGTCTCTCATCAATGGTATAGTTATCGGCGTAGCTTTCATTATTGGTAATGTTGGAATTAGTCTCCTTGATGGGCCGTGTCTTTCTGACGAAAGGGCTCATCAGTATTGCTTACACCATCGGCAATGTTTGGTTTTGTCCTGCCAAAAGGGGTGTCTCTCGCCGATGGTATACTAATTGGTATAACTTGCATCATCGGCAATACCTTAAAATTTCCCACCAAAGGGTGTAGTCTCCCCGATGTGGTTTGGCTATCGGTGTAACAAGTAACTATCGGAACAATATTTTAGGCTTTCACCAATGGGCAAACTTACACTAATGGAAAGAAGGAAACAAAGGGCTATTGGCATAACAAACAACATCGTGGCAAAATGATAGGCTTACACTGATAAGGAGTGTCATGCTGATAGAAAGTAAACCCAAGCCGCTAGGGCTATTTCGGTGAAACTCACACCGATATAAGACATCGGCCAAACAATAGGAATTGACCAAATAGTTTTGGGGCTCACCGATAGTGTTTATCACACCGATGGGTGGGAAATGGCAAAATAGAGGAAATTTAAATGGAAAAATAGAGGAAATTTAAATGGTAAAATAGCAGAAATTTAAAGGGCATTTAGGGCCCGAGTGGCATTTTTCGGTTAGCGATGGTTGACCTGATGGTATTTTGAACATTCTGTATGATTTTGAATGCGTTTTTTCACCGATTTGGGCCCGATTTCCATATTTTGCATAGTCACACCTTGATTTAATCAGATGTTTTAGTTTCCTACTATTCATTTGATGAAATAATACTTATTACTTGTTTGTTTTTGCAGGTTTGCAGTTGAGCGGGGAACTGGAATTTAATGGTGGTGACATCACGGAAAGAGGAGGAAATTAGATCTCACAGTAGAGGAAGATAGGGATAAAAGGCAAGGAAGTCAAAGGGTCTTCATTTATGAATGACAAAATATAGCTGAAGACATGACTGTAGCAGACCACAGGAGTTATTACTAAGCTGCTAGGGTTTTCAAGTGGCATTTTTTGCCCAGATTAGATGTATGCTCATAGGTATTTTGGGAAACTGGTTCACCAACATTTATTGTTGTAACTAGGGGTTTGAACTAGGGGTTTAGAATAGGGTTTTTTGGGCTGTATTAAGGACCATCAGAAAGTCTATATATTGTGCCTTAATACACTGTAATACTTTACACAGGGATTTTAGCAATTTAGCTTAGTATAGTTTAGAAGTAGAGGAAGGAGGTCGCCTGTTGTCTATAGTAAGGAGTGCGTGGAACATCTGGCTTCCTTATTGTATCTGTAAAGCTTGTAAGTTCTCTATAGTTTGATTAATGAAACTAAGAGTCATTCCGACATTGTAAATCATGCATGACTGTTTGTTTCTAATACAATTGAATCTGGAGTTCTGCATCTATCTTTTGAGTGTTCTCCTGCTCTCCTTTGTGTTTTGAAACATTTTCTCTGAGAGCTTGCAATTTTAAATGTATGTTTGTGAAAATGCTCAGAACTTACATTTAATGTTTTTATCTGTGGATTTGATCAAATTGCTGTATGATTTATATAGTGCATAACAGAACAATTAGATCCTTAGGTAGATTTAAATGAATTTTAGATTAGATCTTTCTAACTTTTCCCAACCCATCTGAAAATACTTAGCTTAAAACGTAGAAATTTAAAGGAAATTTGTGTCACATTTGAAGAAGCATGAACAACAGAGTGGAAAGTAGACAAGTTTTCATAAATATTTAAGAGAAGAAAGTTGCAATAATTCAAGAATACCTTTTAAAAGTTTTGCAGCACAGTAACACTTTTATGCAAAAGGAATGATCAACAAACTGATATTTCATGATCTTTTTGCATAGTTTGAGTCTAGTAAACCGACAAGAAACCTTAAATTGTGTAAGGCCCCTTGAACATTACAGCTTCACATTGACCAACTGAATTTGTCCAACAGGTCAAGACCTGACCATAGTAAACTTGGGATTAAGTGAATCTTAACCGATTCCTTCATATCTTTCAAGTCAATTTTGGTTCATTATATGTGAATTTTAACCATTGTTATGACTGTCTCAAAATAATCATTAACAGTTTTCTAGTGCTAGAAGGAGGGCCTGACTTGAGTTAGGGTTTTGTTTCAAACTAGCTAATAACAATGATAGAGTGACTAGGTCTAGATCTAGTTCGGGGGATATTTTTGTGCAACTACCTGATACAAGGTGATGTAAGAGCCCTTTGATTTGGAATCCTAAAATATCACGAGTAGGAAGTTCATCTAGAACACCTCCTGGGTCACCTTTTAACATACATAACATTGTGAGACCTGACAGATCACTATTCAAAGCTTTAAATCTTGGTTCAGGTACTCCTAGAGGTCCTAATCCTCCTATAAATCCTATCCCACCAATCAATCTAGGTATTCCTACAGGTTCAGGTCAAGCTCAAACACCTGTAATGGCTTATTTCAATGTCCATTCGCCTATTGCATTCCCTGATTATAATGAGATGCCCAAAAATATAGAAAAGATATGTCCCAAATACCAGTTACATCAGGATCCAGAAGACCACATTAGAATATTTAAGGAAGCATGTTTTAGGGCCAGATTAGAGCATGAGGACGTTGTGTGTAGATTGTTTCCCTACACCTTTAATGAACAAGCCTCTAACTGGTATGTAAACTTACCCAATGGCTATGTTTCTTCCTGGTCACTTATGGAAGAAACATTTTTATCTAGATTTAGAGGACCCATTGATCCTTGCATCCTGTATCATAAATTGGCTACTATAAAACAAGGTGAGGGAGAGCTGATTGATAATTTCAATGACAGATTTCAAAAGGCCTACTCTAGGTTAGTAGACCCCTACACCTTGAATGATGATACTTTGTTAGCCATGTACTATGCTGCTAGATCCTTTAACTGCCATGTTTGTCAAAAGGAAGCCCGACATAGATTCAATATCCAAAGCCTACAAAGAGGTAGCCTCAGTGAACCAAGAGATGAGTGATGCGGAGGATCAGGCAATAGCTTTCTAAACAAGGTGTCAACCCATCCAAACCCACAATACCAACACTATAAAGCTCAATAGCTTTTCGAATATCCTTCTCAAGGTCCAAACAAGACCAAAATACCCTCTTCTTTTACTATCGGCAAGACATACATTATTGTCTCCTTGAAATATACTTTCCCTAACTTATCAGCTTGACCTTACGCTATCGGTCACTTTCCATATTCTTCCGCCGATATGTCATCTTACTCTGATGAGTGGCTTCTCTTGTGTACCCATTGACCAGACAGACTTCGTCAGTCGCTAGGCGTAAAGTCTCCCTGACCGCATCACTCGTGCCGATGAGTCTAACAATCCCTTCCATCGATAAGATGTTCACCATCAGTGTAGCCTTTTCCTTGTTCACCGAACTACAAACTCACACTGATATGCCTTCTTCTTTCGCCGAGACCTTCTGAATTTCTTCCCGACGAACAATCCACTCACTTTCGCCAAGACTTCCTCTTTCGACATAACATTTGCTCCTCCGGCCGATAATGCTTCTCTCACCGATGTTGTTTCATTTTTATTGCCTATCGGCAAGACTTCTTCTATCGGCCTGCCCAAAAATGCCTCCGCTGATCCCCATCTTCTCTCCGATGCATGTAGTCCATCATTATGACTCAGGCCGTCGGTGAAAGTTTCACCTCGCCTTCCGATATGTAACCTCACACTGAAATCCACATCTCCATCACCCAAGCATGTATTATCGGCCACACATTCTTCTTGTCTTCCGATAACGAATGTCACACCGAAGCCTCATATCTACCTTGCTATCGGCGAGACCTCGTGCTATCGGCAGACTTCACATTTGTTCCGCCAATATCATCGGTCATGTCGATGTTCTTTTACTTCACATACACATTAATAGACTTGCTATAACCAGTCAACACTCCTGTCGATACGCTGATAGCATACATGTATTTCTTTTCTGTGATCACTTCTATAGATCTCGTGAGGCTTTCTTCCCGATGGGTTCTAACTGTCTTCCACAATGCCGTGGCCATTCTCTGCAACTATACACACGCATATTTCTAAACTAATACAGAAAAGCAAAATAGCACAGAACAACAGAGAGGAGAAATTAAAAATAGATTGGCATTCCACTGGTCTCGACCGAGGTCTCGACCAGTGGAATAAATCAAAACTCGATTGCTCTACAAAACACTAAATTTTATTTCTCTTTCTGAGATTACATGCTTCTCTGTTGCTCCTCTTTTTCTCTTTCCTCCCTTCGTGCTTTAACAAACAGGAACTGCCTATTTTAAAGGCTCACTTCTTGGCAGTTACACACGGTGGAATCTCAATCGATTCGTCACCTCTGCCATTTGTTACACGACAGTTACAACTCAGACAGTTACAACTGCTTCTTGCCAGCTATGCCAAATCAGCTCACAACATGGGACTATCTAGGGGACGCATTTGTCCAAATCAAAACAACTGGCGCTAGGCCTTACAATAATTAAAATGATAATAGGGGGCTTCTTGACGGTAATGGGGTGCTCCTGCACCATACTTCCAGACTTGAAAAATTTCCATGTCCCATGGAAATGCTCGGTGAGAACTGCAACAACTCTGTTCTCTTGGTGTCTTCAAACTTGATGCCTCTGCTACTTGTACCATTCAATGGTGACTCCTCTCAACGGAGTTTAACTGGCTGCTCCTCTAGATGCTGCTATAAGTCCAACCTAAATGCTGCACCAACACTTTTGTCCCTCACCTAGGAGTCCTCTCATGCCTCTCTCCCCAAGACTTTTGGTGACACCCACTGGACCTCCTTCTCAGGCCCTTGAACCATCTCCTGTGGTTCCATGACAGATCTCTTATTTGCCTGCTTGCAGCTTGTGGACATGCATCTGCAACCACAAATATTAGCACATCAAAACACCAATCTCTCACTTAGATTCCCAGAGCTTTTGCTGGCTCTGATACCAATTTGATGCGGAGGATCGGGCAATAGCTTTCTAAACAAGGTGTCAACCCATCCAAACCCACAATACCAACACTATAAAGCTCAATAGCTTTTTGAATATCCTTCTCAAGGTCCAAACGAGACCAAAATACCCTCTTCTTTTACTATCGGCAAGACATACATTATTGTCTCCCTGAAATATACTTTCCCTCACTTATCGGCTTGACCTTACACTATCAGTCACTTTCCATATTCTTCCGCCGATATGTCATCTTACTCCGATGAGCAGCTTCTCTTGTGTACCCATCGGCCAGACAGACTTCGTCGGTCGCTAGGCGTAAAGTCTCCCCGACCGCATCACTCGTGCCGATGAGTCTAACAATCCCTTCCATCGATAAGACGTTCACCATCGGTGTAGCCTTTTCCTTGTTCGCCGAACCACAAACTCACACCAATATGCCTTCTTCTTTCGCCGAGACCACCTGAATTTCTTCCCAACGAACAATCCACTCACTTTCGCCAAGACTTCCTCTTTCGACATAACATTTGCTCCTCCAGCCGATAATGCTTCTCTCACTGATGTTGTTTCATTTTTATTGCCTATCGGCAAGACTTCTTCTATCGGCCTGCCCAAAAACGCCTCCGCCGATCCCCATCTTCTCTCCGATGCATGTAGTCCATCATTATGACTCAGGCCGTTGGTGAAAGTTTCACCTCGCCTTCCGATATGTAACCTCACGCCGAAATCTACATCTTCATCACCCAAGCATGTAATATCGGCCACACATTCTTCTTGTCTTCCGATAACGAATGTCACACCAAAGCCTCATATCTACCTTGCTATCGGCGAGACCTCGTGCTATCGGTAGACTTCACATTTGTTCCGCCGATATCATTGGTCATGCCGATGTTCTTTTACTTCACATACACATTAACAGACTTGCTATAACCAGTCAACACTCCTGCTGATACACCGATAGCATACAGGTATTTCTTTTCTGTGATCACTTCTATAGATCTCGTGAGGCTTTCTTCCGGATGGGTTCTAACTGTCTTCCACAATGCCGTGGCCATTCGCTGCAACTATACACACGCATATTTCTAAACTAATACAGAAAAGCAAAATAGCACAGAACAACAAAGAGGAGAAATTAAAAATAGATTGGCATTCCACTGGTCTCGACCGAGGTCTCGACCAGTGGAATGAATCAAAACTCAATTGCTCTACAAAACACTAAATTTTATTTCTCTTTCTGAGATTACACGCTTCTCTATTGCTCCTATTTTTCTCTTTCCTCCCTTCCTACTTTAACAAATAGGAACTGCCTATTTTAAAGGCTCACTTCTTGGTAGTTACACACAGTGGAATCTCAATCAATTCGTCACCTCTGCCATTTGTTACACGACAGTTACAACTCGGACAATTACAACTACTTCTTGCCAGCTATGCCAAATCAGCTCAGAAAGTCTCCCTACCAATTCAAGTGCTCAAAGACATTTTCTGCCCCAAATGCCTGTCAACTTAACCAGTCTATTATAGAGGTGAAAGACCTGTTTGCTTGTTGTTCCCAATACAGACATTGCTTACTTGGTGTGAGGTATTCTTCTTTACCCTCACTGTTTCCAAGATTCCTAATCTCCAAGGCTCATAGCCTTCTTGAGCCCATTATCAGCCCTCCTCTCTGGGTCCAGGGTTCTGATTGCTTGGCACTCAATTCTTCCACTCTGTTTTCACCGTTGTCTCCAGACTGCAACGTGCATACTAGCCGGGCTATGGCACAGCTCGCCTAGTACAAGTTCACATGGCCGTTCTCTGTCAACCCATTCACAACAACAGAAAGAAAAACTAAAAAAAGTGACTCTGTTTGATTTCCCTCCATGACTGTACAAAGAATATGCAAGGACATCAAACTAGAGTCATTATGTACAAACAGAAACAAAACTAACAGGAATTAAACTGTCTACTCTACTGCAAAATAGATTATGCAAGTACACTACAGACAAAATTCAAATGGATTCAACTGTCAATGTTTTTATTATCAGAAGTTCCTCTATTAAATTCATGGCATCTCAGGTTTCAAAACGTTCCAACCACTTTTCAAAGCAAAAACTAGCTTTTATATTGTTCGGCTTCCTTTCAGTTATTAAACAGTTAGGTTTTCTGCCTATTCGGCTCCCATCGGCAAAACAGATTCTTTGTCGCACCGATGAACTTTTAGTCCCACATGCACCCGTTCAGGTCGGCCACTGTGGTTTATATATCCGATGGCTTAGTAAACTATTGTCGACACTTTTGCCGCCGGCGACCCCTGTCTACCCCCATCGGCACAACCCAAACTATCGATCAACATTAAACCATGAACTCCGATAGTCCCTTGTCTCACCGATACCAAGTCTTCACCCTTCGTTGGTGTGACCACTGTGCATTGGCCTCAAATCTTTAAGCTATGCCGACAGAAGTCCTCCCGCCGATGTCCTAAAGCACCATTGGTGTAATAGCCCATATCAGACAAGACCTCAAAAGTCACACCGAACCTCAGACTCCCGCCGATGTCATCGGGGTGACTACTCAGCATCGGACAAACCTTCGATACTTATTCCAACGGCCCTTGTCTCATCGACGCCTACAGAATGCCTTCATCGGAATGACCACAACCATCGATGAAGCAAACAATACCTACGCCGAAGACCAATGTCTCACCGACCATTCTAACCCATCGGCTTGACATTCAACGTCGGCCAATTCGTAACTCCCTTTGCCGATATGTCACCTCTCCCTGATGGTTAGCACCATCGGCCAGCCGATACTATCGGTATAACTTTCCACTCTTCTTTCGCTGCCTATTGTCATGCCGATGTGCTTTCGTCAGTGTGACTCCCTACATTAGTCAGACATTCTTGTTGTCTCCAGATATGTCTTTTCACGCCGATGTGCCTTTGTCGGTATACCTTTGTCAGTATGACTTTAACTATCGATAAATCTTGAAAACATTGCGCCGATGAGCTTGCTCACTCCGATGGGTGTAGTCCATCGTTATGACTCAGGCCGTCAGTGAAAGTTTCACCTCGCCTTCCAATATGTAACCTCATGCTGAAATCCACATCTCCATTGCCCAAGCATGTATTATCGGCCACACATTCTTCTTGTCTTCCGATAACGAATGTCACACCGAAGCCTCATATCTACCTTGCTATCGGCGAGACCTCGTGCTATTGGCAGACTTCACATTTGTTCCGCTGATATCATCGGTCATGCCGATGTTCTTTTACTTCACATACACATTAACAAACTTGCTATAACTAGTCAACACTCCTGCCGATATGCCGATAGCATACATGTATTTCTTTTCTGCGATCACTTCTATAGATCTTGTGAGGCTTTCTTCCTGATGGGTTCTAACTATCTTCCACAATGCCGTGGCCATTCTCTACAACTATACACATGTATATTTTTAAACTAATACAGAAAAACAAAATAGCATAGAACAACAGAGAGGAGAAATTAAAAATAGATTGGCATTCCACTGGTCTCGACTGAGGTCTCGACCAGTGGAATGAATCAAAACTCGATTGCTCTACAAAACACTAAATTTTATTTCTCTTTCTGAGATTACACGCTTCTCTGTTGCTCCTCTTTTTCTCTTTCCTCCCTTCCTGCTTTAACAAACAGGAACTGCCTATTTTAAAGGCTCACTTCTTGGCAGTTACATACGGTGGAATCTCAATCGATTCGTCACCTCTACCATTTGTTACACGACAGTTACAACTCGGACAGTTACAACTACTTCTTGCCAGCTATGCCAAATAAGATCACAACATGGGACTATCTAGGGGACACATTTGTCCAAATCAAAACAATTGGCGCTAGGCCTTACAATAATTAAAATGATAATAGGGGCCTTCTTGACGGTAATGGGGTGCTCTTGCATTAGTGAGGCATACAACTTATAGCCCATTCGTTAATGGATGAAATTTTGGAGTACAAAATTAGGCACAGCCTTGGAATGGAGTCCCTATGCATCACACTCCTTTATTAAATCCGGTTCCTTCTTACACACATGTGTACAGTCCTACCCCAATCCAAGCCATAGCTCCTTATATGGGTAACACTTCTAATAATAGTCAAAGTAGTGGTCAGCCTTTCTTCCAACCTCCTAGGGATACAACTGTGGAAAAATCATAGGAGGAAAGGGAAGAGATCAAAGAGATCACTGCACATTTGAAAAGAATAACCACCGAAGTGACACAACTAAGAAATGAGAACCTCTATGGAAGAGGCAACCAAAACTACAATCAAAATTAGAATTATAACCAAGGCCAAAATTAGAACTATAGTTCCAATCAAAATCAGCATTACAATCAGAACTGCAATCAGAGCCATACCCAAAATAATAGCCGGGGCCAATGTTCAAATCAGAGCCAAAACTATAATTAGCATCAAGGCCCTAGCCAGGGGCAACCAATGCAAAATAGAGGGCCAGTGGTAGATAATTGGATCTGGGGCAATAATAACAGAAATCAGAATCAGCCTAGGCCACCCAAGACTTGGAACACTGGGCCCAACAATGGTACTCTATCTTCTCCTTTTGAGAATACAGATAATCACAATGCGAAACAAACAGCTGGCATCCAAATGGCCAATACATCACTAAAAAGTTGGTGCAGATTTCACAATACTAATGCCCATGCTGAGCTCGACTGTCCATAGTTCCATTTAGCAGCCAGCATATTCAATATAGATGTTGACCCTCCTACTTCTGAATTTCTCATTCCCAAGGGTAATGAGGTAGTACCCTTGGGGTATGATACAACTTTAGTTTTAGAAACATTTACCTTTGCAACTGCAGAAGAGAAAGAGGATGAATTGTTAGAAGATGGCCCATACTGTTGTGAAAATCTTTATCTCAAATCAGCCTTTGTGTTAAATGCTTTTCAGTTTCCCTTTGAAACTGAAAATGAGGTATTAACTAAAACAAAAGAGGTGCAGGCTTTTCAACAAACAAATAAAAACCACACCTACAATTTAAGGAACAACACTAGGCCAGGAGGACCTTTCACCACTTCCATTCCTCCTAACAACTTCAATACACCCACAAATCAGAATGCCAACAACAATCCTACCATCCTTAAAGCTAATCATCATACAAACAGTGGAACAACAGAACAAAAGGCCCAAACAAGTAATACCGAAATGGTAGAGACAACAAGATTAATGAATTACTTGTCATAAGAAATAAAGAAAATAAATATCTGTATACCTCTGAATGAATTATTGAAAACTCCAGGGATCAGGAATGCGTTTATAAAATCTCTAGATATATCTGTGATTGGTGATGTTGCTACTACTGTAACTATCCCTAATAGAGACTCACCACCTAAAGAGAAGAGTAAGAAAGTTGAGCAGCCTTCCAATACAAATGTAGTAATGTATGCTGATAAAAGGGATGCTTCCCCTTTCTTGTTAACTGTTAGATTGTGTGGGAATGACATACACAATTGCATAGTAAACTCAGGTGCCTTAGCCAACGTAATGCCCTTAGGAATATGCAGAACTCTCGGGTTGACTCCCACCAAATCTGCCAAGGTTGTCACATAGTTAGATAAGACGGAGGTTAGCGTGATAGGAGAACTCATGAACATTCAGATGCAATTAGCTTCAGACCCTAGGGTAAGCCAATTTATTGACATTCAAATAGTGGATATACCCATAAATTATGGAATGTTGCTGAGTAGGGATTGGTCCAAAACAGTAAATGGATACATGGCCACTAATTTTTCGCATATGTGGCTACCTTGGAGAGGTGTCCCAAATGAGATTAGAATAGAGGTAGAACCCAGGATGAAACATATGATAATAGAGTATAATCAAACTAATGAAATATTATATGCTGCTGTTGAACCTAGTATTTATAGGATTACTAATAATGGGGTGCAAATTGAAGAAATCATGATGTTAAACATAAAAAAAAATGTGTCAGCAAGGAGACAACATTATTCATTGAGTCTGATGGAAATTCTTCAGATGAAGAAAATAGTGCAATAGGCAAATTTGGTCATGCCATTAGACAAGAGGTGGAAGAATGCATTAAACAAAATCTGCCAGTCTAATGCAAACTATATAAAAATAGGTGTAGAGTCCATGATAGGCCACATTCTGAGGAAAGTTGTGGAATGTGCAAAGACATCATTGAATATGAATACAAAAAATGCATAAAGAGGGTAGAGTTACCAGAGGAAAATGTGAATCTTGATCAAACACAGAAATACGTTCAGAGTAATGAGGATGCTCTGATTTCAGATTTAGGAGACGGAATAGAAGACAGGGGTAGTTGTCTTTCTGATTCACATGCTGAAAATACACATATGCAAGTTGACCAAATGGAAATACCCATGAATAAACATACCAGTTCCTCACAAGTGATAGGAGAGACAAAGCATGCTAAAATAAAAGATCATAAAAGTAAAGATGGCATATGGACACTAAAATGCGACGGGTCCAAATCAAACAGGGTGCGGGTGCGGGTATTGAACTCATAGATCCTTAGGGTAAGGCATACCTAGCAGCATATAGACTACAGTTTTTCCGTACTAACAATATTGCTAAATATGAAGCCTTAATTTTGGGACTTGTCATGGCCATCAAGAAAAAGGTGAAAACAATTAAGGTATTTTCAAACTCCGAACTAGTAGTCAGACAAGTGAGAAAACTATACGCGTGCAACTACAAGAAAATGATCTGCTATAGACATAGAGTATGGGATTTAATAGATTCATTTGATGCTTTCAACATAGAGCATATCCCTAGGGAACTGAACCATAGGCCGGATGCACTAGTAGTTGCTGCTAGTACGCTAGAACCCTTGACACTGTCAGGATTGAAACAATTTTTTGTTGAGTTAGTTAATGTTCCCAGTATCCCAGACAACGTGACACACTTTCAGGTATTTGGAGAGGATCAGCAAATTATTGACTTTTTGACTTGTAGTGAGGAATTTGAGGCACAAATCATTGATGAACAAGTAAGGCCTGAGATAACATGGGACGAAGAAGATATAATCAACTTGAAGAGCAATTTTTTACCCAAAGGAGTAATAGAATTAGAACATATTTTTGACTTCAATGGAGTGATGAAACAGAAGGACTTGCCTAAAATAGAAGGGGGTAAGTGCAATTTACACAACTTAGGGATAGAGCAAAATCCACAAAACATACTGATTGGGAAGGCTTGCTCTGAGAAAATTAGAAAAGAAATTTTAGACATTCTGAAAGAATACAAACACGTAATAGCATGGACATATGAAGACTTGAAAACCTATGATACATCCATCATAACTCATGTAATACCTTTGAGATCAGAGGTTAAACCATTCAGGCAAAAACAAAGGCCTATGAATGCCATTTTGGAGCCTTTAATCTTTGAGGAAGTTAAAAAATTGCTGTCTGCTGGAATAATTTTCCCAGTCAGACATTCAGTCTAGGTAGCTAACTTAGTACCAGTAAGGAAGAAAAATGGAGACATCAGGTTATGCGTAGACTTTAGAAATTTGAACAAAGCGTCTGAAAAGGATAATTATCCTCTGCCTCCAATGGACGAAGTGCTACAAGAAGTAAACGGGGCAAAGATGATGTCTTTTTTAGATGGTTTCTCAGGTTATAACCAAGTCTTGATTGATAGAGAAGATAGATTAAAAACCACCTTCACTTGCAAATGGGGAAATTATGCATATAGGAGAATGCCTTTTGGTCTGATCAATGCAGGTGCCACTTTTCAGAGAGCCATGGACATTGCATTCCGTGGGTTATCAAGTAAGTGCATTGTTGTGTATATGGATGATCTAACTGTGTATTCCAAGGATGCATCCACTCATGCTGAAGATCTCAGAAAAATACTCAAGCGATGTGAGAGGTACGAAATTTCCTTTAACCCTAAGAAATGTATATTTGGCATAACTGAAGGTAAATTATTAGGCCATGTCATTTCTAAAGATGGAATTTTGATTGATCCGGATAGAATAGAATCTATAAAAAATTTGCATATACCAAATAGTAGGAAAGAGTTAAAATCATTTTTTGGTAAAATTAACTTTGTTCGGAAGTTTATCATAGGTTTTACAGAGATCGTGCAGCCGTTAAATGCCATGTTAAAGAAAGATGCACAGATAGAGTGGATGCCTGTGGCTAGAGCCGCATTTGAAGATATCAAGAGGACCATTTCCGATGCCCCTGTACTGGCAAGCCCAGACTATGCAAAACTATTTTATATCTACTCCTTTGAATCCTCTCATTTAGTCACGGCTACCTTGACACAAAAAGGTGAAAACAATGAAGAAAGGCCCATCGCATTCATGAGCACGCCTTTGAAGGATGCACAACTGAGATATATAGACACTGAGAGACAAGCATTTGCATTAATAAGGGCCATGAAAAAATTTAGACATTACATTCTGCATAGCCAGATCAAAGACATAATGCCAGACACAGCAGTGAAGATGTTGCTGATGTAAAACAAGCCTGGAGAAAAGAGAGCCAAGTGGATCACAACACTGCAAGAGTTTGACATAGAAATCATTCCCATGAAGCTGGTCAGAGGGTAGGTGTTGGTACAAACAATAGCAAATATAGACCCAGATTTGATAAAACAACAGTATGTACTAAATTCCCATAACACATTAGATTGGTATGGAGATCTAAATGCTTTTCTAATAGCCGGAAAGTACCCAAATAAGATGAAAGGTTCTCAAAGGAGAGCTTTGAAGATTAAAGCACATAAATATATGGTACAAGGAGGTCTTCTATTTAGGAAGAACCATGATGGAATTTATTTGAGATGTCTAAACAGAACTGAAGCGGATAAAGTGTTGACAGAATTACATGACAAATACGGAATTGGTCATGGTTCCCATCTAGCTACAACACACAAAATACTGAGGGCAGGCTATTACTGGCCCACAATGTTCAAAGATACTGAGAGTCACATCAAAAGTTGCCACACCTGTCAGACTGCAGTAGATAAGGGAAGAAATTAGGCCAACCCATTACAACCTGTGATTGAATCAAGACCATTTGCACAGTGGGGCCTGGATTTTATTGGAGTCATCAATCCTCCTTCTGTAGGACACAAATTTATATTGATGGTGATAGACTATTGTACAAGGTGGACAGAGGCTGCCTGCTGTAAATTCTCCACAACTGAGGTAGTTATCAAGTTTCTTGAAGAAAACATCATCACCAGGTTTGGAACTCCCTATTCATTGGTATGTGATAATGGCCCTGCTTTCTCTTCTTTAAAGTTTTCTAAATGGGCATTTGAATACGGGATCATTTTAAAGTTTTCTTCAAATTATTACCCTCAAGGTAATGGATTAGTTAAGTCTACGAACAAAATTTTATTAGACATAATCAAAAAGCTAATTGCAAAGAGTCCTAGAGAGTGGAATACCTTGTTAAAGTATGCATTATGAGTAGATAGGACCAAGTTTAAAATAGCCTTAGGCAGTACACCTTATCATTTAGTTTATGGGACTGATCCCATACTTCCATTAAACCTGAGAATACCAATCTGGAAGTTTGCCAATGAGTTTTTAGGCTTTGACAATCATAGGGAGGCCAGGATAGTACAAACGCTACAATTAGATGAGAAAAGAAATCAAGCCATTGAGAAGTTTGCCAAACACCAAGCGGTTGTTAAGAGGTGGTTTGATAAGAGGGCAAGAGTCAAAACATTTAGGATATCAGACTTAGTGCTGTGCTGGGATAAAGCACGTGAAAAGAAGGGGAGCCATGGAAAATTTGATAAACTATGGCTAGGTCCATTATAGGTCTCAGAAATAATAGGGGACAACACATTTAGACTCAAGACCTTGACAGGGGAAGATGTGCCATTACCAATTAATGGCCAACATTTGAAACATTACTTCTAGGCTTGAGGTAGAGGGCAATCCATTTTTGTGTAAAATAGTGTAAATAATGTACAGTTTTCATTTGCTATTTTCTTTTCTTTTCTTTGTTCGTTTGTCTTGCTTTGTTGGTTGGTTGTTTGTACAGTTTTGTCTTCTTTTTGCTTTTTTGTATAGCTTGTTGTTTGGTTTGTTGTTGTCTCCTCAATAGGGATCTTTGTTTTTCTTTAGAGTATTAAGGGGCAAACTAACAACCATTGAAAACAGTATAAAATTTAGAACATTCAGGTTAATCATTTGCAATTTACACATAACTTGTTGTGACTGTCATGAATGTAGAGAGTTGTTTTACTTGTTTAATTTCATATTCAATAAATGTGATTGAGAATTCAAGGAAGTTTCTTACGACGACACACCTAAAATCCTTGGGTTTTTTTAACCTACCAGTGTAGATATTAGGTGAAAAATCTGAGGTCACCCTTGCTACCATTACAATTCTCAGCTTAATTTCAGCAAGTGACCACTCCTTGCATCACGAAGCTACAATTGCAATATCTTGTGAAATCTCTTTCAAAATTAGAAAATATAAAATAAATAAAATGAATAAAGTAGATTATAGTGAAAATATAGATTAGGCCATCTAAGTAACTCTACTAGGGCTATAGATGCTCACTGGCAGTGGGGCTCTACTTAGAAGAATTGTAACGATAACCTTGTCGGGGCTATGGATGCTCACTGGTAGCAAGGCTCTATCCGGTCGGCTATGAGGAATATCCTCAACTACGTAGGCTAATTTCAGTCACTGGTTTGTTCAACTGATCTTCAAGATGAGGCTTATTAATCACGTGCACATACTTAAACTAAAAATGAAAATTCATGCACCCTTATTGAATACCTTAGGTGTCAAGTTGAATAATAATTTGCAGGAAAGATAGTCGGAAGTTATGGATTCATTTCATTTAGTTTTCTTAAATGCTTTGAATTTAATTTTTTTTTTGGTTACTAGTTGTTGTGATGTTCACAACATGCCCCATTTTACTCCTTAGCAAAATGAGGACCCCTACTGTTGCTTTGCTTTTTCGCTTTTGGTTTGTTGTTCTGTTTGGTGGTAAAGGGAAAAGAGGAAAAATTTGCACACTTTGTTAAAAATAGATAAAAATGCATTTTCAGTACCAATGCATGATATGGTTGGATTTCTTGTGAAAAATGAGCTAGGGTTGCTTTTTGAACTGTCTTAAAATTTGCCATATTTTGCAAGTTATGATCATTTTGGTAAAATGTACAATCAGGTTTTGCATAATACAAATTCAGTTGTATGTCTTTTTCCTTGTATGCATTCGGTTAGGATTTTTGATTTACACATTCAGGATGGATTACAGGTTAAAATGAATTGATGTTTTGAACCCACTTTGTATCTCACGATTGTCTGTTTAGTAGGAAAAATACACAGATGCACTTATAAAAATGGCAGACCCAGGGGGTTATGATACAATGTTAATACATTTGATATTTGGCATAATGTATATTTCATGCATACATTATAACATTAAAATGAAATATACATTATGTGGATGCAAAGGACATTGGTATAACATTTGGTATTGGAGTGCCTTGAAATTGTCTCCCCGAAGGGAGGTTTCTCACCAACGAAAGGGCTCCTTAGCCTAACTTATACCATCAGCATTGTTTGGTAATGTCTCACCGAAGGGTTGTTTCTCACTGATGGTATAGTCATTGGCGTAGCTTTCGTTATCGGCAATGTTGGAATTAGTCTCCGTAATGAGCCATGTCTCTCTGACAAAAGGGCTCATCGGTATCACTTACACCATCGGCAATGTTTGCTTTTGTCTCACTGAAAGGGGTGTCTCTCACCAATGGTATACTCATCAGTATAACTTGCGTCATTAGCAATACCTTAAAATTTCTCGTCGAAGGGTGTAGTCTCCCCGATGTGGTTTGGCTATCGGCATAACAAGTAACTATCGGAACAACATTTTAGGCTTTCGCCGATGGGTAGACTTACGTCGATGGAAAGAAGGAAACAAAGGGCTATTGGCATAACAAACAACATCAGGGTGAAATGATAGGCTTACACCGATAAGGAGTGTCATGCCAATAGAAAGTAAACCCAAGCTGCTAGGGCTATTTCGGTGAAACTCATGCCGATATAAGACATTGGCCAAACAATGGGAATCAACCAAATAGTTTTGGGGCTCACCGATAGTGTGTATCACGTTGATAGGCAAGAAATGGCAAAACAGAGGAAATTTAAAGGGCATTTAGGGCTCGAGTGGCATTTTTCAGTCAGCGGTGGTTGACCCGATGGTATTTTGAAAGTTTTGTATTCTTTTGAACATGTTTTTTCACCGATTTGGGCCTAATTTCCAGATTTTGCATGGTCACACCTTGATTTAATCAGATGTTTTAGTTTCCTACTGTTCATTTGATGAAATAATACTTATTGCTTGTCTGTTTTTGTAGGTTTGTAGTTGAGCAGGAAACTAGAATTTAATGGTGGTGACATCATGGAAAGAGGAGGAAATCAGATCTCACAGTAGAGGAAGATAGGGACAAAAGGTAAGGAAGTCAAAGGGTCTTCATTTATGAATGACAAAATACAGCTGAAGACATGACTGTAGGAGACCACAGGAGTTATTACTGAGCTGCTAGGGTTTTTGAGTGGCATTTTTCACCCAGATTGGATGTATGCTCAGAAGTCTTTTGTGAAACTGGTTCACCAGCATTTATTGTTGTAACCAGGGGTTTGAACTAGGGGTTTAGACTAGGGTTTTTTGGGCTGTATTGAGGACCATCAGAAAGTCTATATATGGTGCCTTGATACACTGTAATACTTTACACAGGGATTTTAGCAATTTAGCTTAGTATAGTTTAGAAGTAGAGGAAGGAGGTCGCCTATTGTCTATAGTAAGGAGTGCGTGGAACATCTGGCTTCCTTACTGTATCTGTAAAGCTTGTAAGTTCTCTGTAGTTTGATCAATGAAACTAAGAGTCATTCTGACATTGTAAATCATGCATGACTATTTGTTTCTAATATGATTGAATCTAGAGTTCTGCATCTAATCTTCTGAGTGTTCTCCTGCTCTTCTTTGTGTTTTGAAACATTTTCTCTAAGAGCTTGCAATTTTAAATGTATGTTTGTGAAAATGCTCAAAACTTACATTTAAGGTTTTTATCTGTGGATTTGATCAAATTGTTGTATGATTTATATAGTGCATAACAAAACAATTAGATCCTTAGGTAGATTTAAATGAAGTTTAGATTGGATCTTTCTAACTTTTCCCAACCCATCTGAAAATACTTAGCTTAAAACGTAGAAATTTGAAGGAAATTTGTCTCACATTTGAAGAAGCATGAACAACAGAGTGGAAAGTAGACAAGTTTTCATAAATATTTAAGAGAAGAAAGCTGCAATAATTCAAGAATACCTTTTAAAAGTTTTGCAGCATAGTAACACTTTTATGCAAAAGGAATGATCAACACACCGATATTTCATGATCTTTTTGCATAGTTTGAGTCCAATAAACTGACAAGAAACCTTAAATTGCATAAGGCCCCTTGAACATTACAGCTTCACATTGACCAACTAAATTTGCCCAATAGGTCAAGACCTGACCATAGTAAACTTGGGATTAAGTGAATTTTAACCGATTCCTTCATATCTTTCAAGTCAGTTTTGGTTCATTATATGTGAATTTTAACTATTGTTATGACTGTCTCAAAACAATCATCAACAATACCATCATTGCAAACACCCTATATCAACAAGGTTTAGATGGTACTCTCCTTAGGTATTTGGATAGTGAGGATTTTCAAACTGCTTTAAGTGAAGTATATGAAGGAATATGCAGGACGCACTCTAGTGGTCCTACCTTGGTGAAGAAGCTCATGCATCTTGGATACTATTTTCCGAGCATGGAATTAGACTTCTATCATTTTATCAAGTGGTACAAGAAATTCTAGATTCATGGTAACTTGATATACGCACCCACTCAAGAGTTGCAACCCTTAATGACACCTTATCCTTTTTGCCAATGGGGACTTAATTTAGTAGGCAAGATTCACCCTTTATCCTCTAATGACCACAAATTCATTATCACAGCCACTAAGTATTTTATGAAGTAGATTGAGGGTGTTCCATTAACTAATGTCATAGGGAAACAAATATCCTCTTTCATCCTTAACTACATCATATGCAAATAGGGTATTCCATTATCCATAGTCATGGATAATGGACAACCTTTCAAGAATCACGATGTGAAATAACTTTGTAATAAATTCCACATTTAGCATCGCTTCTCTACTCCATACTACCTACAAGGTAAAAACAAGGCTGACGCATCAAACAAAACTATCTTGGAGATACTCAAAAAGATCATCGATGATGCTGGCCATGATTGGCATATGCAATTGAACCCCACTCTGTGGGCCTACAGAACTAGTATACACACTCCCATAGGTGCGACACCATATGCCCTCGTCTATGGTTTTGAAGACATATTGCCTATAGAAGTGGAATTACCTTCCCTCAGGGTGTCATTAAAGGGTCTCATAAATGATGAGGAATACAGAATATCTAGGCTCCTAGAGCTAGAGATGCTAGAAGAACCAAGACAACATGCCTTTAACCACCTTAAGGCATACCAACAAAGAATGTCAAGAAGTTATAATCACAGGGTCAAAGAATGAGTCTTCCAAGTAGGTGACTTGGTTCTAAGAGAAAATCCAAGAAATCAACAAGATAGAGAGAAAAAGGGGAAATTTGAACCCAACTAGTTGGGTCCTTACATCATAGTTGCTGCCTATGGATCAAGAGCTTATCAACTATCAACATCAAAAGGTGAACTGTTTGATGACCCCATCAATAGTATGCACCTTCAAAGGTTCTACACCTAAATAACCCCAATGCAAGGGATGTAAAAAAATAGCAAGTAGTGAAAACCTGGCAAAGAGGCATTATTTGTGATCATACAAATAAAAGCAAGTTGTGAAAACTTGGAAACATGCACTATTTACAATAAACTGCTTCGTCCATATTTTAGAAAAACCCAACCCACATCCATATTTTCTACTATTTTCATCAAGTAATTCCATCCATTTACAACCACCTAATGGTAACCATAGCTTGGTGCTCTATCACCCTTATCACCTCATTCAATGAGGTCATCAAATCCTATCATCCATCCTATCATTCTATCACAAGTTCATTATCAGTATCATCAAGCCCCAAACTACATCACCTCTAAGTTATCATGTAGGAAAGGCCATCATTGATGCCCCAAGGTTTCTTTCCCTTCCATCTGTATCCCTAATCCTATCATAAATCTTTCCATATCTTCATCCATTTTCTGGTGTCAGCCTTCAAGGTCAAACTACATTGCCTCCACATCATCACGTAGGCAAGGCCATCATCGATTAGCCCCTAAGTCTTCCCATCCCCTAGGTCTTTAGGTCCCCATGGTTCACACTGTCATACTACATTGTCTTTGTGTCATCACATAGGCAAGGCCATTTAGCAATGAGCCCCTGAGGCACTAGGTCAGTCCTGTAGGGCCGGTTACTTGAGTCTATTGTCAGTTCATCCATAATAAATTGATCCTTTACTTGACTGGGGGAAAATCTTTGACCTAGTTAGTGAATTAGATTTTTGGATGCTACAACTTAGAGGATAATAAACTGAATCATGGTTTTATCACTAGACAACTAGTAGCTAAACAAAGCAATCTTTAAAACATTGTCTTGACAAGAAGACATTTAAACTACACCTGACAAATCCCAGCCTACCTAAAACATCAAACATGAATCTATCAATGTATTGCAAGAAAACATATATCTATGGCAAGAAAGTTTTTAATGGTTGTTTAAAATATTATTATCAATATTTTTGTTATTATGTCTCCTATGCTACTCAATGATGTCAAAAACTAGAGATGCTATGATGGAACATAATCATTTTATTTGTCTGTTGTTTGTGGGTTTATATTTAGTAATGTGAAGCCTTGTCTAAAGACATGATCAACATAATGATCATCAGGCACATCAGAGGTCTAAACATGAAACAGGTGTAATCCTTGTCTGTTGATATGCAAGCACTACTTAGGTCATCTTGGGTCAATTATACCTAGATGCTTGTATTAACTTACTAAATAAAAATCCATGTAATTAATACTTAGGTCATCATGGTTTGATTATACCTAGATGCTTGTATTTTCTTATAACATTTTAAAATCTCGATGATGAAACAAAGTACTTCAAAAACTTGTAAAAGAATATGCTAAAAATCCACATCCATACATATTAAATTGCATTTCATTTCATTATAAGCATTTCATCCTTGTCAAAATTCCAAGTGTCTCAAGATCAAGGTTATCCACTTGTCCAAGTCATTTATCCATTAACCAAATCATTCTTCTAAATTATCTTTCATTATCCAAATCATTTCATCAATCTTTCAAATCACTTCTTCTAATCAATTCTTCATTCATTCATATCAATTGAATTCACTCAAATCAATTCAATCAAATCAAGTAATGATCCTAATGCAAGCCATTCTTCAATCCATACCAATCAAGTCAACCAATCTTGTCAAATTATCCAATCACATCCTTTGGTCTTAATCCTAATCTTATTGTAAATCAATCAATTAATCAATCAACCAATCCATCAATCATTATCAATTGTCTTATACTAACTGTCACACTCTCAAAACTAGACTAGGTGTCTTATACGAGGTGTTTCATTTTTGAAGCCAAACACTATCATCCTTGTGTTGATCCAGGGATATATCATTCCCTACAATGAAAAACACTCTCATCAATCATTATTGATTATTCATTGGTTTATAGCTTGATAGGGGCAATACCTTGTTTGCTCTTGTATCATTTGTGCATACTTGCTTGATTTCTTATGTGTGCTATCATTTTATCTTACATAACATATCATTTCATCCATCTCTTATCTTGCACCCTCCTTTTTCTTAGTCATACTTTATCATTCTATCTCATCGTGAGATCATCCATCATCTTCTCGTCACATTCTTTCCATCCAATCTCCCGAGGGGGGGCAGCCTATCATCATTTAACCTGTACCAGGGGCAAATTGGGGCATGTATCATAACAGGAAAATTTTTATTCTTTGAAACAATGTGATAAAATACTTTGTCTCAAAGAGGGGAAAAATGTATACACCTAAAAATGGCAAAATTAATTAAATAAATATTTTAATATTTATTTTATTCCTATTCCTCTAATAATTAAATAAAATCAATTTATTTAATTAAGATACCCTAATTCCTCTATAGTATTATCTAATTAAATAATTCTAAACTATTTAATTATTTCATCTAAAGTCTAAGTCTTATGTTTTAATCCATGTCATCCCTCCATGTCATATGGGACACCTCACCAAGTTGTTCCAATAATTAAATATTTTTAATAATCAATTAAGCAATTATCCCCTCAACATGTGCCCTATTTCTTCTCCACATGTTTCCCATGATTATCTCCCTCACAATCCACCTCATCATGTTGCACACATAATTAATTATTTTAATATTTAATTATCTAATTTCCCTCACCCACATGTCCTATTATTTCTCCAACCATCCCTATTCACATGGATATGGTCTCTCCATGTCATCTTGGTCAAAAGACACCTTGAGATACTTGTCCCATAAGTCCATATATTCCTTCCAACCATCCTACAAACAAGGTCTCCTTTGACCTTCACTCTATGGTCTATGTGAGCCTTGTAACATGTGGCCTCATGTCACCCCTTTCTCTCCACCTTGTCAAGGTGAGAGGAACATATTCCATATTTCTCTCCCTCATCCAAACCAACCAAATCTGAACTGTACACATCACAAGACTTCTTCTCCCCCATTGAGATCACGACACTTGGAATTGGCCTCTCCTTGGCCTATAAAAGGAACCCTCATTCCCTCATGTCAACAATCCAAGATTTTGTAAACTTACTACACAGAAATGCTACTAGCATGCCTTTGGCAAAGTATCCTCATTGCATTTGGATAATCTCATTATCATCACAATCATTCAACCATGTCTCCATATCTCCATTATCCATCTTCATAGAGTTGCATTGTAGTGTAATCTTCATTGCATTAGCCATCTACAGCCATTCTCCTATTGTCATCTTCAACAGCAAGGAAGTACACACTTCTGAGAGATCCATTATCATATAAGATCAAGAAGAGATAGGCAACAATGGACGCTATGAGTTAAATCAATCTACGAAGGTATAATCTTTGTTTATTTTTAGTTACATGATTTCCTTTGATTTATTGGATATTTAGTGGTTTAATGCTTATGTTCATATTTCCATTAATAGAAGGCATCAAAATCTTCAATTAGGTCTAATATTCAGTGCTGATATGACCTCATTCTTACATTTTTTGCAACAGTTGTTTCTCTTATCTATTTTACCACCAAATCTGAATGACCCAAGACTCTTAGGTTCTTAACCCTTTCTTCTTGGCAAGAATTAGGCCATGTACTAGGGATTCATATTTAGCTTCATTATTGGTGTAGGCAAAATGGAAGTGCAGAGCTTTAAGAACTTTCTCCCCTTTCGATGAAGTACAACAAATGCTTGCTCCAACACCATTTTTGCTTCTAGCTCCATCAAAATTTAGTGTCCAAATTTCAGAGTCTTGTTCATGATCCTCTTCATCTTCTTTTGGTTGACTCATCACCATGAGTATTTCTTGGTCTTCATAAAAAATAACATATGTCCACAAGCAAGTAGAGTCATAATTTCCAAAAGGATCACCCTACATTATACATGATATGTAATTATCATCCTCTTCCTATCCATCTTCTATAGTCCATTCTCCTATCTCTTCTACCAAGACTCTTTCCTCTATATTTATCATAGCATGAGATACTTCAAAATTTGATGTTGGTTCCTCATTAATATGATCCTTAGACAAAGGTTCAGATAGCACCTTCATCTTTGTACCATATTTAGTCCTTAAGATTAAATGTGACCAATCTAATGACATATACCCTCCAATCTTGGTAGTGAAATCTCTAGATAAACATTAACCAAAAATAGGAGGAATATCAATGATTACTACATCATGTAAGAGAGTTATGCTTGGGCAAGTATACAACTACAATGGGAGTTGTTTTATTATGCTTATGGTCTAGACTGGCATTCCATCTAACTTCTTGACTTCTTTGGCTAGTGGCTCATACTTTATCTTCAGGGCATCTACTATTTTCTTGGGCATGATTGTGGTGCTAGCACCTAAATCTAGCATGGGATTATGTAACCACTAAATGACTAGATAGTTTTTTAGACTTAAGGTCCATTGTAAAACTATCTGAAAAACTATCTGGTCATTTTTTCATTCAAAAGAAACTTGAGAGTTAGCTTAAGCTAGGACACATCATTGGAAATTCTTTTCCATGAAGAGATGTAAATATTCTTTACCATCGCTAATACCCCAACACTCTATGTTTGTTGAGCAAGCTCCAAATTCAATTTCTTTACCTTTTCTTGCTCAACCAAAATTTGGGTCTATAAAACAATATTTTGATCCTTCTCAGCTTTAAGGACCTATTGTAATTGGGCAACTTCTTCAATTTGATCATTATGTTTCTTCTCCAAAAGAATCCTCTCTTGTTCCAGCATATCAATTGTAGTTTTAACCTGAGACAAATGAGATTGTAATTCAATTACTTTTGACTATGAAGCTTGGAAGACCTCTTTTGATATTGTAGCCTTAATATCCTTGTTCAATTTATCGATCTCTAGGTCCTTGGTCTTAATTTCTGCATGGAGTTGGCTGACTGTAGCTTTTGTTTGAGTCAAATTCACCTCTACCTTCTATAACCTCTTAGAAACCTTTAGATAGTTTGTGGTCACTACCACTAACATTTCATTCTTTAATTCCATTTTATCTTGCAGCCTGAAGTGAGTTAAGTCCACTGCCACAACACTCAGTGTATAATCTTCTGGCTGCATTTCTTCAATAGGTTTCACTATATTTGGCTTCATGTGTGTAATGGTTAAAGATTGTTGAACAGGGTCAAAAATGGACTTCATGTGTGGGATAGTAGGGGATTTACCCTCCTTAGCTCTTTTCTTTTCTCTTCTTAACTCTCTAGCCTTTCTAGCAACCTCTGATTGGCTTTGAAAAGTAGAGCAGAAGCAATTAGGCCACCTACAAAGGGGAAACCTTGAGGTAGACCATAAGGAATGGTCATCATTTGTTGATTTTGGTGTTGTATTTGCATGGTCCTCTTAGGTACTGATGGAGAAAAGACTAGCAAACTCAATGTTTGGGTGGTGGCAAATATAGTAGTAATAGAAATAGGTGAAAAAGATTCTAAAGGAATACATGAAGTAGTAGGAGACATGGAAACTTGGGGCATCTAACTAGAAACCCCTAAGGTAGAAGAAGATTGAGCAGTAGTAGAAGGTGGATGGAGACTTACCTGAGGGGCTGCTATAATCTTCAAATTTTGCATCTGCCCAATATTCATAGCTTCTTCTTCATCATCTTTTGTTTGTAAAACATGTTTTCTCTTCCACTTTATAAGTCTACTTGCAATTTCCTCCTTTGTCTCTTCTGGGTCTTTTGGGTGTGGGGAAACCAATGATTCTAAAAGTCCAATTCCTTGTGAAACTACCACTCCAAGGGCCCTAGATGTCAAAGCTGTTTGGCCCTCATTAGATGATTGTTGTAAAACTTTGTGTTGTGGCCATGTGGTTAATTTAGGATCTTGTTCAGTCATTTCTTCCTCTGACTTCTCAGCTCTTTAGAATATTGCTTGTATATGAGCTTGATACTAGATTCATATGATCATTGTCCCACAACTTCTCCCATGTTTCATCTAGCTCAACCTACCCAAAGGTCCTCTTAGGCTGAGTAATTTCTTGTCCATATTTCTAGTATGCTAAGATCTTGTCATTGCTCCAATCTTTCTTATTAGAGTCTATTTCAAACCATGAGTCATTTTTATTTTTAGATCATAACTCTTGATTGGAGTATAAAGGGTCTCCCATTTCTTAGGTGACTCGCGAAGTGTATCACTTATTTCCATATAGACCTCAAGAGTGTTAGTTTGTGGTGACTTCCTTTATTCAAAGAATGGTCAGCTCTCATGAGTGAAAGTAGTATAGACCTTATTATGATGTAGCCAGGAAGTGATGAAGCCATTGGGGTCATACTTCCACTTATCTTGAATCATTACCAGCCCATAATTTGCTAGCTTTTTTTGTAACATATACTCTGATTCTCATTTTACTACTAAAATGCCACCCTTACTCCAATGAACATCATACAAATCCTTTTTCCTCTTTTTTGCCCCAAATTCATTGTCAAGTATAGATAGCTAATGGGTCAATTCTAGGGCCAAGACCCTAGCTATCAAAACCTTTGGGAGCATAAAAGCTTATGCCCCAAAGCTATGAACCCTAATCATGGTATAATGTGCCCTAAAAAACTAACCACAAGGGACTCGTGAGTTTATAATAACCCCCCTGAGCCTATCAGTCATCCTGTCTTTGATCTTTTCTTTTTCTAATTGCTTAACTAGTGGAGCCACAAAAAAAATTAGTAAACTTGTAGAGATCAAAGGTTTCATACAAGATATGGGTCCATGTTGACATAGGGATTACTCTTTGAGGGTCAATTTCTAGGTCATACAGGCCCAGATGCATATATGGAAAGAATAGCTAGTAGTTTTGATATAAAATCAAATGGAAAAGCTAGGAAGAATACTTGAAAACCTGTGTATTCATAAAATCAGCCAATTGATCTTGTATTACGCAAGCAATGTGCTCTGTGAAATCAAACTTGTATTCCTTCTACCATGATACTTTCTTCATATGAAAAATAGCCCAATATTGCCAATCATGTACATTGGCATCCTCATTCTGACAAAAAATGAAAGCCAACATTGAGCACGCATCTTGCATGTCTGTGGTCAACAAAATGATGGACAAGGGGAATGGATGACATCTTGATGTTATCTTCATCCAAACAAAGGTCTATGTTTAAGAAATGTTGTTTAGTCTCAACATTTTGCTAAGCACTCTACATTTTGGGTATATTGTAGAAGCTGGGACTGGAGTCATACATTAACCCCAACATGTCACGAATGGATTTTACATTGATATGAACATTAACATTCTCATTCTTGATTGTCCTGATAGAGGCGTCATAGTTAATTGCACTTAATTGAACTAGCTCAGGGTATGAATGGACCAATGGGACCATGAACTGGGCTAGATTAGAAATCCAAATCCTCATACCAAAAGATTTATTTTACCCTATTTTTCTTGGAGGATAAGTCTTGCATGTGTCCCTTCTCTTAGGGTTTTCTGATTTTAAGAAAATTTGGTATCAAAAATACCATCTACAAATTCTTTAACTTGAGAATGGTCCATGACCTTACCTTTTTCGAGGACTCTGGTTCTTGGTATGTTGACCCTAGGTTGTGCCATAGCTACGAAATATGGCTTGGTCTTCTTCCACTTATCTAGTAATTTGAACAAACCCCTTTGCTTGTCACCCTTTAAGGATTATCCTCCCTCAACCATCTCTTGCAACTTTCTACTTAAGGTATACACTTTCTCAAAAAGTTGAGGAGGATAGGTATTTGTAGTGAATTCTATTGTAGCAATCTAGCAATGGAGAATAGAACTTTCTTTTAAAATGCTCGGCTCCAACAACTCAAATTAATGAGACCTCATTAATGGGGCTATCATTTCATATTAATGACTTTGAAAAATGTACCCAAAAGATGGTTAGCAAGATCCTCTAAATCTATAACAAATCTCATGATGACCTGTCATTAATGTCTTATTCTTCAATATCATTGGCCATCAACTTAGATTTTTGAGTCTTTATCAATGATATCATTGGAAAGGAGACCTAGAAGGTCCTAGAGAGTCTTAGACATGGACATGTGTTCTAGAGAACACTTATTTAAATGAAGCCGAAAAAACATAAAAAGAAAACATGAAAAAGGGAAACTAAGCTAACTATAGTACAAGGAGCATGGTTAGCCTTAAGTGAAATGCTTAAGGAAGATCCCATTGATAGGAATGCCTAATAGTTCTCCTTCCATAGTCTCCAATTCATATGTGTTACGGTGCTTGCAAGTAGTGATCTTAAAGGGTCCTGACCATAATGAATCAAACTTGCCATGACATCCTGGTTTTGAGGTCCTTTCATCCCACTTCAAAACTCAAGCACCAACCTCAAAATCTAGCTCTAAAATCTTTTGACCAAACCAACTTTTCACAATTTACTGACAATTCATCAGACTCACGGGCTAGTTCCCTCTTCTCTTGCAAATCCAATAGTTCTGGAAGCCTCACATGCATCAAGCCATTTTCCTCAATTTCTATTTGCTTGATTAACTGCAAGGCAGTAATCTCTATTAACAACAACATTACTGTACTTTTCCCATACACAAGTTCATAAGGGGGCATTTTCATCCCTTATGGATAGTAATTTGATGAAGTCTTCAAATAAATGCCATTCCTCAAGGCAAACAAATATATCCTTCACCCTAAAAATGCCTTTGCATTATTAGATACAATAGTGCAAGGGGGCCCAAAATGGGTAGTTCTTATTTCAATAAAATCCAAAATAACTTTCTTAGTGGCTTCTTTCAATGGGATACCTTCACTCCACCTAGTAAAATAGTTTATTATAGTAAGAATCCACTTGTGTCCCGAGCTTGAAACTGGATTAATCATCCCTATGAAATCTAATCCCCATTGAGTGAAAGGTTCATCTACAATAATTGGACTCAAAGGTAGAACTACATTTCTCTTTTTACCAACATAGAAATGGCATGCCTAACATTCCTTGACTATTTTATGGTAATCAAAAAAAACTGAAGGCTAATAGTACCTTGTGTGAGTAATCTTAGTGGCAGTAGTCTTCGTAGAAAAATGTCCTCCTAATGTCCCATGATGTAATTCATACAATATCCTTCGAGCCTCATCTTTTTCTGCACACCTGAGTAAGATTCCATCAAAATTCTTTCTAAAAAGGACATGATCAATCAAGATGAAATGAGATCCTTGATGTCTATAGTATCTTCTCTTTTCATGGGAGAGAGTCTTAGGGAGTCAGCTGGTTTGCATGAACTATATCTTGTTAGTAACCCAAGATTCTAAAACATTTTCTTGTACTTTTAGTACAATCTCTTTTTCATCTTCCTTTTCTATTGATACTTCCAAGTCTTGAGCAATATATTGGTAGAGCCCTCTTCCTCTTACCAGTTTAGTAGGCTTACTTCCACATCATATTCTAGAATCTTAGTTATCCAATTAGCTCTTTTCTTAGTGATTTACCCTTCCATAATGTATTATTTGACACTCGAATGGGCTACCAATATAAAAATATTATTTCCTCTCACTACGTGCTTGAACTTTTTCAGTCCTCTAACTATGACATATGCTTGCTTTTCAACAAAATTGTACCTGGATTCATATTCCCTCGATGTTCTAGAAAATAAAGCAATAGGATGTTCTCCTTCTTCTTGATCCTTTTGGGTTAAGAGAACCTCTATACTATATTCTCCACCATATACATACCTTATGAAGCCTTTAAAAAAGTCTAGATTATGTAGTACTGGGGCAATAGAGATTGCCTTATTTATATTTTTAAAAGTTTGTCTGCCTTCAACTATCCACTTAAAATTTAGATCCTTTTTCAACATCAGAGTAATAGGTCTAATCAATCCTACAAAATTATATATAAACCTAATGAAAAAGTTAATCTTCCCCAAAAAGGATTGCAGTTCCTTCTTATTTATAGGTAGAGATGAATCCATGATTGCCTTAACTCTATCTTGTTTAATAGAGATTTCATCTTTAGAGACTATGTGTCCTAATAACTTTCCTTGAGGTACTCCAAACACACACTTCTTAGGGTTGAGAGATATCCCAAATTCTTGACATCTTTGGAAAATAGCCTCTAGATGATCAAAGTGATCATTAGCCATTTTTGTGAATACAATCAAATAATCCAAATAAATTAGAATGATCTTATTTATCAAACCATTGAATGCTATGTCCATAGCATACTGAAAAGTTGCTCCAACATTTGAAAGTCCAAAAGGCATCTTAGCATATGCAAAGCTTCCCCACTTAGTGGTGAAAGAAATCTTATACTAGTCTTAATTTACCAACCAGATTTGATTATAACCTGAGAAACCATCTAGTAAAGAAAACTTTTCAGCACCTGCCACTATCTATAAAATCTACTCCATTTAAGGGAGTGGATAGTGGTCCTTTAATGAGGCTTTATTTAGGTCTCTGGAGTCTACACAGAGCCTAATTTCTCCATTATTCTTCCTCACATATACTAAATTAGACACCCATGTTCAATGTTTAATTGGAAAAATTATCTTAGATTCTAACGACTTCTGGAGTTCCTCCACCATGAGAGACTTGATCTTAGGGTTTATTGGTCTCTGTTTCTGATGTATAGGTTTTGATCCTTTAGTGAGCTCAATAGTGTTCTGGACTATATCTCTAATATAACCATGAAGATCTTCATAGGTCCATTCTATTACCTTGTCATATTTATTACATAGAGATATCAATCTATCTCTTTCTTTTGCCTACCTTCAACTTTCTTCCATTACTGACCTCAATCTCTAAGTAATCATCTTTGTTAGACACAAAATTCCTCTTCCTAGGCTTGCATAATCAAGATCAAAAAGATTCTCCAAAGTTATTAATCCTTTTGGAACCTTATTTGATTTCAACTACATGATCTGGTCACCATACACCTCTTCAATTTTAGGCTGTAATTGATTTGCAAATTCCACAGACTGTTGTAGGAATAAAAGGATCTATAGGTCACTATCACAAACTTGCCAATTATTTCCATTATCAGGAATGGCAGGGTAGATGATAACCTTGACTATTTGTTCATTGATCAACAAGTCTTTAGTTTGGTCAAACTGAGATCCAATCTGAGCCATCCTATTTGCTTTAGTATTCTGGGATCTTGGTATGACTTGTATATTGTAGGCATCAAAATCTTCAGTTAGGTCTAATATTTGGTGACGATATGACCTCATTCTTAAATTTTTTGCAACAACTATTTCCCTTATCTATTTTACCACCAACTCTAAATCACCCAAGACTCTTAGGTTCTTTATCCCTTTCTTCTTGGCAAGAATCAGGCCATGTACTAGGGATTCATATTCAGCTTCATTATTAGTGTAGGAAAAATGGAAGTGCAGAGCTCTAAGAACCTTAATACTTTCGGTGAAGTAAGGAAAATACCTACTCTAGCACCATTTTTGCTTCTAGCTCCATCAAAATTTAGTGTCCAAATTTTAGTCTTGTTCGTGATCCTCTTCATCTACTTTTGGTTGACTCATCACCTTGGGTATTTCTTTTTTTTCATCAAAAATAACTTATGTCCCCAAGCCAGTAGAGTCATAATTTCCAAAAGGATCACCATGCATTATACATGATATGTAATTATCATCCTTTTCCTATTCATCTTTTGTAGTCAATTCTCCTATCGCTTCTACCAAGGCTCTTTCCTCTCTATTGATCATAGCATGAGACACTTCAAACTTTGATGTTGGTTCCTCAGTAATATGTTCCTTAGACAAAGTGGTGCAGTCACGGTAGCAGGGTCCATAGAATGAACTATTAGGATCATGTAGAAAGAGTAAACACATCATAAATAACTCAAGATATAAAGCAAATGTAGATTCAGTCATTCAATAAATCATTGAATTCAAATACAATCTGGCTAGCAACATGCGGGCTTAGAATTAGGGCTCATAGGCCTGATTATATACATGTGCAAGATAAAGCTTTCAAGCTCCTTCACACAAAATCTAATCTATTAGATCTTTCTTATGTGAATAGATACTTTTCTAAGGATCTATTACATCTTTATATATCATTTCCAGACTAATAGATTGTTCTGCGTCAGCCAAGGAAGGTCACAAACTCCAATTAAGAGTTGTAACATGTTCAAAGATAGGTTGGACCTAAATGCATAGAACACTTCCTCAAATGAATGAAACAACATGTAGACCCTTGGGGAAGGTCATCCATGAATCAAAGAACATTAAATGATGTGTCATTGAGATCCACAAGTCAAGGAATGATATGCAAGCCTTCACCATTAGCTGATTATCTGAGACTATCAGGATGCTCTGCTATGAGAAAACAATCAACTTCTAATAGTGATATCTTTCTGGTAACTAATCCAAATGCTATGAATTATTGATATGATGTAGATGAATGAATGTATATGGAAAGTCTAGATCCACAAGATGTGAAATGCCAAAATTGGACGACAATCTAAAACTACTTCTAACTAAACTACCTGAACTAAACTAGAAAATGAAAAAACTAAAATGCAAACAAACTAAAATGCAAATGTTTTTGGTTGATGCAAGATTACTCTTGAACCAGGGATGCTCTTGTATTAGACATTCAGGGTTATTGAAAAAGTGATTCCCTCACTTTGTTGGGGCCAGGGGAGAACTAAGATGGTCCACCTCAGCTTGAGAAATCCATGATGAATCTTCTTCCAGTCTGCCTTTCCACTTGACAAGGTATTCTTTGTATTGTCTTCCTCTAGTGTTGCATCCAACTCTACTACCCAAAATGTCCTTAATCTGTTCTAGTGCTTGTTGTGGTAACTACTTCTTCAATTCTTCTACCATACTCTCACTGAACTCTGTTTCATGATACTAATAGAGGTCTGCAATGTTGAAAATAGGTGATATACCCAAGGTCTCCAGTAATGCCACTTCATATGCATTTTCTAAGTATCTTAGAAGGTCCAAACTTTTTCATCTTCAACTTGTTATATGTCCCAACTAGATATCTTTCTTCTCTCAAGTACACCATCACTTCATCTCCCACTTCAAATGCCTTATGTCTTCTCTTCTCATCTGCCTTTTCTTTGTACCTACTATTCTTATCCTCCAAATGCTTCTTCACCTAATTATGCACTATCTTCATATGATCTTCAAAGTCTTCTGCTTGTGAACTCCTCTTTTCTTCCATGTTGATATCTCTTAGTTCTACAACTCCTTTAGGGTTTACTCTTGTAACAATCTCAAAAGGTGTTCTTCCAGTACACCTATTTACTAAATTATTATATGCAAACTCTTCTTGTGAAAGAATCAAATCCTAACTTTAGGCTTTCTCTCCAACCAAACATTTCAACAAGTTTCCCAGACTCCTATTCACTACCTCTGTCTGTCCATCTGTCTATGGATGAAAAGTTGAACTAAACTTCAAATCTATCTTCATCTTCTTCCAAAGTGTCCTCCAAAAGTATCAAACAAACTTTGTGTCTCTATCTGAAACTATACTCTTAGGTAATCCATGAAATCTCACAATCTCTTTGAAAAAAAGGTTTGCTACATGAGCTACATCAGATTTCTTCTTACAAGGTATGAAATGAGCCATCTTTGAAAATTTGTCAACCACTACAAATATTGAATCATGTCCTCTCTATGTCTTCGGCAATCCCATTACAAAATCCATGCTTGTGTCTTCCCAAGGTCTTTCCAGTACTGTCAAAGGTTTATACAATCCAGTGTTCTGACTACTCCCTTTTACAACTTGACAAACTCTACAACTCTATACAAATCTCTGAACATCCTTATGTATCTAAGGCTAAAAGTAATTTTCACTTACCAAAGCCACTGTCTTATCACTGGAAATATGTCCTACCAATCCACTACTATGCTTCTCCTTGATCAAATTATCTCTCATTGAACTTCTAGGTATGCACAGCTGACTTCCTTTGAACAACATATCTTCTTGAATGAAATAGTCCAACCACTTACTCCTATCTATCACAACAGGTTCCTTACATGCTTTCCAAGGTTCTGCAAAATCAGTGTCTCCCTCATACATGTTCTTCAATTCATCAAAACCTAACACTTCAACTCTCATCTTTGTCAACAAGTTTCTTCTTCTACTCAAGGCATCAACAACTTTGTTTGATTTTCCACTCCTATGCTTCAACACAAAAGTATAACTCTACATGAACTCTACCCATCTCATATGTCTCTAATTCAACTTACCTTGACTATTCAAAAATTGCAAGGCTTGATGATCTGTATACAACACAAACTCCTTAGGAAACAAGTAATGTATCCACTTCTTCAAGGCTTGAATTATGGCATAGAACTCTTGATCATAAACTAAATATCATTTTCTTGCATCATTCAACTTGTCATTGAAATATGCTATTGGTCTACCTTCTTGACTTAAAACTATCCCTATTGCATTTCCACTTGCATCATAATCAACTTGAAATACCTTATTGAAATCCAATAATTCCAAAATAGGTTGCTCTGTCACTTTCTACTTCAACAACTCAAAACTTTTATCTGCTCTAGATATCCACTTAAAATATTTTCTATCACCTCTCATTGTCTCTGTCATAGGGTTACAAACTAAACTAAAATTTCTAGTGAACTTCTTGTAGAAACTAGCTAATCCATGAAATGATCTAACCTCTCCAATGCTCTCCAGTGTAGGCCATTCAATAGTTTCTTTAACTTTCTCAGGGTCCATCTTCAATCCTTCTACAAAAATCACAAATCCCAAATATACCAACTCTTCTTTCATGAAACTACATTTTTTGATGTTTATCAACAATTTCTCTTCTCTCAATCTCTACAAAACTTGTCTAATATGCCACAAATGTTCCTCTTTTGTTTTACTAAAAATTAGAATATCATCCAAGTACACAATCACAAACTTACCCAAGGATTTCTTCAAGACTTCATTCATCAATCTCATGAAAGTACTCGGTGCATTTGTTAATCCAAAAGGCCTCACTAACCACTTATACATTCCTTCATTTGTCTTAAAAGCAGTCTTCCATTCATCTCCTTCTCTAATTCTGATTTGATGGCATCCACTCTTCAAGTCTATCTTTGTGAAATATTTTGCTCCACTCAAACAATCCATGATATCATCTATCCTAGGTAAAGAAAATCTATACTTAATCGTTATCTTGTTTATTACTTTAGAACCAGTACACATTCTCCATTCTCCATCCTTCTTCAGTGCAATCACTACAAGTACTGTACAAGGACTCAACCTTTCTCTAATCAAAACTTTCCTCAACAACTCTTGTATCTGTCTATTAAGTTCTTCATTCTCTGTCGGTGTCATTCTGTGTGCTGATTTGTTAGGCAAACTTTCTCTCGGTATAAGATCCATGTGATGATTGATACTCCTTATAGGTGGTAATCCATCAAGTACATTATCTAATATGATGTCTTCATACTCTATTAGCAAATCTCTTATCTCCTCTGACTTGATCTCTTTCTTCAATGCTTCATGATTCTTAGGAAGTAAGGCATAGCACATACTTTCCTATTTCAAACCATCCAAAAATTTACTTCCATCTACCAAATATATTCTAGTATTCCCACATACCACATCTTTTGGATCATCCTCAAAAGGAATCAAAGTAATTCATTTCCCATTTGCTGTTATAGTATGTGTGTTCTTTTGCCCATCATGTATAGCTTTTCTATCATATTGCCAAGGTCTACCCAACAAGATATGACAAACATCCATAGGCATAATATCACACAAGACTTCATCATGATAAGATCCAATATGAAATTTCACCAAACATTGTTCACTCACCAATACCTTATGATCATCCTGAATCCATGCTATCTGATAGGGCTTAGGGTGTTTCAATCTTTCCAACTTTAGCTTAGTCACCATCTCCTCTAAAACTAGGTTATCTAAACTACCACTATCAATTACAATTTTACAACACTTACCTCTGGATTTGCATCTGGTTCTAAAAGACTCTTCCTCTATAGTGGTTCCTCATTCGTCTCTATTTGAAATAGTGCTCTCCTCATCACCAATGAATCTCCTTTCTCAGGTTTACCAATAGAACTAGGTGATTCAATAGGTTCTTCTTCAACATAGGTTGTTGTTCCACTATTTTCTACCCCCTTTCTTGTACTACCTTGATTACACTCAAATCCTCTATGTCCTTCACCTCCACACTTGAAACAAGTACCTCTTAATGTCCTCTTATCAAAATCCTCTTCCTTCTCTTCTGTATCCTTCATTTTGGTATGCACTAGGGTTTTCTCTCTGGTAAAAATTTATGTCATCTCTCTGGTAAGCATTGTTATCTCTGTCATCCTTCTTAAATGGGCTATCAAACTTGTTCTACTCCACAAATGATCTATCATATCCAGAAAATGTTCTACCTCCCTAAAATTTAACTCCTCTAACTGTCTGCCTGTAATCATGTCTTTTCTTTAGCTTCTCTTCAACTTTCAGGGCAAACTAATATGCTTCTTCCAAACTTGTCATCATTACCAAACCTAGTTCCTCTTTGTAATGTTAGTAAATGTCCCCTTGGCAGCTTTTCCATCATAAGGTTTAGCTCCTAGGTCTTTAGCTTGCATTTAGGACATTTAGTTCATATTTTAGCATCCCGATGGAATGAGACCTAGGTTCCATGGCAAATGGGACCTAGGAGGAACCCTTGAGCTATACCTTCCCCAAAATAGGGGGGAGGACTTGGGTACCCGTGCCCTAGTCCTGCCCTATTTTGGGATAGCCCTAATTTCCAGGTCTTAGTTTATGACTGTTAGGTGGTTATTTTACCAACATGGTAAAGTTTGATTTTTAAAATCTTGGTAGGAATGCTTGTAGGTGCATACATAAGCATGTGCAATCATTCATTTGTAAACTAGATGATCATTGTGAACACTAGGCATTATCAAGGTGATTAAAGGCTTTCTATTGTGTTGCAAGAGTAGACTTGTATGTTTTGTGTGTTGATATTTGCATATTTGAGCATCAATCTCCTCATGGCATGAAGAGCATCTTCCTCCATGGGATCTTCACTATAAGGTGACATATCATTGTATTTTTATCAATGATTCCTTTGGTTTTTTTCTCTGCCTCACAAGGGCATGCACTCTTTGTCTAACAACAGTGTTCAAAGACTTAAGTGTCCTTTGAGGTTTGACTGAGGAAAACCTCTAAACACAACCCCCAAACAAGGTCTTATGATTGCAGGTTACAGGTATTGCATTTGGGAAAAGTGGAGTTACAAGAAGGAGTGGCAGGCATCAAGGATTCAGGATTTGAAGAAAAGTCAAACAAAGGAGCACTTCCAGGACTAGACACCTATAAAAGTGTCCTCTATGGATAGATTTTAGAAAACAAAAGTTACATGACTAATCAATGTCAGAAGGAGGTCTAGATTCCTTGAAAAATTAGGTACCTTAGACTTGGGTGCCTGCACCAATGTCCCTAACTATTCTACCTTAGAACCCTAAAAATAGGTATTCTGTGATTTGTTATTTTACCCCTATCTATAAGAGCATTTTCAGCCTTTCGTCAATTTCTTGTCGTATTTGCATAATTAGGGTTTTAATGATTAATTAGACATAAGAGAAGGAAAATTAATAATTAAATTTTCTAATCCAAGATTCATTGCAAGTGACCTAGGGTATGATAGTGCTCTCCACTCGACCCTAGATCCTTCAATGTTAGGGTGAAAGGAGGATTCAAACATCTAAAGAACAGTAGATTAACAAAATCTAATTTTACCCTAAAAATTTTGGTGAACCCATGTTTTTAGATTTAAATTGCAACTTTCTAAGTGTTTGTCTATTTCATTCATTCATTTGGTCATTTATTTTATTGCATTCAGAATAATTTAAAAAAATTGAAAAATTGGAAAAATACAAAAAAATGAATTGCACTATTTGACTTACTAAATCGTATCAATTCTTTCTAAATTTTCCTAATTCATGATTTTTGAATAAGATCTGATATAAACTATAGAAAAATACAAAAAATTAGAAACTTACCTTGCATTTTCATCATTTAATTGCTAAGGGTTTTGTGGAAATTTTGACAATTTTATATAACCTAGTAATTCCAAAATCTAGGGTTTGTAGGCAAAATCTTTTATAAGATTTTTCTACTGATTTTATAGGCTCATTCAAATTTTCATTTGGTTGTAGTCTTTCATTTTAGTGTGAATTTGCGTTTAGATTTAAAATATTTGCATTTTTACATAGAAAATTTCAACAAAAACTAGCAATCTTGGTGCATTTTCATTAAATTTACATGGGCATTTTGCATGTTAAGGCTTGAAAATAATTTTCAGATCTGAGAGTAAGTCAATTTAATCATTAATCAGACTTCAAATCATTACATAGAATTTTGTCCCAAGATCTCAAACCTAGGGCTTCAAAAACTATGATTTTCACTAAAATTGGCCTTATCAACTCTCTAAACTTGCACTATAGGTGTGTTGTGAAGGATATTTTTGCATTAAATTGTTTTTATTAGGGTAATAATTTTCTTCCCCTCATAAAAAGCTTCACAACACCCTTTTATCGGTCTCTTGTAGTAAAAATTTTGAAAAAAAAACCCTGCACATTTTGGCTAATTTGGCCATAGGGTTTGACCTAGTTTGCATTCCAAGCATGTTGTGATCAATTTTATGGATTGAGGTGACTGATATTATTGATATTATTTGATTTGCCTCCTAAAATTCTTTACAAAACCCCTTTTTTCTAGGTCTTGGAGTTGACAAACTATGAAAAAATAGCTTATTTTTGCTATATTTTCACTAGGGTTTGACCTTAAGTGGCACCAAAAGCATGTTGTGTTGCATATTTTGGAACCAAGTGGCTGTTATTACTGATATTGTTTTCTTTTCATCATCATTTTCTTCACAACACCCTTTGTTATGCTCTTTTGCATTGAATTTTGGTGAAAAAAGTGTTTATTTTGACATATTTTCACTATATTTGGACTTGGAATTATCTTGGATTTGCATCAAGAGTGTGTTGAGGGTGATTATATTGCTATTTTGGACTGATATCAGACATATAAATTTCTTCCCTTGACTTAAATCCTCATAGCATCCTTTGTTTCATTCATTGGCATTGAAAAGAATACAAAAACTCAAGCTTTTTGGTCGTCAATCATATCCTTCTCCTAGGATTTGTTCTCTTAGTTTGTGTAATGTGTGTTGTATGCTTTTGTATAAAATTTGTGACACACTATCCTAAAAATAATATCCCTTTGAGAAGAAGTAAAAGATCAATGAGATCTAGCGCTCTGGAAGAAGTTGGTACTTTAGACACCTTCTTTACAAAGGGAGAAAAATAAATTGTGGAAGATATTATACATCCTCCAACCTCAATGGAAGAACAAAATTTTCATGATGTTGATAATACTATTGAGCCAACAGGATATGTATTTGATGAGGAAATAGAAAAGTTGGATAAGGACCTAGCTAAATTTCAAACATTTATGGAAAATGAGAGAACAGCCGAAGTTGTTCCTATAATTCATAATATAAGAGAATTGATAAAAGAAGGACAAGATGGTGTTAATGCACTTCATGGTCTAGCACATATTGTACAAACCAATATCATGCTGGTGATTGAATGTGAACAAATGATAAATAACACTTTATCACCATCTCATACTTAAGTTTCCATACCTATACCAAATATAGGAGTATCCACTTTTACATCAATGATCTTAACAACTAATGCGAACGCTTGTAGTAATGCTACCACTGGTATTGGAGTATCTAATAGCACTAATTACAAATTTGTGGGATTTAATTACCATAATTTGATTCCTAAAGGGACATCTTCTATGAATAATTGTTCTCAACCTCCTATCTATTCCACTCATTTCCAACTACCTATTACATACTAACAACCATCTTCCACATATCAATATGGCCAACTACCGTTAACATATTCTCAACCTCCACCTATTGTATCTCAAGCTCAATCACCTCCTTAGCTTGGTTCTAATTCCTCACAACAAATCACATCTCCCAATGATGCCATCCTAAATTAACTTTTACAGGGCATGACTACTTTGCAACAAAAGGTAACAAATTTGACAAAATCTTCACAGCCTAGTCTACCAACATATCATGCCCATAATCTGTTATCCTATGCAATATTGAGAACCCCTATGCCTGAGAGGTTTGAGACTCCTCACTTTAAAAAATATGGTGGAAAAGGAGATCCTAATATTCATGTGGCAACATTTACAACTATGTGTAGTGATTTTTATTTTGAAGAGGATTTGTTAGCAAAATTTTTCCCATGATCTCTCAAAGATACTGCTTTAGAATGGTTTTGGTCGTTGCCTCTAAATTCAATACACTCCTTTTCACAATTGATTGATCAATTTTTACAATATTTTCAAGCAAATATCAGACCCCAAGTCACTCTTATTGACTTGGTTCAATGCAAACAAGGTCCCAAAGAAAAGTTGACTGAATTCATTGGTTGATATCAAGGACTTTATGTGCAAATTCATTATCAAATGAAAGACAAAGATGTTTAGAATATATTTATTATAAATCTACAACCTAATATTCATGATAAGATTCTCTTGATGAAATATAACTCCTTTCAACATTTATGCTGTCCTTCATGATTATCAACTTTCATCTAGTCAGTATGAAAACCAAAACTCATTGACTCAAGTTGGTCAATCCATGGGTGGATCATCACAAAAAAAATTAAGAGGAACAATAATAGGAGTTTCATCAAGATCAATGGACCAAATATGAATATGTCTACTATAAATAATCCAAAGAAACCATCATATCAACCAAGAAATTTTACTTTGATATCTGAGTCCTATTATTCCATAATGAATCAAACTACGAGTAATAACATCCTGAAGCTTTCTCTGATCAAGCCTATTGATCCTAATAAATAAGAACCTTACTTTGATGCTAATGCCTTTTGTCATTATCATTGGATGCAAGGACATGACACTCAACGATGTATGCATCTTAAACATGAGATACAGGACCTTATTGATTCAAATGTCAACTAGGTATTACGTCTGAATGATAATGGAAATAATTTAGTTGCTCTGCCAAATTAGAATTTACAAATCTTCACTGATCCTTTTCCTAAGCATATCAAAAATAATATGGTGGAAAAAGATTTAGTGGAAGTTGACGAGGATGATTACTTGGACTGTGATAGTATTGTGGGCATTATTGAAGTCGACAAGAACCAAATGGATAATCCACCTTGTCCATGAGGAAATGGAATTTATGCTGACATTCCTCCTCCGTTATCCTTATATGGATTGGGAGAGAATCAAAATGCATTAGAAAAGAAAGAACAACAATTGATACAGATAAGTAAGATGGTACAAGATGATTCCCGTTACTATTCTAGAAAGATTCAACAATGAAAACTGTGAGGGTAAAATGTGGATTAATCAATAAGAATAATAAACCCAAACATCAATAGAATATGAAGGAGAAAAGGAGATTTAAATAACAAAAAAATGATACAACGTTTTACCTTTCATCTTCCATTGTTCACCTATCTATTCTTGATCTTGATAATGATGAAGCCCTTAGAAGTGTATGCTCCCTTGCTTGTTGAAGATGACAAGAATGGAATGGCTATGATACTTTGTGTGATTGAAGATGAGCTTCAACACACACTATATGAAATGGATTATATAAAGTGCTATGGAAATGGGGGTGCCAAAGGCGCGCTAGTGTTTCTGCAGCATGAGTTTACTCAAATGATGGATCTAAAATGAAGAAGAAGAGGGTTGCATTTATAGAAATATATGAGAGTAGATCAATAGTTGAGAAGAAATAAGGAGATCAAAGGTTGAGAATGGTTGAGGAATGTGCATGAATAGAAAGAGGACACGTGTCCAAGCTCCATCCTACAATAGGGGAGTTAACTGAATTGATTGAATAGTTAACAGAATAAACCAATCAGTTAAGTGAATTGATTGGGGAGTGGACTGAATTAATTGTTCAGTGAACTTGAATGATTAATTAGTTAACAGATTTGATTGATGAGTTAACTAATTTTGATTGGAGGATAAATAGGACATGTTGGTGAGGGAATATTATCTAATTAAATATTTAAAATATTTCATTACATGTGCACCATGGTGAGGTGGAAAAGGTGAGGTGGAAAGATGAGGTGGATTTATGGAATTAGGAATTTGGATAGAGGAATTTATGATTAATTAAATAATGTAGGATTATTTAATTATGTGAGACATTAGAAGAATTTAGGGAATTTAATTAAATAAATTGATTTTATTTAATTATGGGATGAAGAACCAATCAAATAAATTTAAAATATTTATTCAATTTGATAGAAGAAATAAGAATTAAGATAAATATTAAAATATTTACTTCATTTGACACGAGCCAATTTTAGGTGTATACATTTTACCCCTCTTTGAAGCAATGTGTTTTATCACATTGTTTCAAAGAAAAAGATTGTTTGACAATGATACATGCATTAGTTTGCCCCTGGTACAAGTTTGACGATAGGATGCCCCCTCAAGAGATTGGATGGGAAGAAGGCAGAAGGGCATGAGATGGACAATCTCACGAAGAAGAAGGTAAAAAGCGGGTTAGGATGGAGAAAAAATAGACACTGTTCAGAGGAACAGATGTGGGAAGTAGCCATAGTTGTCATGTAGTCAGGTATGGGCCACTTGCTATAAATAGGAGCTAGGTCCACAAGGTCTAATCATTTGTACAGTTGTCCATAGTTGATTGGTCTTCTTGAGAGCTTAGGAGAGTATGGCAGCCATAGAGATGGATATTTTATGTGAGGAGCACCAGTTTGAGCAGATTCGATGGTTTGATCAGCCAGCGGAGGTAGGACTCCCAGTATGTAGTTTGGCAAAACTCGCTAAAAGTCATTTATTAGGGCAATAAATGCTTAGGCAAAATTACTCAGACAGATGTGTTGAACTGTCATTTGGCACATATACGCCCTGAAATGGCACATATGCTAGAATATAGCGCATGTGAGATATGTTATGACACATGATATTTTGGTGCATTTATGCTTGGAATTGGTGCATTTGTTGTGAAACGGTGCATGCGACATAATAAGTGATGCATTCACGGTGAAGCGGTGTATATGATATGGATCAGCACATTTGCCACCTAGATCGGCACATTTGCACATAGGAAAAATCAATTGACTTAACGAAATTAACCCAATTGGCACCTTGATCGATGCATCAATTGATAAGCGATCTCCAAGATTACTGAGAATCTAGTCAAGAGATGATATGTTTTTTTGATTAATTTAATATGTTAAGTCATTGATAGGATAGTTTGATTGCTTTGATATGGTTTTATTTGATGCTATGGTTTGCTTAGTTGTAGGAGGATATTCAGGATGTCCTTATGTCATGAGAGCAGTTCCCACTGTTGTTGTTATAGCGATACATGTTAACTGAGATAGATCATGAGGTGCTAGGTGCTATGGGTTTGCACTATGTTTGCTTCATGCCTAAGGTTCACACAAACCAGGCTATGTTGACTACAACAGTGGAGCAATGCCATAGTGAGGATGGCACATTCCATCTTCTGATGGGAGAGATGGCGATTACATTGGAGGACATGTATTAGATTTTGCACCTCCCAATTTAGGGAGAGTTGGTCAAGTACGAGTCACAGCGGGATGCTAGCTTGGAGGAGTGTAGATGTGTGTTTGATGACCCAGGGTTGGTGGAGTAGGTGGTTATGTGGTAGGACATATATGACTGCTATGACTACTTCCCAGGCATAGTGGTAGGATTGATCGGTGGCATAGTATGCCCCGATACGAGGTCACATAGCTTCCTGATCAGCTAGGGGAGGGTGTTAGAGAGCATGATTATGGATGGGACGTGGTATGCATGGGTGTGTTCATGCTGGCACACTTATACAGAGATATGCATCAGGTAGTATATCATAGAGGATCCAGCTTATCAGCAGGTGTCTCTCTTGTAGTTTTCGTTGTGGGAGCACATAGCTATCACCCATCCAATAGGTGTATTTTACAGGCAGAGGGGTGAGCCTTACAGTTATGGCTATGTAGGTGTGATTTTCCAGCATAGGCTGGGGAAGCTAGAGTATTGGAGACATACGTTCGATAACTTGGATGCAGTTATCTGGTGCCCATACCTAGATTACGAGGTATGGGAGGATGAGGCTGATGAGTTACCTTACTACTTTCAGACTCGATGGTTGATTGGGAGGACTAGGTACATACTAGAGAGGAAGATTGTTAGCAAGGTCCAGAGGTAGTTTGACAGAGTACAGGGCAGACCACAGGGTCAGGCACTTTTTGCTAGGACTCATGCAGAGAGATACAGGTGGGGTCCCGTGGCATCGTATGAGGAGGCCCTGGCATACTTTTAGCAGATCCCTTATGCAGCTTGGCCTATAAGGAGGGAGATAGTGGATACTAGTATGATGCCAAATTATGAGGAGTGGTTCACTACTAATCCCTTTCCTAGATAGTCAGGACTGGGAGAGTTAGCTCTATGTATCGATGAGGAGGATTCAAATAATGAGGGTGTAGCTGGAAGGAGTAGGGGAGGATGGAGGAGGAGGAGAGGGGATCAGGGGGGATGGAGGAGGAGGAGGAGATGGAGGAGGGGGTGCTAGACTGAGATAACGGAGGAGGAGATCTAGGGAGGGACCTTTGGGTCAGCAGGTAGCTGCACAGCCATAGGCTATAGGACAGGCACAAGCACAGGTGCCAATGTAGTAGGTGGCACCTTTGAGGAAGATGTTGCCACCACAATAGGTGGCGCAGTAGCAGGTATAGGGACAGGTGCTAGCACAGTAGGTGACACTAGGATAGGCAGCTAGATTTACAGCAGCAAGCTATGGTGGCACTATAGAGCTAGGTTAGGTAGCTGCGAGCTCATCTGAGAGTAGTAGAGTCTCAGAGAGATGCAGATGCAGGGAGGATATTAGAGTTGACCAGAGAGAGATGTGGCCTTAGCTAGCATGTGGGCTATGAGAGCAGAGAGAGATGTAGTTGTGATAGCTATGGGCACAGATGGCACTTCTAGCTTCTTAGTTTCATAGGTGTAGCAGGCACAAACATAGTTGGCTCAGGTTTAGAGTGAGCTTACTAGAGCATAGGCCTAGGCTTAGTACTACAGAGGTCTATACCATGGGGCAATGTCAATGGAGCAGCGTGCCCCTAGCTTCAGGAGCTAGTTTGGGGTGACAGAGAGGGCAAGTGGATCCTGATCTATAGGATCAGTGAGGGGCCCATAGTAGCTAGGGGGAGATAGAGGAGAGGGTAGTGGAGGGAACAGTGCTCCATGGCTGTAGGGGTAGCTAGTTTTTGGAGACTTGTACCAGTTTTTGAGTTTGATGTACAGATTTTTTATGGCTGAGATAGCCTATATATGTATCCATTTTGTCCCGAGACATGTAGCACTATCTTTTTGTACCTTGTATACACTTTATGATGTGACTCTGAGAGATGGATAGATATTTTTGATATATTGTACATTTGGACATGTTTTGGATGATATATATGATGATGCAGTTTATGGATGTTCTACATGTTTGTATTCTATGTTTTATATACTATGGATGCAATCTATCTTATGATGCTTTGTATATGTGATGCACACTAGATGGTTTTAGCATGATGTGATATGGAAATGCGAATGTGTATGGAAATGTTTTTGGATATGATTATGATCATGCAACTTTATATGTATTTGTTGATGTTTTTTTATTCATTTGATATGATGTATGGATGCAAATGTATGTGGATGACCCAATGCACTTTTTAAAATTTATGGAAATGATCCAATATTTTTATGCTGTATGTAAATGATCTGGTATGATGTGTTGCCTATTTTATATTTTTGATATGTCCAAATGTACTCAATCAACATAGAGATGATATATATAGGAGGAAGAAGAGATGAAAAAAATACTAACTTTCATTTGATATGCTGCAGGATTTTCTTATTGCATGGTTGATATGGATATTTTGGATACAATTGGATATGTTATGGATATGGAATGTAAATAGATTTTGTCATCTTAAAAGTGTAAGTACTTTGCTTTCATCATTGGGTACTTTTTGGTATTTTTCACTTTTTGAAATGTTGTAAGGAAATACAAGCATCTAGGTATAATTAGACCAAGATGACCTGAGTATTCCTTACATGGATTTTGATATAGCAAGTTGATACAAGCATCTAGTCAAACTTGAATCTAGATGACCTCAGTACTTCTTGTGTTTCAATAGACAAGGATTGCCCCTTTTCATGTTGAGACCTGCGGAGTCCTCGATGATCTTTTTGTTGATCATGTCGTTAGACAGAAAGTCGTCACATTACTAAAGTTTAATCCACAAGCAATAGACAAAGAACATGATTATGCCCCCATCATAGCATCTCTAGCTTTTGGCATCCTTGAGTAGCATAGGAAGACATAATGATAAAAATCACAGACGATGTGAGTTAACTTGTTCACAAAACATTCTTGTATTAGATGTGTCTTTTTGCCATAATTGATATAGAATTAGTTTGACTATGTCAGTATGGTGCTTGTCTTTGCAATGGACAGATTGATGCTCTGCGTCAAGAGTTTTGCTTAGAAGTGTGTTTTTGTTGCATATGTTTGCCTAGTGAAAGGTATCACAATCCTTTATTGGTATCCTCTTAGAACATGCATCATTAAAGAATACAAATCCGTAACCAGATCAAGGAGGTGCCCCCAATTTTAGACAAAGAATTGATTTATTATGGGTGATAGGACATGGAGAGATGGACCCTAAGGGACTGACCTAGTGCCTCGGGGGCTCATTGCTAAATGGCTCTACCTACGTGACAATGCAGAGGTAATGTAGTTTGGGGTGAACTTAATGGACCTAAGACCTAGGTGATAGAAAGATGCAGAAATGATATGGACACAGAAAGATAGAAGGACCAAATATGGAACTAATGGGATGGTGGAGCCTCAGGGGTGCATTAAGAATGGCCTTGTCTATGTGATAACTCAGAGGTGACATAGTTCGACAATAGTTCAAAAGACTGGTTCAAGATGAATGGTATGGGAGACACAAGAGACAATGAAGTCACAATGGATGGAGGAAGTGGTTTGTTGCAGAATAGCGCCTGTTTACCAGGTTTTCACCACTTGCTTTTATTTGCACGAAAAGCCTAGAGTACACATGACATCTGTTTTCTAGGTCTTCACCATGGTACCTATCTTAGGCACCTGTTTGCCAAGTTTTCACCATAGGACAATTTTTTTTTCTATTTTCCATTTTTTTTTTGTTTTTTTGATTAGTTTTCAATTTTTTTGAATTTTTTCAGGATTCCCTTGCATTGGGGTTTAAGTGTAGAACTTTCAGAGATACATGCTATTGATAGGATCATCAAATAGTGCACCATCAGACATAGCCAGTTGATATGATCTAGACCCATAGGCTGCAATGATGACATAGGGGCCTAACTAGTTGGGTTCAAACTTTCCTTTCTTTTCTCTATCTTGCTAATTTATGGGATTTTCTCTAAGGACTAGATCACCAACTTGGAAGACTCGGGGCTTGACCCTATGATTGTAGCTTCTGGACATCCTCTGCTAATATGCTTTTAGGTAGTTAAAGGCCTGTTGCCTTCTCTCTTCGAGAAGCTCTAATTCTTGGAGTCTGGTCACTCTATATTCTTCATCAGATATGAGGCCTTTTAATGAGACTCGTAAGGATGGGATCTCAACTTCAATGGGTAAGATAGCTTCGGATCTATAAACTAGGGAGTATGGTGTTGCACCTGTGGGTGTATGGATGCTTGTGCGGTAGGGCCATAGCATGGGATTTAGATGGACATGCCAATCACGGCCGACATCACTGATAGTTTTCTTTAGGATTTTTAGTATGGTTTTATTTGAGGGCTCCGCCTGACCATTGCCTTGGGGGTAGTATGGGGTTGAAAAGCGATGCTAGATACGGAATTTATTGCATAGCTCCCTAACATCTTGATTTTTGAAGGGTCATCCATTATCCGTGACAATGGACGAATGGATACCATAATGACAAATGATATTGTTAAGGATAAAAGAGGCAATCTATTTGCCTGTGATGTTGGCTAAAGGCATGGATTCAATCCACTTCATGAAGTATTCTATGGCAGTGATTATAAATTTATGGCCGCTAGATGAGGGAGGATGAATCTTTCCCTCTAAGTCAAGTCCCCACTGACATAAAGGCCAAGGAGTTGTTAATGGCTATAGCTCCTGTGCTGGTGCATGTATCAGGTTCCCATGGACTTGGCATTTTGTCCACTTATTTACAAAATGATAGGCATCTTGTTCCATAGTTGGCCAGTAGTATCCCATGTGTATGAGTTTCTTAGCCAGGGTAGGGCCACTAGAGTGGGTCCCGCATATACCATTGTGCACTTCGCTTAGGGCAGTTTGATATTCCACATTATCGAGACATCTAAGGAGAGTACCATTGAGACCTTTGCAATATAGGGTATTGACGACAATGGCATACCAGGATGCTTGACGGATGAAGGTACATTTTTGGTTACTAGAGAGGTTAGGTGGGAGGATATTCTCTTTAAGGTAGGCAAATATTTTTCTATATAGGGGGGAATCAACACCGACAATGTGGCAAATGATATGGGATTCAAGGGTGTCATATGCAGGATAGATCATTGGCTCTACCAAGAACTCATAGTGTGTTTGATTAGTAGGAATATTGAGGAGAGATGCAATCATTGCCATGGCATCTATAGCTTTGTTCTCTATCCGTGGTATCTGCTCAAAAGAGATTTGATCAAAGTATTCTTTGAAGTCATCTACCATCAATTTGTAAGGGATCAATTTCTCATCTTTTGTTTGGTAGTCGTCATTTACTTGATTTATGACCAGCTGTGAATCACTATATACATATAGTTCTTTGATATTCCATTCCACTGCTAGCTTGACACCAATGACTAGGGCTTCATACTCTGCCATGTTGTTAGTGCAGGGAAAGAGTAGTCTGTATGAATTTGGAATAGTATCGCCACTAGGGCTAACCAACAAGATACCTGCCCCTGATCCATGCTGAGTGTAAGATCCATCGAAGTACATTTTCCAGATTGTTGTAGTGACATGAAAGATAGATTTGTCTAGAAACTCAAAGCTCAAAGGGGTGTCATCTATGAGAGGTGCATCTGCTAGTTGATCTGCAAGCACTTGACCTTTTATTGCTTTCCTGTCTACATATTCGATATCAAACTCGCTGAGAAGCATGACTCATTTGGATAATCTACCTGTTAATGCTGCCTTGTTGAGTAAGTATTTGAGTGGATCGATATTTGCCATGAGCTTAATAGAATGGGACAACATATAATGTCTCCACTTTTGCGAGGTGAAGACCACAGCGAGACATGCTCTTTCAATGGGCGTGTATTGCAGCTCATATCTAACAAGTGTTCGACTGATATATTATATTGCTTGTTCTTTCCCTTCATGGTTTTGTTGTGCAAGAAGAGCTCCTAGTGCTGTTGGGGTAGTTGAGATATACAGTAGTAGAGGCTTACCCTGAATTGGTGGCATCAACATAGGTGGTTTCATCAGATATTCTTTTAATTGCTAAAATGCTTGCTCACATGACTCATTCCATCTGAAAGGGACATTATTATGTAGAAGGTGGGAAAATGGGTGGCACTTGTCTACCAACTGAGAAATGAACCTTCTGATAGACTGCAATTTTCCCTGTAGGGACCTTAGCTGAGTGAGATTCTTGGGAGGTGGCATTTCCATGATGGCCTTCACTTTAGCTGGATCGACCTCAATTTCATTTGTAGACACTATGTATCCCAGTAGCTTACCTGAGGTAACTCCAAATACGCACTTCTTTGGATTGAGGCGCACATTGAACTATTCTAGTCTTGTGAAGATTTTATCTAGAACTACCAGGTATCCTTCTCATGTAAGTGATTTTGCCAGAATGTCATCAACATAATCTTCCATTATAGTGTGCATCATGTCATGGAAGATTGTGGTCATAGCTCATTGATATGTTGTACTGGCATTTTTCAAACCAAATGGCATGACACACCAATAGTATGTGCCCTAAGGACATGTAAATGGATCTTGTGTTGGTCTTTAGGTGCAATTTTTATCTAGTTGTATCTAGAAAAATTGTCCATTAGTGACAACATGGTATGTCCTACCATGAGATCTACAATCATGTCAATGTTTGGTAGGGGTAAGTCATCTTTTGGACAAGCTTTGTTTAGGTACCTGAAGTCATTACATAGTCAAACTGTGCCATCTGGTTTAGCCACTGGTACTATGTTTGAAATCCAATCAGGATAGTCTATTGGTCTGATGAAGCTAACATCTAACAATTTCTTCAGGTCTTCCTTTACCATGAGGGTCACATGTGGGTGCATCTTTTTGAGTTTTTGCTTGACCAGTTTAGCTCCTAGAGCTAAAGATAAGTGATGCATGATGAGATTCGGATCTAGCCCTAGCATGTCAGCATATATCCATGCAAAGTTGATTTATTTTCTCTTGAAGAAGTCAGTTTATGCCAGTTTTTCTTGTTCTATTAGAGCCTTTGCCATGTGGATCATTCTAGGATTGTCACCTATGCTAACATTGATCAGCTCTGTCGGTTCTATCAAGATTGATGATCTCTCATGATGTGTAAGATTGGGTAGAGGGTCAAGCCTTCCATCCTTCGGCACCTCAGAGAGGTTTTCACCATTGGATATGTCTTTATTTTTACTTTTTTCATGATCTAATACTACTACAGAGTAGTTTTCACCATTAGATCATTCATTCATTTTCACATTTTTGAGACTGAAAGGATTGGCACTCTCTCCAAAATAGGCCTTCTCATTGAGTTCTATAACATAGCCAGCTCTGTGGTCCCCTACAGGTATATGATCTCTAAGCTCAAGGTAATCTATAATGGCTTCATCATTTTCAAAGGTATCAAATTCAGGGGTAGTACCTTCTAGGTCCCAGTCTATAAGGTCAGGGTGCACCAATGGTAAGTGATCATTGGGTTGTTTAGGTTCGATGGTGTTGATGGTTAGGATAGAGTTTTTAAAAGCACGGACAAGGTTTGTGATGGTACTCTCTATTAGTGGATCTATCAAGGGGGGTATCATGCTTTCCTCACGACTTTCATTATTGTTATTATGCGGGGCAGACTCTAGTGGTCTAGCCCTTGGACCTCGTTCCTCATTTGCGTGGGTTGGGTCATACTCATGGACAACGTCTATGCCTTTTTCATCACATGATAGCTTAGAGAGGCTATCCCATTCATACTCGTTAGAATCAATTTCACTCCCATGAAGAAGTTGCTTTTGCTGAATTTGCTCCACCAGATTGCTAGTAGATGTTTTTGGTTGTTTACCCTTATTCTTATTTCCTCTGTTGTGTCTTGATGCTCTAGTATATCCTAGCCCTATAGTGTCTCATGATGTCAAGGTTAGAGGTTGGATGGGTTTAGTGATACCATCCTTTCTTGAGCCTAGTGGACCATGTCCTTCATATCCCATTTTTTGTAGCAGTTGGAAACCTTGACCATATTGTACACTTTGTATAGTGGGATGGTCATGTTGTGTTGATGAATTGCCTTCATCCTTATATAGCCATTGCAGGATATCTTTTTCATCGCTCTCCTCTTTGAGGCTTCCCCATTTGATGAAAGGTCCTTTGGTAGCTTTCTCTATTGTGGGCTTACTTAGGATAGGTCTCTCGTAAGATTTGGGAGATAGGGGGAGTTGTGCCAAACAAAGGGATTGGGAAATTGTGTACTCACCCAAGCCTTTATCCTTGAGTTGGAGTTTAGGTTGAGACACTCCTAAAGAGGAAGCAAGTGAAGCTAGGTCAACATGAGATGAAGATGAAGCAGAGGCACGATTGTCAGGAATCACCACTTCAGGTTTAGATTGAATGGAGTTGCAGTACTGATATGGATTGGGGTCACCTTGAATGGTGATCTCTTGGACTTCGTGAGGAAATTTGATACACTGATGGTATGTTGATTGAACTTCTTTTAGAGCATGTATCCATGGTCTCCCCAGAAGGATGTTATACGCTAGCTCCATATCAAGGACTTGGCAAGCCACATCTTTGACTATAGGTCCCACTCTAATTGGTAAGGTAACAATTCCCTTGGAAGTTCTCTCCTCCTCATCATAGGCTTTGATAATGATTTTCTTTTTTAGATCTATAGCTTTCTCTGAAAACCCCAATGCAAGGATTAACTTCAAGATACAAATATTCAAACCAGCTCCTCCATCGATTAGGACTCTTTTGATCTTGTGTTTGTGTATTAGAGCTTCGATGTGAAGAGAGGCGTTATGAGGTTGAGTTATAGACATATCATCCTTTTCAGTGAATGATAAGGAGTGAGGTGAGGTAATGTGACCAACCATGGTTTGGAACTGTTCTTTGGTGAAGTTCGTGGGAATGGAGGCTTCAGCTAAGGTTTTATCAAGAATGGCCCTATGGGACGGGGATAGACGCAGAAGTTCTAGGATGGAGATATGTGCAAGTGTCTTATGTAGTTGGTCCAAGATATTGTACTGACTAGCCGATGAGGTGGAGGCTCCTATAAGAGTGACTTTATTACTGTGAGTGGTAACATTACAATCTAGATTCTTGTTTATAGTGATCACATTGAGATGTGGCTCACTTTTTGATATGTGGTTAACAACATAGTCAAAGGTGACATTTGTGTAATTGGTGTTGTTAGAGCCACTGTTGTTTCTGTTAGAAGGTCTTCCCTATACGTAGTTGGGAAGAGGATCCTTGAATACCTGATGATCATTGCTAGAGGTATGTCCATCAATGGATATTTTGTTTTTCTCTATCAAATCTTAGATAGTATGCTTTAGGGCAATGCAATCATTGGTTTTGTGCCCCCTATTTTGATGGAACTCACAGAAATTGTTGTTGTTCCTCTAAGAGGGTTTAACTTTTGGATTGTACTCTCATTCTATGGGAAGTGTTATGATCTTGTTTATGATTAACTTCCGTAGGGTAGTTTCCAATGATTCGCCTAAAGGTGTGAACTTTCTTTGAGGTTGAAAATTTGAAAACCTCAATTCAGTGTTTCTTGGTTTGTGTGGTGGGGAGTTGTTTTGAGGGGTTGACAAGTTGAAGATTGGTTTCTTGGGTGCCGTATTCTTGACATCTACCACCCCATCATTCACAATATTCTTGTTTTTCATCTAGAATCTTGGTTTATTATTGCTGTTGTTGGTACTAGGAGTGTCCTTATAGAGCTTGATTTGACCCTTTGAAATTAAAGCTTTTTCAATGATGAGACCCATCTCAATGACCTTGCTAAAGGAAGTAGGACATTAGATTTGTATCTGATAGCTTAGATCAATTTGCAAGTTATGGACAAACATTTCTAGCATTTATTTTTTAGGTATTTGGTGTGGGCACTTACTTGCCAACTGTCTCCATCTTTGTAGGAAGGTGGCAAAAGATTCTCCACCTTTTTGTTTGGTGTTACAATGATCTGATATTGAGGTGTCGTGCCCCATGTTGTAAGAGAAGTGGGTGACAAATTTGTCCACAAGTTCATTGAATGTTTTAATGCCTAGTGGTAGTCTAGAAAACACTCCATGGCTTGTCCTCCTAAGCTTCAAGGAAATATTCGCATACCGTAAGTGTCATTGTGTGCAACCTCAAGGCAAGCAACATTGAATTCCCTAATATGGTCCCTTAGATCACCTTTTCCTTGATATTTATCAAATTTTGGCACCTCAAATTTAGAGGGGAAACGTATCATGATCAGGGTCCTATAAAAAAGATATGGTGAAATATCCTCTAGGGTATAATGTTTGGTCGATGCTCCTATTTTCATGTCTATGAATTATTGTTGTAGAGCTTGAATCTGTTGGTTCACTAGACTTAGGGCATCCATGCAATCAATGGTTGCTTTGTTTTTGTCGGTGGGTACTTCCTCCTGTCTACTTCCCTTAGGGTTTCTTTCTTCCTTAGTTTCTTTGAGAGACTCTATGTCAAAATCTTTGGGGAGCTTGGCTCCTAGATTTGCTGGGTGTAAAAAGAATTTGGTAGGGTCTTGGGCAAGTATCTTCTCAAATAGGCATTGAAATTTTGGGTCATGTTGTATTTGAAGGAGTTCTTCCATAGAAACCTCCTCATCACTTTCATGAGAGTTTGGGATGGTGTTCTCATCCATTTCAACCTGCTTTTGCTTTTGAGACTGTGTTAAGACCATACAAACGGTGACTAGAGACGAGATGGAAAGAGAGAATTTGAACAAGGTGCTAGATTGAAACAATATTATAGTGAGGTTCTTCTTAGATCAGTTTGGTATCAAACAAGACGGGTGAACAAGATGATAGTCAAAGCAAGGATGATAGAAATCCATTTGCTTGAAGTGACTAGTCTTGCACAAACCACTAGTGGAGTTCCTCGAGAAAAGGATAAGTGATCCTTGATAGCAGAGCCTCACTAGGTTTATTTGAGATTTTGGATGTGATCAAGAATAACCTGGTTCTAACCTTGTTGGACTTTGGAAGAAATTTGTGAGACTTTGGATGAAGTGTGGAGAAAGCAGTTAAGGTATAGAAGATGAGGAAAAAGGTGGATTTACAAGATCTTAATCAGATTTTGGAAAAAATTGAGACAGATTAAAATGGTTTTTGAAAAGTTGAAAAATTTGCTCTTGGAAGGTACTAATTTTACTCTGTGGAATGGATGCGCAGAGTTAAAAGCACCGTGACAGAGATCAAGTGTGCTAAAAGTCAGACCAAATGCACAATTCTATAGTTTTTCAAAAGTGTTGTAACATAGTTTAAATGCACTGTAAGTCTAATCAAATGCATCACAAGTTGTGACAAATGCGCAACTCTGGCTTTTAGTTTGGTTTCTTAGAATTTTGGAACATTTTTCAAGATTTTTCCTATTTTTCACTTGAAAACTTGGTGTTTTTGGATTTTGATGTTCAATTATGGCAAAGACACAGCAAAAACATAGAGGTTTTCATGATTTTGTCTTTTGTTATATTTTTTTGTATTTTTAGACTTTTTGACTCAAAGATAAGTACACACTAGGCTAGATAGGAGAATATCTATTGAATCATCTAGCTGTACAAATTCAAAGCGTGTAGCTCTAGGATTTGGTAGCACCGGCTCCTTTCCATGGCACTCACTTCTCATGCATACTAGATCCAAATTTCCTTAGGCTCATACCCCCACCAAACCATAGGATTGTCCCTACTACCTCTACTAAGAATCACATGAATCAAGGCCGCTTCAAGCGCTCTGCCCTTTGCATCAACAAATAGGGGTTTTTGGTATACTACACAATTGGTTCGTAGTCAAGGCAACCGTTCAAGTGGTTACACATGTAGCAACACTACTCTCCATTATGTAGTCTCCTAGCCTCAAAGGGTTATGCCTTAGAGGATTTTAGGGGAGGTTCGTCATCAGTGTAACACTAGCACTCGTTGTAGGAGGTTTTCACCTTAAGCACATTTATTTTAAGTGGATTGGTAGGGCTTGGCTTTAGCCTATTTCCACTCAGGGTCATTCCCACTTTGACAGGCATGCATCCAAGGGTAGACACCTCTAAAGGTTGAACAAATGGAATAACAAGTTTGGCATTCTGGTCACCCAATTAAGGGGAGAGCATAAGCATATTGTCATTCGATAAACATAGAGGACACTGATTAATCCAAACCTAGTTAAAAAGAAAACAACTAAATGGGCTATCTACTTATGTACTCACGCATTTGTTAACTTGGAAGTGTATTTAAAGATAGCATTGTTCATTTTCCCATTTGTAAGATAGCAATAATCTAACTTAGGAAAAAAATCAACAATGCAAAGATAGCAGTGGTTCAGTTACTTTCTTCCTAGTTATGGACTATGTGAAGTTTGTATGCAAGCACTTTGTTTGTTACTTTTTCCCTTAATTAATCTAGATGAACTAGTCAATGCAACTAAATGATCTAATCCAGCCTCTGATCCTACAATATAGATGTTAACTCAAACATAAAAATTAGAAGGAACTCTAAAACCACAGTGTAGGATAGAAGCACTGCTATGTAGTCTAAATGTGTAGAAATAGAGGTTGCATGTGTTATTGTACATATGCACTAAGATATGTGTCAAAAGTGCAAAAATATGAGATAAATGTGTTAAAATAACATATGCACCGTTAAATAGAGTATAAGCGCCATCTAGTGAGGTATATGCGTTGTGGTTTCAAAAGCACCATAAAATGAATTGTATGCGTCGTCTCAGGGAGTAAATGTGCTGGATGACCACAGGCGCTGGAATAGAAGATAAAAGTGCCACAGGATTGATCAGATGCACTGGATTAGCCTATCAAAAACCTGTGCGACACCTGTACGTAACATGTCTATGAAAAAAGCTCAAATTTTGATGAGATAAAAGGGGCAAGGGCCCCATGGTGGGCACCAAAAATGTGAGGGTAAAATGTGGATTAATAAATAACAATAATAAACCCAAACATCAATAGAGTATGAAGGAGAAAAGGAGATTTAAATAACAAACAAATGATACTTACAACCTTTTACCTTTCGTCTTCCATTGCTTGCCTATCTGTTCTTGATCTTGATAATGATGAAGCCCTCAGAAGCATATGCTGCCTTGCTTGTTGAAGATGACAAGAATGGAATGGCTATGATACTTTGTGTGATTGAAGATGAGCTTCAACACACAATAAATGAAATTGATTATATGAAGTGCTATGGAAATGGGGGTGCCAAAGGCACGCTAGTGTTTCTGTAGCATGAGTTTACTCAAATGATTGATCTGAAATGAAGAAGAAGAGGGTTGCATTTATATAAATATATGAGAGCAGATCAACGGTTGAGAAGAAATAAGGAGATCAAAGGTTGAGAATGGTTGAGGAATGTCTGGGAATAGAAAGAGGACACGTGTCCAAGCTCCATCCTATAATAGGGGAGTTAACTGAATTGATTGAATAGTTAATAGAATAAACCAATTAGTTAAGTGAATTGATTGATCAATGAACTCGAATGATTAATTAGTTAACATATTTGATTGATGAGTTAACTAATTTTGATTGGAGGATAAATAGGACATGTGGGTGAGGGAATATTAGCTAATTAAATATTTAAAATATTTAATTACATGTGCAACATGGTGAGGTGGAAAAGGTGAGGTGGAAAGATGAGGTGAATTTATGGAATTAGGACTTAGGATAGAGGAATTTATGATTAATTAAATAATGTAGGATTATTTAATTATGTGAGACATTAGAAGAATTTAGGGAATTTAATAAAATAAATTGATTTTATTTAATTATGGGATAATGAACCAATCAAATAAATTTAGAATATTTATTCAATTTGATAGAAGAAATAAGAATTAAGATAAATATTAAAATATTTACTTAATTTGACACGAGCCAATTTTAGGTGTATATAAAAACTTGCTAAAAATTAGAAAAGAGTAAGACGACAATCAATAGTCAGAAATAATAGTGGTTCTCCCCCTCATAATCAACAAAAAGTCTCATTTAAACAAGGATTTAAGGAACAAACATCATATGATAACAAACAAGACTTTCATAAGAACCGCTCAAATTTTGCTTCAAACATGATCGAGTACCTCTTCAAGAGGTTCAAGAGCTCCAAGATATAATATGAAGACCTTACAGGTAAGTATCTGTAATTGTTTATCTCTCTCGTGATGTGCTTCCCCTATGATGTGTTATGTGTTTTTTAGGCCTTCTGGGATGACCTCAAATTCTCCCGTAAGGTTAAGGATACCAAGAGACTGCCTCTATTGTGACTTTCTTCTATTTGTATCATCATTCATTTATATTGCCTCTCTCTCTAAATTCATTGTTGTGTGTTGTGTCTTATAGACATAGTGTCATGGTTGGTGACTTGGGGGCACCCTCCTACATGACTGTCCATAAGACACTTGTTTTCTCCTCTCTTATTTATTGTTTCCCTTTCTCTAGTGTTTCCATCTAATGAGAAGATGATGACAAACATTTATACTAATGCGGACCTAGTGTCCCTTTTGAGAACAATCAAAAATTGGACTTAGTTCCTAATATGATGATGGGGTTATATATCTTATCTGATGCTTGGCTAGTGGAAGCACTCATGCTTTCCGCATAGTGAAATCTATGATGTTTCTATCACATTTACAAACCTTAACAATACTGCTTCTCTGTGCACCTTTGTTTGCCTTTGAATCTAGCCTTGGCAGTACTCGATTCGGAGAGCTTCGTGATATAACCCACAATTATCCTCAAACTCCAAATTTGTTGTATAACCTTGGTTTTTTGTGTGGTTAATCATATGCATTGATGTTGTTGTTTATCATGATGTTGTAGACACTAGCATGTTTTGTGCAGGGATGTGTTTGTGGGAACATTTGGCAATCACAAAGTACATGTCACCTCCAGGGGGCATGGGCTTTGTGAAAGTCATTGTTTCCTTGTGTGTTTTCTGCCTACCTTAATGTTCTTTATATCAATAACTGATATCAACCACCTTAAGGTGGGGGCATATATAAGGTAAGCTGTCTGTTATAGATGTTAGCAATGTGTTTGACCTCAAATGCAGAGACTTGCACCCTAAAGTAGTGCATTGTACATCCTAAGTTTGTTTGCAATCAATCAATCAATCATGTAAGCCCTCTATGGAGGTGGGATATCAAGCATATCCTTTTTCTTAAACCCTCTGCAAAGGCAAGGATGGTGTATTTCTTGGAGTAGATTGCATCATCCTGTCATTTTCAAAAGTCCTCTGTAGAGGTAGGGAGTAGTTTTATGACTAACTCAACCCTTAAGCATGTCTTTGATGATTGTTGTGGCAAAGCCCAATCATCGGTGTGTGCCTGTAATATGCCTAAGATGGCGTTGGACCTAGAAATAGGTACACTCCATCACTTGTTTGCGATGTTTTCTCTGTGTCTTCAAGTGTGTGTGTTTTGACATGCTTGTTTTGTATGGCATGTTTGTTACCTAATATGCAGAGACCAGTTCCTTTGATTAGTGCTTCGTTCATTTTGGGAGGTTTTGCATGTAATTCATGTGTGTTTCCCCATATATAGAGACTAGCGCCCCTAAGTAGTGCTTCATGTATTGTGGGAGGTTGTTTACTTTCCAATACTTGCATTTGCATTTCATATATATGAGAAAAAGAAAAAAATGATATCATTTCTATCTTTCATCCATTAATGTGTCTTCTATGCATTGACTGTCTTTACCATGTTCTGCATGACTATAACTATCTTCTTTGTGTTTTGGGTGCCTATTACTATTTTCTATGTGAGTGGCATGTCTTATCCATGCTTGATGTGTTTGTTGTGTTTATGACCTTACTTTAATGCATGTATTGGCCTTGCTTTTATACATACATTAAAGTGGGGCCTAACATAATGTCAAAAAATTTCCCCTTGGGGGCTTTTCCCTCACAACGTTTAGCTCCTGGGTCTTTAGCTTGTGTATACGCCTAAAATTGACATGATTCATCCTAAATAAATATTCTAAATATTTATTTAGTTCTTCTATCAATTAAATAAATATTCTAATATTATTTAATCGGTTCATTATCCTATAATTAAATAAAATCATTTTTATTTAATTAAAATCCCTAAATTCTTCTAAATGTCTAAAATCACAAAATCTACTTCATCAATCCACCTCATCAATCCACCTCATCTTTCCACCTCATCTCCTCCACCTCACCATGTTGCACATATAATTAAATATTCTTAATATTTAATTAGCTAATATCCTCCATTTTCCAAAATAAACCTTAAAATCAATTATCCTCCACCAAATTGAATACTTAATTCAATGTTCCCCACTCTCTTTCACAAATTGAATATTTTATTACTTGTCCCCCACTCCCCTTCTCCAATTGAATATTTAATTCAAATGTCATATTCCACTGTCCTCCACTATTGAATATTTAATTCAATGTTCCCCACTCCTCTTCTCCAATTGAATATTTAATTCAATTGTCATATTCCACTATCCTCCACTATTGAATATTTAATTCAATGTTCCCCACTCCTCTTCACCAATTGAATATTTAATTCAATTGTCATAATCCACAATGAATAAAAGATACACTTTCATTCATAGCCATTGATCTTCATATCTTCTCTCAACCATTGATCTTCATTCTTCCAAATCTATAAAAGAAGCCTCATCCCTCCATTCTACTCATCCAGGTTATTTGTATTGTTACTCTGCAGGATTCTACTCACACTCCTCTCAACATTCCAATACCATTAGCTTGAGATCACCCATTTGCTTTGAAGCTCTACTTCATAGGAATATTTATCAATGTAGCCATTTACCATTGACATCCTACTACACAGCTCAAAGAGTGCACTCACTGAGGGCCTACTTCACTAGCAAAGGACAATTGTAATAGGCAAACAACAGAAGCTCTGAATCAGGGAAGGTTTGCATTTGTTATTCATTTGTTTCATCTCCTTCTGCCTTTTTTGTTTTCTTCATTCTGTTGATTGTTTGGGTTTGATTTTGTATACTTGATTGATCTCACATTAATCCCTACACATTTTGGCACCCACCGTGGGGCCGTGCCCCTTTTTCTCACCATTTTCTAAGTGTTTTTGAAAGCAGGTTCTGTGCAGGTCGTGCACAGTCATGTACAGGCTACTTCGGTGCATACGTTCATTTCTGCAGTGCATATACCTCCTGTTACGGTGCTTCCGTTCTTCCTGTGCATCTGAGCTATTTCACTGTGCATATGTTCTCTGTTACTACCATTCATAAATGATGCACATATGTTCATTTAAATGGTGCATTTAAGTACTGTTGCTGCACACTTATTTATTCTGCGCTTTGGTGCATTATTATTGTGCTTATATCCACTGTTATTGTGCATTTATTTAATTGGCGCATCTGTTTATTTTTGCTACGCTTCTGAGTACTGTTGCAGTGCATATGTATTTGATGCGCTTCTGTTGACTGTCTTTGCACATTCAGTCACTAAAGCTACGCATTTGTAATAAGTAATAGTTTTAGTGCTTTTCTAGGAAAGTTTGCTAACATGAAACTTTTCGCAGGTGTTCTCTGGAGCTGTTTTGTAGGATAGGCTCAGGTTTAGTACCATTTAGTTGCATTTAAATAGTTCACACTTCACTTTCTAAAGGATAGTAAAGTTGATGTTCATTCAAATCCTCACCTAGCTCTAATTAGGAAAGAAGTAACTGGATCACTCATTTCTTGCATTGCAACACTTTCCAAGTTATTGCTATCTGGGATTAAAATTGAACTCACCATTGATTTGGAGGTTAAAATTGAACCATTGCTATCTCATTGGACCAAAAAACTTCAAAGTTAACTATTTCATGCTATGAGGATTAAAACTGAACTCACCATTGATTTGGGGTTAAAATTGAACCATTGCTATCTCGTTGGACCAAAAACTTCAAAGTTAACTATTTTGTGCTACGAGGATTAAAACTGAACTCACCATTGCTTTGTAAGGATAAAACTAAACCAATGCTATCTTGCTAAAATCACTTCAAAATTCTGAGCTTGAGTAGATTAACCCATTTAGTTTTTCTACTTTTAAATAGGTTGGATTAATCAGTGTGTTCTGTGCTTGACGAATGACAATAGGCTTATGCTCTCTCCTTATTGGATGATCAGAGTGCCAGACTTGTCATTCTATTAGTTTAACCTTTAGGAGGGGCCTGCCCTTGGACACACATTTGTCCAAGTGGGAATGACCCTGAGTGGTAATAGGCTAAAGCCAAGCCCTACCGAGCCACTCAAAATAAATTGTGCTTGAGGTGAAAACTTCCTGCAACAAGTGCTGCTATGTTACACCGATGGCCAACCTCCCCCAAAACCCTTAAAGGTGCAACCCTTTGAGGCTGGGAGACTCCATAACAGAGAGTAGTGCCACCACATGTGTAACCACTTGAATGGTTGCCCGCATTAAACACCTCTTGTTTTAGTGGCCAAAATCCCTTATAATCCATTTCTAGCCTAGGATCTTTCTACTTGTTTTTATTCAGTCTAGTCGAAAATAGAGTCGAAAAAACCACAAAAACAATGAAAAACAATAAAATATTCTTTGTGTTTGCTATGTTTTCTTGTTAATTCATAAAATTAGATCAAGAAGGCCTTTTCCTAGCCAGAGAAAAATACCCAAAAAAGAAGAAAAATCCAAAATTTTGCCCAAAAAAGCAAAACTGTGCATTTATCCATTCTTGCTGCGCATTTGTATCAACTTTTTACACATACATATATACTTGTTGCACATTTGCAGACTGTTGTTGTGCATTTGTATTTCACCAGTGCTGTGCATATACCACGACTTATGGTGCATATATTCATTTTTGCGGTGCATTTGTTTCTATGCATACACGACAGTGAGCACATGGACTAGTTATGAGAAAATATTTTCACCTATTTGGAGCACCCATTTCAGCCTAGCTTCACTTTCTGAGATCAGATTCAGCCTTGCAATCAACCCTCATCCGTTTTCACCCAAAGTGTCTCTCTCCCATCAATCACCCATCCACCTTCTGTCAAAGTATAAGTCAATCTATCCCATACCGGGTCGACATAGGTCCCTTTTCGTATCATTAGTGAATTCACGTGAGCCTAGTAGGTCACAGTACCTTTGCTGGTAGTCTTGTTGAAGTGACTAGTCCCTACATAGTAAGATAGGTACCAGCTACCCTTACTAGTGGCTACCATCGTGTGTCAATCAGCTTACTTGAAGTCATTGAGCAAGAAAATCCTTTGTCCAAATCCTGCCCTAGGTATCCCATTCACAACAGTCTTAGTCGGCACCTTGCCATAATTTCTAATCCTAGTCCACTCCATCCCACGTCACCTTGCATGGTCTTTACTTGATCCCAGTACAAAAAGAAAATAGAAATGGCTGGCCTGTCCAATCACATCTTTCCAACTCAGGATGGTGATGAAGAAATTTCTCAGGAAGAGTATGAAGCACACATCCAAGATAGAAAATTCCAACGCATAATAAAGAAAGTGCTCCAAGAAGACCCTCATAAGTATTTCCATCATCTTGCTAGCCTTGGAATCAAACTCCCCACAGACTTTGATATAAATACAATCATGGAAACTGTAGACAATAATCATGAGAGGAGTACAAATGACACAATCCCGCATGCAAATGATAGAGGAAAGAAACCCATGGATCAAAATGTTCCTATGGAAGAAATGCGAAAACATCTCGAGACCCTCACACAACAAATATCAAATATTACGACGGGCACAAATACCAAGAACTATTCCTTGGAAGACATAGCTCCTTACCCTTTTGACAAAAGTCTAGACATGAGACCCTTCCCCTATAGGTTCGAGGTACCAAAGTTTGATAAATATAAAATGAAGGGGGACCCTAAAGATCATATTTGGGAATTCAATGCAGCATGTTTAGAAGTAGCTCACAATGATACCTACTTGATGAGACTATTCCCAAGATCTTTAGGTGGTCAAGCCATGGAGTGGTTCTCGTGTCTCCCACCTGGAATCAGAACTTTTGATGAACTTGTCAATAAATTTATAACACACTTCTCTTACAACATCGAACATGAGGTATCGATGTTAGATCTCTGTAACACCAAGTAAAAGAGTGGTGAGTCATTCGCCACCTTCTTACAATGATGGAGACAATTAGCTAGTAAATGTTCTTATGATATGTCTGAGAAGTAACTATTAGAGATGTTTGTCCACAACCTAAACACTGATCTTAGATATCAGATACAGATACAATACCCTACGTCATTCACAAAGGTCATTGAAATGGGCTTATTCATCGAAAAGGCTATGATCACCAAAGGAACCATCAAGCTATACAAAGACACATCTACTTCCAATTACACAACGGATAGGTCAAAGTTCTGGACCAAGAACAAAAATGTGGTCAATGATGGGATAGTAGATGCCAAGGTGGTAGTTCACACGCAACAACCCATTTTCACTCTTAAGGGAGAAACAAACAATAATACACTCAACAAACCACCCACAAGGGAGCCCCAACCTTGGTTCAGTTCAAACCCAAGGAGAAAATTCACACCATTAGGTGAGTCCCAAGAGTCCACCCTAAGGAAATTGTTGGCTAACAACGAAATTTCTCTACCGCCAACAAGTGATTACGAGCCCATGGTCAAACCTCCCTACTGGAAGGACACAGACTATTGTGAATATCATCGAGGAAGGGGGCATACAACTAACAACTACATCCACCTCAAACATGTCATACAAGATATACTAGATTAGAATCAGGGAGGGACACAACAACTTACCTCTAATGAATCTAATGTGGCCTATAGGGATCCACTTCTAAATCACAACATGCCATATAACAACAACAACAATGGCCACAACAACAATAACAGTTACAATAACAATAATAATAATTGCCACTGGCCAAATCAGAATAGCGGGACGAATAATGCCAACTATGCAAGTGTGCCATTTGACTACACCATAAACTATATTTCTGAGAAAATTCTGCAAGTCAATGTCATCTCACCCAACCAACAACCAGGACCTAACAGAACTGGTTGTAGCATAATTACCCGTAGTGGTAAAGTCACGCTCAATACCGCCCCTCTAAGGTCGTCACCATCCCCATCCAATTTCCATCAGTACAATGTCATCGACTAGTTACAGAAAACTCTGGCTCACATTTCTATATTGGAGCTATTATGTCTATCTCCTTCTCATAAGGAGATTCTTGAAAAAGCCTTAGTGGAAACCACTGTCCCCACTAATCTAGCTGAAGAAAAGTTCCAGACCATGGTAGGCAATCTGACATCCTCCAACTCCATATCATTTACTAAGCAAGATGACCTCTCTATATCCCAACCTCATAACACCTCCTGCACATTGTCGCATTCATACACAAGTACCACATCAAGAGGGTTCTCATTGATGGGGGTGCTGGTTTAAATATTTGCACATTAAAGCTAGTCCTTGCACTGGGGTTCTTCGAATAGGTAGTTGATCCAAGGAAGAAAATTACCATTAAAGCATACGACGAGGAAGAAAGAACCACAAAGGGAACAGTTGTCCTACCCATTCAAGTGGGACCAGTAATAAAAGATGTGGTGTGTCAAGTCCTTGATTGGGAGCTAGCTTATAATATCCTACTAGGGAGACCATGGATTCATGCCATGAAGGCTGTCCCTTCAACCTATCATCAATGCATTAAATTCCCGCACAATGGCAAGCAAGTCACCATTCAAGGCGACCCTGACCCATACCAACACTGCAATTCTTTCTGTGCAAAACCTGAATGTGTCATACCCAACAACAGAGTACACATTTCCCCTACCGCGATAGGACCATACCGTTGAAGCTTCCTCCTCAAAACCAAAAGAGAAAAATATTACCATAAAAGAAACTGGGGTGGGAGAATATTCAATTGAGCACAGTCTCAATCTGGCCAAGCTACCTTTGTCTCCTAGATCTTTTGGCAAACCCAAGCATTTTTTGAAGCCACCTGTTCCGCCAGTAGCTCCTGCAATTCCCTTTGTAAAATGGGGGACCTTATCTGATGAAACAGAGGAGCGAGATCTCCTGCAATGGTTCTACACTGAAGAAGAAAACACACCCCAAGATCAACCTATACTCCCAACAGAACTCTATGGGCGAGGTGAGACTATTCTGCATAGAATGGGGTATGAAGGACAAGGCCCCATTGGCCTCAGAAAAGGAGGAATCATTGAACCTATAAAACCTCCTCCATCCTCATCAGCTAGAAACACAAATGGCCTAGGATACAAAGGCAAGGGTAAAACCAAGGAAAATGCCTATCTTGTAGAAATGATCCAAACACTCCAAGAAGACAGTGACACAGATTCCAATGAATATGAGTGGGATGAGCTAACAGAGCATTCCTACGATGACAAAGAGGTTAACACCATCCAAACTCTTAGCCCCTACCATGAGGGACAAATGCAATGGAATAGACCACTAGAGTCTGATTTGCCCATCTCTGAGATTATGTCTTCCATGGAAGGTTCAAATTCCATCTCAATAAACAACTTAGAGGAAGGTACCATCCCAAATACCACCCATTCCTATACTCCTAGCATATCTATTCACACCATAAATGAATCAGGCCTATCCTTTGATTCCATCCCCCTTGTACATCCTAAGCTTATTAACTGGGATCTGCGAGGAACTCCCCAGCTAGACATGTTCCAAAATGATGATGCCTACATTGACTATATGAACCTTAGGGACCACCTACCCAAAGGAGATCATAAAGCTAGTTTCTCTATTGAACTTAATACTGTGGCTTATTTTAGAGAGGGTGCCAAGCCTTCCAGTCACAAAAATATCAAGATATAAATGGGATCTGATGGTGAAAACTATTCTGCAGTAGTGTCAAATCCCAAAACAGTAAAAAGAAAGGACACATCTAAAGGTGAAAACCCAACTATGGCACCTGATGATGGAAGGTTTGCCACTCTCCCTGAGGACATGCATCAGGAGAAGTCTTAGATTGTTGTGGAACCTACAAAGCCAGTCAACATTGGTACAGAGGAATAGCCTAAAATAATTCATTTTGCTAAATCTCTTACCCCACCAGAAAAGACCAAGTTTGTACCATTCTTCAAGGAAAAGAGGGGCAGCTTCACTTGGTCATATGCAGACATGCCGGCTCTAGACCCAAACTTGATTCTACACCATCTTACATTAGACTCAGGAGTAAAACTAGTGAAACAAAAGCTTAGAAAGATGCATCCACACATAGCACTATTGGTCAAAGAGGAACTCAAGAAATTACTGGATGTGGGGTTCATCAGAGCTATAGACTACCCGGAGTGGATATCCAACATTGTGTTGGTGTCTAAACCAGATTAGCTAAGTCCAACTATGCAGTGATTTCAGAGACCTAAACAAAGCTTGCCGTAAGGATGATTTTCCATTGCCGAATATAGATATCATAGTCGACTTGACAGTAGGGCATACCATGTTATCTCTCATGGACAGTTTCTTCGGGTATAACCAGATCAGGATAGCACCAGAAGACCAGCACAAGACAGCGTTCACTTGCCCATGGGGCACCTTTTCTTGGAACGTCATGCCATTTGGGCTAAAGAATGCAGGGGCCACATATCAACGTGCTATGACAACTATATTCCATGATATGATGCATGTAACAATGGAGGACTATGTCGATGACATCCTAGCAAAGTCACTCACAAGAAAATCACACTTGGATGTGCTAGAAAAAGTCTTTCAGAGATTAGACCAATTCAAAGTCAAATTGAACCCAAAGAAATGTGTATTCAGAGTCAGTTCAGGCAAGCTACTAGGTTTCATCATGTCAGCAAATGGAATAGAGGTGGAACCTGCAAAAGTCAAGGCTATCATGGACATGCCACCTCCAAAGACTCTTACGCAACTAAGATCACTACAAAGCAAGCTGTAAGCAATCCACAGATTCATACCATAGCTAGTAGACAAGTGCCATCCATTCAGTCACCTCCTGCACAAGAACATTCCATTCAGATGGGATGAGAAGTGCGAAGAAGCATTCAACAAGCTAAAAGAGTACCTTCTGAATCCACCCATTCTCATGCCTCCAATCCAAGGAAAACCTCTAATTCTCTACATATCAGCTACACCTACTGCTCTTGGAGCTCTTCTAGTGTAGCAAGATTATGAGAACAAGGAAAGAGCTATCTACTACATCAGTCGAACCTTAGTGGGATACGAACTGCAATACTCACAAGTAGAAAGATCATGTCTTGTGGTAGTTTTTGCTTCACAAAAACTCTGACATTACATGCTTGCACATCTAGTAAAACTCATTACAAAAATTGACCCACTGAAGTATCTCCTGAGCAAAGCAGCTCTCACAGGTTGCCTAGCCAAATGGGTGATGCTCCTGAGTGAATACGACATTGACTATATAGATAGAAAAGCTATCAAAGGGCAAGTCATCACTAATTAGTTAGCAGAGGCACTGCTACAGGACACCACCCCAATGCAATTTGACTTTCTAGATGAATCCTTATTCAACATCTCAACACATTCTTGGAAACTCTACTTTAATGGGTCCTACACCAACCATGGATCGGGGGTAGGAATCTTGTTTGTAACTCCTCATGGAGACACTATTCTGAAGTCTTACCGTTTGCTATTCCCATGCACCAACAACATAGCTGAATATGAAGCCCTGGTCATTGGTATCAAGATGGCAACCGAATGTAAAATTAGAGAGCTACATGTCTATGGTGATTCTTAACTAGTGATAAATCAGGTTAATAATGATTACCAAACCAAAGATGAAAAGCTTGTCCCTTACAAGTGAATGGTCAATGACTTTAAGGAATACTTTGTGACCATTTCTTTTAAGTAGATACCTCAAATTGAGAACAAAGTTGCAGATGCCATGGCAACCATTGCATCCCTTCTTGAGATTCTAGAGAATGAGTCATGGTATGAGTTCCTAGTAGAAACTATTCGACAGCTAGCTTATGATCTTCTAGAAAACCATACCATATGCCTTTTAGTTGGGTCTGATTCACCTTGGTATGGTAAGATTTATACTTACCTCAAGGACAACACTTTCCCACCTGACCTATCTTCAAACCAATGGGAAACCTTCATATGCCAAACCTCTCGCTATACCATTATCGCCAATACCTTATACCGATGTGGTCTAGATGGTACCTTACTTCGTTGTTTAGAATGAGAAGAATCCACAACCGCTTTGCAAGATGTACACAAAGGGATTTGTGGAACACACTCTAGTGGTCCTTCCTTGGCCAAGAAACTCATGCGCTTGGGTTATTACTGGCCAAACATGGAAATGGATTCATATCAGTTTGTCAAGAAGTGCAAGCAGTGCCAAATACATGGGAACCTGATTCATGCACCAGCTCAAGAGTTGAGACCTTTAACGACACCCTGGCCCTTTTGCCAATGGGGACTTGACCTCGTGGGAAAGATCCATCCACCCTCATCCAACGGCCATAAATTCATCATAACCGCCACTGAGTATTTCACAAAGTAGATTGAGGCCGTTCCCCTAACCACCATCACAGGCAAACAAATTTCCTCTTTCATTCTGAATTACATTATCTGTAGATATGGCATTCCTTCATCCATCATAATGGATAACGGAAGACCGTTCAAAAATCAGGATGTTTAGGAACTCTGTGAATGATTCAAAATCCAACACCGCTTCTCCTCTCCATACTACCCCCAAGGTAACGGCCAAGCTGAGGCATTGAATAAAACCATTTTGAAAATCCTGAAGAAAACTGTCAATGATGCTGGCCATGATTGGCACATCCAACTCAATCCCACTTTGTGAGCCTATAGAACCAGTATACGCACCCCCACGGGTGCTACACCCTACACCCTTGTCTATGGTTCAGAAGCCATCCTTCCCATTGAGGTCGAACTACCCTCTCTCAAGGTGTCGTTGAAAGGTCTTATATCAGACGAAGAATACAGAGTCTCCAGATTATAAGAACTAGAGTTACTAGAGGAAAGGAGACATAAAGCCTTTGACCATCTCAAAGCATATCAACAAATGATGTCAAGAAGCTATAACCACAGAGTTCACCCAAGAATTTTCAAAGTCAGAGATCTAGTCCTCAGAGAAAATCCCCGCAATCAACAAGATAGGGAAAAGAAAGGAAAGTTTGAGCCTAACTGGCTTGGGCCCTATGTGATTGTAGCTACTTATGGATCGAGGGCATATCAGTTGGCCATGTCAGAGGGTGAGTTGTTTGAGGATCCAATCAACAGCATGCACCTTTGCCAATTTTATACCTAGAAGAATCCCAGTGCAAGGGGGCAAAAATACAAATTTTTTTTTAAAAGTACAAAAAAATCATCCTTTGGTGAAAACCTGGCAAACAGGTGCCTTGGATAGGTATCATGATAAAAACCTAGCAAACAGGCATTGTGCTTACTTTCTAGCTTCTTGTGCAAATAAAAACAAGTGGTGAAAACCTGGTAAACAGGCGTTACTTGTGATAAACCACCTCCTCCATCTCTGAGAATCCATTCACTTTGAGTCTAGTCTTTCTTTACTCGCATCTCATTCGACCCATATCTATCCCATAATAAACACCTGGCAGTTACCTATCATGGCTTAATAACTCTCTTTGTGGCCATGTCAACCAAGGTTTTGTTCCATAACGTCTTGTCAGTATGAGCCTAGCATAGTGTCTCTCATCTGTTTCCATGGTCCGAGCCCATGAACTACATTACCTCTACGTCATCATGTAGGCAAGGCCATTAGTCCAATGCACCCCTGAGGCTTTCCGTTGTCCCATCTGTCCCATATCTAGTTAGTCTATCCAACTGAGTCCACCTCCACTCTCCCTCGCCTAGGTCTTAGGTCTGTTAGGGTTCACCCCGAACTACGTTGCCTCTACATTGTCACGTAGGCAAGGCCATTTAGCAATGCGCCCCCGAGGCACTAGGTCAGTCCCTTAGGGTCCATCTCACCAATAAAGATTCCAATAATCTCTTCTCACCAAGCAAGCAGGTACAAGTAGAACCTAAGCTTTGAGTAAGAACCCTAACTTTCTACAGCTTAACCTATTCAAACGCAAAGCAAAGTACCCAAGGCCTTCTAAAAAGATTTTACTCAAATTACAGTAGGAAATGAACACATCTAAAGGCAAGAATGTTTTGGAGATTGAAATCACGGTTAAGTTACAGAGTCTTGATTTTTGTTATCATGTCCTCCTATGCTACTCAAGGATGCCAAAAGATAGAGATGCTATGATGAAGACATGATCATTTTCTTTCGTTGCTATCTGTGGATTATGCTTTAGTAATGTAACACCTTGTCTAAGGACATGATCAGCAAAAAGATCATCAAGGACATCAAAGGTCTAATATGAACAGGTGCAATCCTTGTTTGTTGAAATGCAAGAAGTACTTAGGTCATCTCAGTTCAATTATACCTAGATGCTTGTATTCACTTACAACATTTCAGAAAAGGTACCAAAAATAAATTGCCCAATGATGAAATAAAGCACTCTAAAAGCAAAGCATCCATCCTATATCCATATACACATCCATGCATCCATATCCATACAATCATCAGTACCTGAACTATGCAGAGTAACAATATCAAATAGAGTTTCAAAGTCTATCCATACCCTAGTCATTTTATCAAACCCATTTCTTCTATCTATCATCCTATCTTTCTTGTGTTGATAGCGTACATTTGGACATCACAAACCAAAGCATATAGGAGCATCTCATATCACATTTTGAGTTAGTCATGAACATGATCAAATTTGTGGCATACATAATACAATGCATTAGGTCATCCATATATCATCATCGTGTCACATCAAACAGAAAAGAAATTCAAAACATAGCTAAGTGCATCATATACAAAGCTACATCATCACATAGAACTCATGTTGCATTCACATACATTCGAAATATTAGATCATGTAAACATCACATAGCATCATATACAAAAGCTGCATCATCACATATAAATTAGGTTACATTTGCATACATTTGAAACATTAGATCATATAGACATCACATAGCATCATATCAAAAGCATCTCATATAGAACATCAGATAGAACTGCCAAGTCCACACATACATCACATCATACAATAGAAGTAGAGCATCATCTCATAACATATGCAATAGATCATAAGGCTGTATCATCATATATACAATCATAAAAAGAGGTCCAAATGTACAATATCGTCATCCCTCTCTCTAAATCAAAATATCATATATAATATGCATCCAAAGAGGATGGTGGTACATGTCCCAAAAACGTACAAAATCTAGTGCAAGTCTATCCCTGCTGCTGCAAACCACCATTGCCAACCCCTGGCTACTACAAACCACTGCTTCCAACCCCTGGCTGCTGCAAACCACCACTGCCAACCCCTGGCTGCAGCGAACCACCACTGCCAGCTCTGGACTACTAAGGACCCATCATAGAAGCCCCTAACCGTGATGGACCTGCTCTATGAGTAGCCCTAGACTGACTCTGGAAACTCGTAGCCCTCTGACTCACTGACACTTCCCCATGGTATAGGCCTGGTAATACTATGCCTGTGCCTATGCTCTAGCCAGATCTGCCTGCACCTGTGCCAACTGTGTCTGCAACTGGCCTACCTGTGCCTATGCTTGTTACACCTGCCCAACCAAAAAGGAGCTAGCTGTATCTATCCCCATGGCGGCCACGGCTGTGTCCTGCTCTACATGGATAAGGCGTACTGGTGCGTCTGCCATGTCTCTCTCGCGGGTCAGGCTAGATATCACTGTGGCATCTATCTCTCACCGGCCGTCGACCCTCTTGAGCTGTGCTTGTAGCTCTCGCACCTGTCCCCTTAGGTCAGCTATCTCCCTCTCATACACCTCTGCCTGCACTGGCCCCTGTGCTACCTCAGCCTGTCCCGGCCCCTGTGGCCAGGGCACCTGCTACTGTGGTACCTACTAGGGTGGTGGTATCTGTGCCTGCTGCGATATCTGCTGCTGTGCAGCCTGCCTTGGCATTGCCTGCTCAACTGGAGCTACCCTCCTCTTCTATCTCAGCCTCTCTCCACCCCCCCATCCTCCTCTGCCTCCCCTCCGACCTTAGCCAACATGTCCCTCCTCCTCTGAATCGGCCTCATCAATGCAAGGCACCAGCATGCCAGGTCTTGAGTATCTCAGGAAGGGGTGCACCGCCAGCCAATCCTCATAGTCCTGTGTCACCCCAGCATCAGCTATCTCTATCCTCATATCCCATGCCACGTAGGGAGTCTGCCAGAACTCTACTAGGGCCTCCTCATACGAAGCCATCGGCCCCCATCGGACCCTCTCTGCATGTGTCCGCGCGAACAAGGCCTATCCCTATGGCATACCTTGTCGCCTGCCAAACTATCTCAACACTCGGCCCACCATCTGTCTCTCCAGTATGTGCCATGTCCAGCCTATCAACCATCTCATCTAAAAGCAGTAGGGTAGCTCATCTCCCTCATCATCCCAAGGCTCACAATCCAGATATGGTCGCCAAACGACCACATCTACACCATCCAATGTATGCCTCCAGTACTCCAACTTCCCCAGCCTGTGCTGGGAAATAACTCCTGCATAGCCATAGTTGTATGGCTCTCCTCGTTGTCTCGTAAATACACATATTAGCCTCATCACCGCTATGTGCTCCCATAGCCAGAACTATAGCAGTAACACACCAGCCGACAGACTCGTGCTATGATGATACACCACCTGGTGCATGTCATGGTACAAGTGGGCTAGTACACAAAATCTCCATGCATATCGGGTGCCCTCAGTCAGCATCTGCTCCATGATCCTGCCCCATCCAATTGGGAACCCATGTGATCTTCTGTTGGGGCATACAACACCTCTGATCAATCCAGCCATGATCCCCGAGATGTAGTCATAACAGTCATGTATCTCCTGGCACGGGATGACCTGTCCCTCCAGCTCAAGGTCGTCAAACACTCGCTTGCACTCGACGAGTCCCGCATCCCACTACACGTCGTACTCTACCAGCTCCCCAATGATAGGTAAGTGCAGTATCCTATATATGTCCTCTAGTGTCACAATCATCTCGCCGGTCAGAAAGTGGAAGGTCCCATCCTCACTATGGAATCTCTCCACAACAGTTGTCAACAGTCCACGGTTCACCCACACCTCGGGCATGAAGCACACGTAATACAGACCCATGGCACCAAGTGCCTCTCTGTCGATCTCTGTAAGCATGTATCTCTACAATAGGGGCATAGGGAATGTCTCCCTAGACTGCAGTGTCTCTCGTATATCCTCCTGCAAACACACAAAGCAAGGTGTCAATCTAAAGCCGCATATACCATACTCAACATAACTACTGAGCTATGTCAACTAAACTTAGCATTTCCAATAGATCAAAGCAGCACACTACATCTCTTGACTAGATTCCTACAATCTCAGAGATAGCTCATCAATTCTCACACCAAACAAGATGCTAATTGAATCAATTTGGCTAAGTAATTTGCTCTCTAAAGCAAATGCGCCACTACATGTGGTAAAAGTGTCGTTTCTTGACAGATGCATCACTAAAACCTGCATATGCGCCGCTAAACATAGAGGCATCATTACACCTCACATATGCGCAGCTTTGCTGCATGCATAGCAACAATCAGCATATGTGCCGCCATATCATGAAAGCGCCACCAAATTACGCATATGCGCAGTTTTTACATATACGCCGCTACATTCTGCATATGCGCCGCCTAAATACAAAAGCATAGCCTAACTACAAAAGCGCCGCTAGAATATGCAGATGTGTAGTTTTAACAGATGCGTAGCCAAATTACGCATATACGCTGCAAAATTATAAAAATGCCGCTGTGCGCTACATATGCGCTGTTCTGCAGTACAACACATCTGTTTGACCTATTTTCTACGTGCATTTATGACACCCTAACTCAACCCTAGGAAAATTTTTTTGAAGCACATATCGGGAGTCCTGCCTCTGCTGGCCACGCGAATCGATAGACTCACTCGAATCGATGCTCCTCATGTGGAATATCTGCTGCTCTGGCTTCCATGCTGCTCCTAGTTTGCTCCAAGCTCTCTATCTCCAATCCAGATCAAACAAGTGTACAAATGAGTAATCTTGTGGACCCAACTCTTATTTATAGCCTCCCAACCCTAATTCTGGCTAGGTGATGACTGTGACTACTTCCCTTGCCCGTTTTCCCTCTAGTTTTCTTTCCATTTCCCTAAAACATGTCCCTTTTCCTCCAACCTAACCTAACCCCTTCATCTTCGTGAGATTGTCTGTCTCAAATTCTATCACCTTTTTCCCATCCAACCTCCCGAGGGGGCATCCTATCGTCATTAAACTTGTACCAGGGGCAAACTAGGGCATGTATCACTGTCAGACTATCGATTTCTTTGAAACAACAGTGTAAATAGCATTGCATCAAAGAGGGGTAAAATGTATACGCCTAAAATTTACACGATTCATCCTAAATAAATATTCTAAATATTTATTCAATTCTTCTATCAATTAAATAGATATTCTAAATTTATTTAATCGGTTCATTATCCTACAATTAAATAAAATCATTTTTATTTAATTAAAATCCCTAAATTCTTCTAAATGTCTAAAATCACAAAATCCACTTCATCAATCCACCTCATCTTTCCACCTCATCTCCTCCACCTCACCATGTTGCACATATAATTAAATATTCTTAATATTTAATTAGCTAATATCCTCCATTTTCCAAAATAAACCTTAAAATCAATTATCCTCCACCAAATTGAATATTTAATTCAATGTTCCCCACTCTTTCACAAATTGAATATTTTATTCAATGTCCCCCACTCCCCTTCTCCAATTGAATATTTAATTCAAATGTCATATTCCACTATCCTCCACTATTGAATATTTAATTCAATGTTCCCCACTCCTCTTCTCCAATTGAATATTTAATTCAATTGTCATATTCCACTGTCCTCCACTATTGAATATTTAATTCAATGTTCCCCACTCCTCTTCACCAATTGAATATTGAATTCAATTGTCATAATCCACAATGAATAAAAGATACACTTCTATTCATAGCCATTGATCTTCATATCTTCTCTCAACCATTGATCTTCATTCTTCCAAATCTATAAAAGAAGTCTCATCCCTCCATTCTACTCATCCAGGTTATTTGTATTGTTACTCTGTAGGATTCTACTCAAACTCCTCTCAACATTCCAATACCATTAGCTTGAGATCACCCATTTGCTTTGAAGCTCTACTTCATAGCAATATTTATCAATGTAGCCATTTACCATTGACATCCTACTACACAGCTCAAAGAGTGCACTCACTGAGGGCCTACTTCACCAACAAAGGACAATTGTAATAGGCAAACAACAGAAGCTCTGAATCAGGGAAGGTTTGCATTTGTTATTCATTTGTTTCATCTCCTTCTGTCTTTCTTGTTTTCTTCATTCTGTTGATTGTTTGGGTTTGATTTTGTATACTTGATTGATCTCACATTAATCCCTACACAGCTTGCATTTAGGACATTTAGTTCATGTTTTAGCATCCCGATGGAATGAGACCTGGGATTCATGGAAAATGGGACCTAGGAGAACCCCTTGAGCTATACCCTACCCAAAATAGGGAGGAGGACATGGCTACCCATGCCCTAGTCCTTCCCTATTTTGGAATAGCCCCAATTTCTAGGTGTCAGTTTATGACTGTTAGGTGGTTATTTTGCTGACACAGTAAAGTTTGATTTTTAAAATCTTGGTAGGAATGTCTATAGGTGCATATATAAGCATGTGTAGGAATTCATTTGTAAACTAGATGATCATTGTGAACTCTAGGCATTCTCAAGGTGATTAAAGGCTTTCTATTGTGTTGCAAGAGTGGACTTGTATGTTTTGTGTGTTGATATTTGTAGATTTGAGCATCAATCTCCTCATGGCATGAAGAGCATCTTCCTCCATGGGAGCTTCACTACAAGGTGACATATCATTGTATTTTTATCATTGGTTCCTTTGGTTTTTACCTGTTCCTCACAAGGGCATGCACTCTTTGTCTAACAACAATGTTTGGAGACTTAAGTGTCCTTCGGGGTTTGACTAAGGCAAACCTCTAAACCCCAGAACCCCCAAACCAAGTATTGTGATTGTAGGTTATAGGTGTTGCATGAAGGAGTGGCAGACATCAAGGATTCAAGATCTAAAGAAAAGTCAGACAAAGGAGCACTTCTAGGACTAGGGCACCTACAAAAGTGTCCTCTGTAGACAAATTTTAGAAAACAAAAGTTACAGGACTGATTAGTGTCAGAAGGAGGTCTAGATTCCCTAAAAAAGTAGGTACCTTGGACTTGGGTGTCTGCACTATTGTCCCTAACTATTCCACCTTAGAATCCCAAAAACAACTATTCTATGATTTATTATTTCACTCCCTTTTGTAAGAGCTTTTTCTATCTTTCGTCAATTTATTGTCGTATTTGCATAATTAGGGTTTTAATGGTTAATTAGACATAAGAGAAGGAAATTTAATAATTAAATTTTCTATTCCAAGCTTCCCTTCATTTGCAAGTGACCTAGGGTATGATAGTGCTCACCACTCGACCCTAGATCCTTCAATGTTAGGGTGAAAGGAGGATTCAAACATCTAAAGAACAAAAGATTAACAAAATCCAATTTTACCCTAAAAACTCTTGTATGTTCAATCTCAGTCCATTGATGTATCTAGCCACTTTTTCTTTGCTTTCTTCACTATGTCATGTTCTTATGATCATCTTATGAAATTCTTCGGTGTACTCCTTCAAAGATTTCTCCTTTTGTCTTAGGTTTTGCAATCTTTTCAACATTTCCAACTCATAGTCATCATGTATAAATTGATTTGTCAACTTTGTCACCATCCTATCCCACTTTGGAATCATTTCTTTTCCTCTTCTATTTCTTTCCAACTAAACTTCTTTCCACCATATAGCAGCATGTGCTTTCAACTTTGTCTTTGCATATTTCACCTTCTTCGGATCTTCAATTTCCTCATATTTAAAATATTCTTCTGTATAATTTATCCAGTCAATCAATTCTTCAAGGTTCAAATTACCAATATAATTTAGCACATCAACTCTAGGTCTCTTTCCAGTCTTTGAAATAGCTTGCAACATTTTTACTTGATCTGATTCTTCTTCTTCATCACCTCCTAGGGTTTCACCAATGTGTTCAACCGATTGAAATTCTTCCTCATCATCACTTTCAACATTAGGTCTCAGTGTCAATCTCGTTCGCCTATCCTCTTAAACAATATCCAATCAGATTCACATTGTTCTCATCAATTCCATCATTTCATCCATTCTATTAGCCATTGTACCAATAGGAGGAACTCTCCTCAATGACATTCTTCCTAGGATCAAGTGTAAACTACCCCAGGTTCGGTGATCAGGCTACAAGGTGACAACTATCTCTCAATCAGTGATCAGTTGCGAAACAGGTAACCTACCTCAATTCAACAATCTATCCATAGCAAGATCTTATAGAATTCCTTCACCAACTTTGCTCAATTCTCTCTCCAAGATTAAAACTTTCTCTTTGGTACCACTTGTTGCAGTCACAGTAGGAGGGTTCACATAATGAACTGTCCAAACTATACAGCAAGAGTAAACATAATGGAAACAACTCAAGATATAAAGCAAATGCAGCTTTAGTTATTTAGTATATCATATAATTCAAATACAATTTGGTCGGCAACATGCGGGCTTAGAATTAGGGCTCATAGGCCTGATTACATACATGTGCAAGATAAAGCTTTGAAGTTCCTTCACATAAAATCTAAACTATCAAATCTTTCCTATCTAAATAGCTACTTTCCTAAGGATCTATTACATCTTTATATATCATTTCTAGACCAATAGATTCTTTTGTGTTAGCCAAGGAAGATCACAAACTCCAATGAAGAGCTATAACATGTTCATAGATAGGTCAAACCTAAATGCATAGAACACTTCCTCAAATGAATGAAACAATGTGTGGACCCTTGGGGAAGGTTGGCCATGAACCAAAGAACATTGAATGATGTGTCATTGAGATCCACAAGTCAAGGAACGATCCACAAGTTGTCATGCCCACATACATTTGTCATGTGGTCATGACACGACTTACCAAAAACTTTTTTGCATGTCCCTAGGAACCCCCTCACACGCGTATGCATTCTTGATGGAAATATGCATGAGGTATAAACATGACATATAAATTTAGGGAAGTGTGTCTCCCTACACCATCCCCTACATGATGAAAGTCATCTAGGGGGTATGCAATGTGATGTATGCTGCTTCTAGGGTTAGAACATTTTTTTAATCCAAACCCTAAGTTTTCTAGGTGAAGAGGTGATTTCATTAGCTTTGAAACTAAACCCTAATTCTAATGCATAAATGAATTTGAATAAATAAATATGGAAATCAATGGCATGATGGTCGCATGATAAGATGGAGTGATTAAATGATAACCGTCAAAACATAGAAAACATAAAACCCTAAAATCTAGGAAAAATTTGATAGCATAACACATTTTCAATAATTGAAATAAAAAAAATTAAAATAAAAAACTCAAAGAAGAAATAAACACAAAAATTAAAATAAATATTTGTAAGTAATAGTAAATAAATTGCAAGGTCAAAAAAATAAATTCACCACTTAATCAAATTATAAAATTTGAATTAAAATAATGAATGACTAAAATAAAACTCATTACTTAAGTCCATTAATAAATATAATTTCATGAATTACATTTATTAATTAACCCAAGTTAAAATAAATATAAAGAGGATAAAATAAAACATCCCTTCTAGGATAAAATTGATAAATTAAAATTAAATTAAATAAAAGATTAACCACAAGGTTAATTTAAAATGCACTAGAATTAAAAATAAATGTCCCCCCAAAAAAAACCTACTAAGGGAATAAAACACCCCATCTAAAATAAACAACCCATTCAATTAAATTAACACTCCAAAAGGAATTAAAATCAAACTCCCAAATAATATTAAAACTCTAAGTTAAATCTCAAAGGAGTCAACAAGTTAAAAAAAAAAGACCCAAATTCAAAAGAGAGGGAAAATAAATTCCCGTGCACATAAAATGGAAAACAAATATAATGGAATAAATAAAATAAAATTTCTAATACTCCTCTCACTACAACTAAACCCTAATCTCCATATTTTATTATTATTTTTTTACACTAGAAGCCCTAACCAATATTTTATCATTTTCCTTATGAAGTTTGCCCTAACATGTTCTTTCACTTTCTTCTCTCATTACTTTTTTTTTGTTTCTCCTTTGTCTCCTTTTCTTCTATTTTGTTTGCAGGTTGGAAATAGGAGACAACTATGGAAGCATATGTCAAAGGTATACTTGGATGGATACACAGGTTAAATATGACTTTGAGTATATATATAATTTTGCAGGGGCGAAAGGCAAAAATGGTAGTTAATAATGATGAAGGGGACCGAAAGATTGCATAGGGCTGACAACCCACCGAATTTCCCCACTGCTGCTTCGTGAGGGTTTAGAGACTGTGGGGTGGGGGAGCCAGTCCTCCCCCCCAGCCCCCACTACATAGTGGGAGGTGGGTGGGGCGATCATCCTCCCACCATTTTCAAAAGGCAACGAGGGTTTGGGGGGCGGCGGCTAGTCCGTCATTCCCTAGCCCTTCCTTTTTTTAATTTTTCTAACCCTAAAATCTGATGCAACCCTAATACCAAGGTATGGATCTCATTAAATTTATTTCTCCTTTTTTCTTAATGCATAAAAATTATAGTTTAGAACAATGTTATATAATTTTATTTTTTTAAAACCAGTTTGGCCATTGATAGGAATACACACACACACACACACACACACATATATATATATATATATATATATATGCATGCATATGTATATATATATGTATGTATATATATACATATATATATACATGTATATATATACATATATATATACATGTATATATATACATATATATGTGTGTGTGTATACTACTCACACATAATTTACGTGTTATTTGATACCAGAGGTATATATACAGATTTAATACATACATACACACACACAAATATATATATATATATATATTTTTTCACATATGACTAAAGGAGTATAAAGTTAGAAATGTACAAAACCCCAATTACATAAAAGGAGGTTATAACCAGTTTGGCAACTTATATTAACCTAGATGTGTATTTTTTTTTAAAACAAAAATACTGAGGTACTCATTTTCCTTTGCAAAATAAATAGAACAAAATTTCTATACCTTCTCCTTCATTTAGATAGAAAAAATAATTAAAAATAGAATGATATAATTTCTTTGGACTGTGACTTAAATAGTGTAATTTCTTCACTTTTAAATCAACAAGATAGTTTTAATCAATTTTCATATAACTCCATTGCATGAAACAAAGTTTTATATGAGAAAACTAAACAATTTTCTTTTTTCCTAAATCCATTTCAACGGGTCTATTCTATTCTCCTTTATTTCTAAACAAACAATGGAGTCAAATCTATGACATATATATCTATTTTTCTTTTTGAATAAGAAGGGCAGCAACATTATTTTCTATTGCACTTCTTGAAAAACATATACACATAGCAGCATGGCTAAATGACAAGTTTTGAATAAACAACAATATTGTTCACATTAAAAATTCCTTATCTAGCTAACATAGAGAATAGTAATCATTTTGGTCATAACTACAATAAGGCCTCTAAGGCCATGGCTCCAATAGCCAACTGAAATAAAGCAAATAAGGCAAGAATGAGCTCCTCTAAACTTCATTTATATCAACAATAAACCTGCAAATAACAACACAACAAAGGGGAAACAAGCCACAAAGGAAATGCCCTCCTCCCTACTGTAGACCCGCTAGAGGGTCACCCCTAAGGTAGGGAGGTAGGATTCACATGTTTTGACACACACACCACAACAATGCAAAATTTTCCAAACACACATAAAATTTTCCCAAGGTTGCACAAAACTAAACTCATGAAAATGAGCTTGATGGGGGTAGCAGAGTGGACTACTCAACTCAAGAGGTCACTCCATGATCTCAAATCACCAAGTCTCAAGGCCTCAAGACACAACCACAAAATGCATATCTCGAAATAACTCAAAAAGAACTATCATGGCACTCTTGTCATAAAAAATGCTCTCAACACCAAGGAAAAGCTCTCAAGGCTATAATTAGCACAAAAATAAGGAGGTGACCTCGAGGAGGTTCACTCTCCCCTACCCCATACAAGTTGAGCCTTACCTCCAAATGGAGGTGCTCTCACCAAACTCCTAACCCACACAAAAATGAAAACAACAACCAACAAAAAAAAAACACAACCACAAAAAAAATGAAATATACAAGGGTAAATGGCCATAGCCATGGATCTTACCTTCAAAAGCCCTAAAAATGGAAGCACATTTGTTGAAGAACTTCAAACTTCTCCAAGTATTCCAATCTCCAAATTTCTCTAACTCCCCCAAAAAGAACTCCAAGAATAGAAAGAAAATATCTAAAATGCTAGAACCCCACACCCCTCTTCAAGAGGAGATAATATAGGCCTTCCAAATTGGCCTTGAGTAATGAGAAGGTGACACTTGTCACCTTCTCCTTCCTCATCCCATGCCACTTGCAAGGGGGAGAAAGCGTGAGGGTGACAAGTGTCACCCTCCAATTCCATCTCAATCCTCACCTTATCCACTTGTGCTATCACACATGTGTGAGAAACCAATTGGTGAGGTGGAAATTCCCTTCAAGCCTCCATGAGGATAAGGGATGCCATATGGTATCCTCATATTCTCCAAGAGAGCCAACTCCCTCCAAGATGCTCTCACACGTGTGTGAGAGTCTTGGAGGGAGATCCCACACACTTGGGAGTCTTAAAGACCTCTCAAGTCTTCTTGGTGAAGGGATCCCCAAAATTTGGGAAGGGAGATGAGTCTTTCCCAAAGCATGACTCATCTCCCACCTTTAGCCATTTCAAAATTCGTCACTTTGACTAAACCTTAGTTTAGAGTGACCAAAATTGAGTTACCCCAAGGTTTAGTTAGTCAAATTTTACCCTAGATCCATGGGTAACCACCTAGAGTAAGTTTTGGGACACTAAGGTACACCTAGGGAGTCATAAATTCACTTTAAATAGCCCAAAAATGAAAACAATACCAAGTGGTATAAAACAATAAAAATATACAACACATGATATAAATTAATTAAAAAAAGGGATACTAGGCCAAAATAATAAAACAAATAAGTACTTAAACAACATCCAAATCAAACGTGATCCTCATCCCTCTTGGGTATAGATCAGTTTCACAGGGAATAACATATGTGTGAACACTACCTCCAATTTCCCGTGGTCTAGGAATATAATCCTGCACAACTAGATCAAGTGTCAATCATATCATGAATAATCATAGCTAAAGCAACTGGAATTAAATTCATGCCATTGTATACGACATTAATCATTTACAACATAATACAAGATTAAACTATATTGTCTATCTAATGTCACATAATCATCATCAATTAATGAACCCACATAATGAACTAGAAATCACATCAGTAATCATCATCTAATATATCTCGCATGTCTAATCTCATTATAGAATCAAAATGTGATTTAAATTGAATCACCACATGTCTAATCAATGTCAAACGAGGGTCAGGAGATATAATCAACTCTGCATAAAGGAACAATAGTCTCTAAAAGTCTAATAATGTTACCAACTGAAATGTAAAACTATCAAAATAATGAAGGAAAATAATTAGCCTCACATCCTCCTGTCCTAAGACTAAACTTCCTCCTAAAAGTTGTCAAAAAGGTGAGGATAGAGTGCCCTCAAACTAGCTACATCCTCCCAAGTAGCTGTGACCTCATCATAACGATCCCATTAGACCCTAACTTGGTCCAGCTCTTGACCTTGAAGGCCCAGCGTCCAATGAGCCAATATGTTAATTGGTTCCAAAGACAACTACCCGTCTGCCTCTACTTGTAGGGAACTCTAGTCCAATAGATGAGATAAATCAGATATATATCACCGTAATACAGAAATATGAAAGACATCGTGGATAGGCGACAAGCTAGGTGGAAATGCTAGATGGTAGGCAACATGTCCTATCCACTCCAAGATCTCAAAAGGTCCTACAAAACATGGTGCAAGCTTAGAGCCCTTTCCATAACAGATTGGACTCTTGTGTGGCCACACTCTAAGGAATACTTTGTCCCCAACTAAGAAGCTCTGATCAAGTCTCTTAGCATCGGCATACTTCTTCTGTCTATCCTATGTCTCTTGAAGTCCCTACCTAATTAGTGTGACCTGCTGCTCCATATCCTGAACTAACTCTTGACCAATGGCAACCTTGTTCTCTATCTAATCCCAACTCAATGGTGTCTTGCATGGTCTGCCGTAGAAAGCCTAAAAAGGAGGCATACCCAATGAGCTGTGATACCCATTATTATAGGCAAACTCAACCAGATATAGATACTCCTACCATCTAGATTGATGGTCCATAACATACATACAAAGCATATCCTCCAATACTGGATTTACCCGCTCTGTCTGTCCATTAGTCTCAGGGTTATATGAAGAACTAAAGTTGAGCTATGTACCCAACACCTACTGCAAAGCTCTCCAAAAGGCTGAAGTGAACACTGAATCCCTGTCAGAAATGATGTGGTGAGGTACTCCATGTAATCTCACAATATCGTCCAAGAATACTCTCACTACTTCTGGTGCATTGTATGTCATGCGTACAGGTGAGAAATGTGCCACCTTGGTCAACTTGTCGACTGTCACCATGATGGCATCATGGCGACGTGAAGATATAGGAAGACCAACAATGAAATCCATGGAAATGGTGTCCCATTTCCACTCAGGTATCTCATGTGGGTATAGAAGACTTGCTGGATGCTAATGCTTGGCCTTGACCCTCCGGCACTCAAGTCATCGAGCAACAAACTCTGTAATATCCCATCTCATACTTGCCTAATGGTACAACTGTCATAGGTAAGAATGCATCTTCTTCACCCTAGATGTGCCGCATATGGTGTTCTATGAGCCTCTGATAACACTACAATACATAGGTCACCTACACGTACAAACTTGCCCACAAGGACCCTCTATGAATAGATCTCCTGCTGCACCTCAAGAAACCACTCATCCTCAGGCAGATGCTAAATAATGCATCCTCTCAAGTCCACACTCAGAGTCAAAGTCAAGATCTCGTGGCACCTTTAACTCAATGCGTCAGCTACCACATTCTCCTTCCCTTTGATGTAGTGGACGTCAAAGTCATACTTGCAAAGAAAATCCATCCAATGCCACTGACAGGCATTCAAATTTAGCTGTATAAATATATACTGAAGACTGTGGTGATCTGAATGAAGCTTAAAGTGACAACCAAGTAAGAAATGTCTCCAACGGACTAGAGCATGAACCACTATTGCAAGCTCCAAATCATGAGTGAGGTAGTTCAGCTCATGGGTCCTAAGCTTTCACCACTCATATTTGATCTATCTACCACCCTGCATAAGTATGGCTCCCAAACCCTCAAGTGATGCATCCATGTAAACCATAAAATCTGTTGTTAGATTAAGAACTGCTAAAATGGGAGCACTGGTAAGATACTCCTTGAGGACCCCAAAGGCCCTCTCACACTATTGAGTCCATAGAAAACTCTTCCCTTTCCACTAAAGGGAAGTGATGGGTTATGCTATCTAAGAAAAACCCTCAACAAATCTACAGTAATAACTAGCTAACCCCATAAAACTCCTGACCTCTGTCACACTGGTGGGTGCTGGCCAATCTCTGATAGCCCTGATCTTTGATGGATCTATGGAGATTCCATCACCAGATAGGATGTACCCAAATACTATACCTCTGTCCTAAAAAATGCACACTTCACCAATTTCCCATAAAGATTCTACTCCCTTAAACACTATAGAACCTGATGTAGGTGTTCCTCATGCTCCTTCTCAGTCTGCGAATAGATCAAAATGTCATTGAGGAAAATAATCATGAACCGATCCAAGTAGGTATGGAACACCCCATTCATAAGACTCATGAACGCTGTAGGGGTGTTTGTTAAACCAAAGGGGACCATAGTGAACTCATAGTGGCCATATCAAGTCTAAAAGGTGGTCTGATGGATGTCCACCTCTGTGATACGCAACTGATGGTAACCGGACTTTAGGTCAATCTTAGAGAACACCCTAGCTCCATATATCTAATTGAAGAGATTGTCAATCCTAGGCAAATGATAACAGTTCTTCACCATCACCTTATTCAACTACTTATAATCCATACATAAATGAAGAGACCCATCCTTCTTCTTCACGAAGATGATAGGAGCACCCCAAGGTGAAATGCTTGGTCAGATGTGCCCCTTCTCAAGCAAGTCCTCAAGATGTAACTTGAGCTCTATGAGCTCATGAGTGGTCATCCTATAGGGTGTATGACACATAGGCTTAGCACTCAGCACTAAGTCAATATGGAAGTCCACCTCATGATGGGGTGGCATCCTCGACAACTCTGCTAAAAACACATCAGCAAACTCTCTCAAGATGGAATGGTCATCTAAAGATGCCTCAAGCTCATCATCTGATCTGTCACTCACTATAATAGCGAACATCTAACATCCCTTCTATGTGGAGTGCTTAAGCTACTGAGTAGATATCATATGCACTGCTATGGGCTTCTGAATGCCCACTATGTCAACTAATGTACCATAATTGTCTAAGTAGTTAATAGCCTTTTGACGATAATCTAGCTTAGCTCCATAAGCTGCAAGCTAGTCCATACCCAAAACCATATCATAGGATACTAATGTCATAACTCTAAGGTCACAAACTATGGAAAAGGGTCCCAAAGATATCTCACAGTCATGGACTAAGGCATCTACTATCATCTTGGCCCCTGAGGCCAACTCAACCACCCACCTATCACCTTTCCTAGAGGCCACCAGCCTGCAATGCTCCACTAATGATGGAGAAATGAAAGAGTCAGTAGCACCACAGTAAAAAAGAATAGAAATGGGGACACCCCTTATCATACCTAATGTCTCAATCACTCATGCCTAAAAATCATCCTAGCGATATCAAGTACTGTGAACATATAGTGGGACCTGCCCACATCTCCAACCATCTACTTTAATCCTCCTACACAAGGTTGTCCCCCTACTATAAAGCCCTGTGAACACTCTCTAACTAGATGTCCTGCTCCACCAAACACATAACATGGACCCCTAGCCTGTACCTATCCAGTCTAAGTCCTACTTGACTGTTGTTGTCCAGACTTACCTATGGACCCCTGGGAACCCCTGTATGACTGTTGTGATCTCGTGGGTCCCGCAGGTTGTCCATGTTGCCTCTAATCTTTGCACAGGCCCTGCCATTGCCAACCTTGATTATACCCCCCATGTACCCTCTGTTGTGGCCAGGATCTCTACTGTTGTTGTAGCTACTGCTACTGTGGGGGCCTAGGAGGTAAGGATGCGAAACTAAATCATCCTCTTTGAGGTGGCAGTGGTGGTCTACGGTAACTTTGCTGATGCTGCTGCTACCCACAATCCTGAAACTAAGGGCGTGAACTCTACCCTCATCCCTGTATCTCCTCAACTATGTATGCCTTCTCGGTAGCATCACTCAATGTCTAGGGGTTTGCCATGCGTACAGGCCCTGCTATGCTATGGTTCAATCCTCTAATGAACTTATGAACCAGGAGTTTATCGTCATGGAGATAGTCCACATATTGAGACAACTCAGTGAATCTACCCTCATATTGAGCAACCATAAGTCCTCTCTGTTGAAGGTCATGAAAATCATCTATACAACACTTCCTATAGTGATCTAATAAATATCACGCATTGAAGCGCTCAATGAAAGTCTCCCATGTGAGTGTGTCCAATGATAGATGGTGCTTGCTCTCCTTAGTGTGACACCAAGTGGCTATTGCATCTCACAATAGGTGGACTATCACAAGTGCCTCCGTGTTGCCCTCGTAAGGATGCAATGCAAAGCATCTATCTAAGCTGATGAGCTAGGCCTTTACCTCAACTCTCTTTGTGGTCCCAATGAATGTAGGAGGATTCAACCTCAATAAATACCTTATGGGGTCTCCTCAATCTTTGTACCCTCTAATAGGCTCATCCGCATAATAATTATAAGGCCTGTGAACAATCTGCTCCACTCATACTGCCTTCTCATGCCTAGCATGACATGGAGGGCTCCTACTACAGGCCTTGTCAGCTGATCCAACCTCCTCTACTGTCATATCTGGTACCTCAACATATGGCTCCACACGTGGCTTAACATGTGACTCTGCTCATGGCTCCACATGTGGATCCTCTTGTGGATCATCGCGGGGCTTAGCATGTGGCTTTATGCATGGCTCAACTATACCAATGGTAGCCTATCTAACACTGCCTGTAGTGCCTATAATATCTATGGCCCAATATCAAGCATTGGTAAAGCCTATGGTGCCTACTGCATTGGTGGTGTTGGGGCTCCCTGACCCTCTGTAAAAGAATCACTATGCACCTCAGCAAATGTAGTGTTGCGGGATCACACTCGCCAAGCTCATTGGGGAGGCATCCTACAAAAGTGAGGTGATCACAAATTAATCAAAGTTATGAAATAATAATGTGCCCAAATAAGCCCAGTGTTGAAACTTGGGCTCTGATACCAAATTTCATGCCCACATTTCCCATGCAGACACAACACACAACACAAGTGTCATGTCCACATTTATCATGCGGTCATGACATGACTTACCAAAGACATTTCCACATGTCCCTAGGAACCGCCTCGCACGCGTCTACGTGCTTGGTGGCAATACGTATGAGGCATAAAAATGACATACAAATTTGGGGAAGTGTGTCTCCCTACACCATCCCCTGCATGATGAAAGTCATCTAGGGGATATGTGGCATGATGTACACCGCTTCTAGGGTTAGAACATTTTTTTATCTGAACCCTAAGTTTCCTAGGTGAAGAGGTGATTTCATCATCTTTGAAACCAAACCCTAATTCTAATGCATAAATGAATTCAAATAAATAAATATGAAAATCAATGGCATGATGGTCGCATGATAAGATGGAGTGATTAAACGATAACTATCAAAAGGTAGAAAACATAAAACCCTAAAATCTAGGAAAAATTTGATAACATAACATAATTTTAATAATTGAAATTAAAAAAAATTAAAAGAAAAGACTTAAAGAATAAATTAATGCAAAAAATTAAATAAATATTCATAAGTAATATTAAATAAATTACAAGGTAAAAAATAAATTGACCACTTAATCAAATTATAAAATTTGAATTAAAATAATAAACGATTGAAATAAAACTCATTACTTAAGTCCATCAATAAATATAATTTCCTGAATTATGTTTAATAGTTAACCCAAGTTAAGATAAATACAAAGAGGATAAAATAAAACATCCCCTCTGGGATAAAATTGATAAATTAATATTAAATTAAATAAAAGATTAACCACAAGGTTAATATAAAATGCACTAGAATTAAAAATAAATGTCCCCCCAAAAAAAAACCTACTAAGGGAATAAAACACCCCATCTAAAATAAACAGCCTATTCAATTAAATTAACACTCCAAAAGGAATTAAAATCAAAATCCCAAATAATATTAAACTCTAAGTTAAATCTCAAAGGAGTCAACAAGTAAAAAAAAAGACCCAAATTCAAAAGAGAGGAAAAATAAATTCCCGTGCACATAAAATGGAAAAAAATATAATGCAATAAATAAAATAAAATTTCTAATACTCCTCTCACTACAACTAAACCCTAATCTCCATATTTTATTGTTTTTTTTTACACTAGAAGCCCTAACCAATATTTTATCATTTTCCTTATGAAGTTTGCCCTAACATGTTCGTTCACTTTCTTCTCTCATTGCTTTTTTTTTTCTCCTTGTTTCCTTTTCTTCTATTTTGTTTGCAGGTTGGAAATAGGAGATACCCATGGAAGCACCTCTCAGAGGTATACTTGGATGCATACACAGGTTATATATGACTTTGAGTATATATATATATGTATATGTATATATATATATGTATGTATATACATTCTATGTATATACATATATATACATACAATATTTTAAATCTATGAGGTGTAAATATATATGATTTTTTTGACAATAAATATAGAACACACAAGGATGTATATATATATATATATATATTATAGATTGTAGGGGCTAAAGGCAAAAATGGTAGTTAATAATGACGAAGGGGACTGAAAGACTGCACAGGGCTGACGGCCCACATAATTTCCCTACCCCTACTTCATGAGGGTTTAGAGACTGTGGGGTGCGGGAAGCGATCCTTCTACCCACCCCCCACTACATAGTGGGAGGTGGGTGGGGGGATCGTCCCCCCCACCATATTCAAAGTGTAACAAGGGTCTAGGGGGCAGTGGTCAGTCCATCATTGCCCAACCCTTTCTTTTTTTCTTTTTTTCTAACCCTAAAATCTGATGCAAACCTAATACCAGGGTATAGATCTCATTAAATTTATTTCTCCTTTTTTAATGCTTAAAAATTACAGTTTAGAACAATGTTATATAATTTCATTTATTTATTTATTTTAAGCCAGTTTGGCCATTGATAGGAATATACATAGATATATATGTGTGTGTGTGTGTATTGCTCACACATAATATACATGCTATTTGATTCCAGAGGTATATATGTAGATTTAATACACACACACACACACACACACACACACACACACACACACACACATATTTATATTATATCATACATATATTTTCACATACAATTAAAGGAGTATAAAGCCAAAAATGTACAAAACCCCAATTGCATAAAAGGAAGTTATAACTAGTTTGGCAACTTATATTAACCTAGATGTGTATTTTTTTTAAAACAAAAATACTGAGGTACTAATTTTCCTTTGCAAAATAAATAGAACAAAATTTTTATCTCTTCTACTTCCTTTAGATAGAAAAATAATTAAAAATAGAATGACATAATTTCTTTGGGCTGTGACTTAATGTAATGATCCATACTGATATTTAACTTTAAATCATATTTGAAAATGAATTTATTTAACACCACCAAAAAATACAATAATTTCACCAAGATTAGCAAGCTAGTCATGCATAGAACAACACCAAACTAACACAAACTTGCCTAGAAATTAATGGAACTAATTTTGACTGATATTAAATGGATTAAACATTATTCTAGACTGTCATAACATCCATAACATAAACAACAACCAAAATCTCAAATCTAGAGCAAATATGTTCAAACCCACAAAAACTGCCAACACCGTCAATCACCGAAATACACCAAAAACACCCAAAATTGATATTGTTTGATTTTCAGATGGAAACTAAATGAAATATGGTCTGATACCATTAAAGTAACAGCATAAAACACCTACAATGCTCAGCAGCAACTACACAACCAAATCTTCACAACAAACTGAAATACACATTGGGCATTCTGACCCACAAAACCAAAATCAACACAACTCTACCCACAACTTCCAATACTAATCTATGACATTAGAAAATGTAAATCTATAGCTACTACATAGAAAACCAAAGGAAATAATAATGTCAACTCTTCCCAGCACTTCTAGAACTACCACGGCAACACAAGAAGACCTGCACACACAAACAATGGACACTGCCGGAAACTACTCAATTCTTGAAGCTCTATGCAACCTCTAGATGAAGCTACTCTTTGTGATCAAAGGGTTTGCATCCTCTAGCCACCTAAAATTCATGGGTTTTCATCCACAAGCCTCTTTACTCCAATGGGTTTTTATCCATTGAAGCCACAATCTGCAAATCTATAGGTTTGAGAGAAAAATATCAAATCAATAATAGCCCCAAATCACCAAAATTACATATTTTGTATCAATATTTCCTGGGAGAGAGGGAAATCCAAGATTCCCACATTTTTCCTTGATTCCTTTCTATTTTGGGGTATGACAATTGTCATAAGCTATCATACATTGTCATAAAATCCCCCGCCACTTGTGATTTACCAAGATTTTCAAAATCTTCATGCAAATGGACACCTCAGCAAACCCAATGCCCCTTTTTGAGTCTCAAAATATTTAATTTAATATTTAATTGTCCTCTTGAAATAGATATTAGTTGGACAATATTAAATATTAAATATTTATTCTTCCTATGCTTGCCCAATTAACCCATGGAAGAATAAGATGGGTTAATATTGACCATTAATTAATTATTTTAGAAAGGGGACATGACAAGTCCTCCGTCCTGGAAATTGCTTGTCCTCAAGCAATGCAAGTTTGGATGGTCAAGAATTTTTTGTCCTTCCCATGTTGCATCTTCCACTGGCAAATTCTTCCATTTGATCAAATATACTGAAATGCTCCTATTCCTCAATCTTTTATCCCTCATTACCAAGATCTTTTCAGGTATCAAAATCAACTTCCCTTCATCATCCAAAGGTGGTAAATTAGATGAAGGCACAATTTTCTGTCCAAAGACCTTCTTCAAACAAGAAACATGAAATACATTATGTATCCTATTGTTTGGAGGAAGCTCCAACTCATAAGCTACCTCACTAATTTTCCTAATGATCCTGTAAGGCCCAAAGAACTTAGGCTTAAGCTTTTCAACCCCACTCTTCTTCAAAGAGCTTTGTTTATATGGCTGCAATATGAGAAATACCAAGTCTCCCACCTCAAAAAATCTTTCTGTTCTCTTCCTATCTACATATATCTTTTGTTGGTTCTGTGCTTGCCTCAAGTTATCTTTTAGTGACCTTATGATCTGTTGACTATGATTGATAAGATCACTAGCTGTAGGTACTCTATTATTTTTAAATATGAAATCAGCAAAAGAAAGTGCATCATAACCATAAAGAGCTTGAAATGGAGGCATACCAATTGACATATGATGTGATGTATTGTAACAATACTCTCCCAAGTGCAACCATTTGACCCAAGTAGTTTGCTGATCTTAAACATAATTTCTCAAATACCCCTCTATCCACTTGTTAACAATTTATGTTTGTCCATCTATTTGTGGATAGTAACTTGTGCTTGGTGTGAGCTCCATTCCTATCAAGTGAAATAGTTCCTTCCAAAAAGAACTAAGGAACCTACTATCTCTGTCACTAACAATGTTCTTTGGCAAACCATGCAACTTAAATATCTCTTTAAAAAACAACTCTGCTACTTGAGGAGACTTAAAATTTGAAGTGATGGGAAAGAAATGAGCATACTTTGTTAATCTATCCACCACCACATATATACAATCCTTACCTTGTACCTTGGGAAGTCCTGTGATAAAGTCCATGGAAATGCTCTCCCATTTCTGTTCAGGAATTGGAAGTAGTTGTAGGAGACCTGCAGGAAAAATTTGTTCTCCTTTGTTCCTTTGGCAAGTCATACACTCTTTGATATACTTGTGGACATCCTCTTTTAGACCTTTCCAAGAAAATCTCTCATGGATCTGCTTGTATGTTTTGAAGTAACCTTGATGACCAGCCAAGGGAGTATCATGGAAAGCTCTTAAAATATTTTCCTTGATTTTTGATTCAAGAACAAGGAAAATTTGATTCTTGTAATAAATCAGCCCATCATTCACTGTATACTTATCATCTTCTACTAAATCATCCAATACATTAGATGTAAAGGTATTATTGACATATCCAGCAATGATAGAATCTTTCCACTCTGCAGAAATAGAAGATAATGAACACAAAGTTGGCTTCCTAGAAAGTGCATCCGCTACCACATTTCTTTTACCCTTCATATATTCTATTTCAAAATCATATGCCTGTAGCTTGCTTACCCACCTTTGTTGGTGATCATTCAAATCTTTTTGATCAAGGAAATACTTCAAACTATTATGATCAGTTTTCACAACAAACTTCCCACACACAAGATATTGTCTAAACTTCTCTAGTGCATGCATAATTGCCAACATTTCCTTGTCATAAATGTGATATATTTTTTCTAGATTGTTTAGCTTCCTACTCTAAAAAGCAATTGGATGTCCCCTTTGAGTTAGGATAGACCCAACATCTTCACCCGAAGCATCACATTCAACTACAAAAGGCAATGAAAAATCAGGAATAGCAAGCACAAGACGTGAACTCATTACCTCCTTAAACTTGTCAAAAGTTTTTTGAGCTTCTTTAGACTATGTTAATGGAACAACAAGCTGAGAAAAACCTTTTACAAACCTCCTATAATAGCAACATAGCCCAAAGAATCCTTTCAACTGTGTAAGATTTGTAGGTGGAGGTGAATCAAGTATTGCTTGAATCTTCTATTGATCTACTTGAACACCCTTAGAACTTATGACATATCCCAAGTAAATAATTTTAGTTAGTCCAAACTCACATTTGGAAAACTTAGCATAGAAAGATTTCTGCTCCAAAATACCCAAAACTGTATCTAAATGTTCCAAGTGTTCCTTCCAAGTTTTACTGTAGATCAATATATCATCAAAGAAAACCTAGACAAACTTCCTGAGTTGCTTGCTAAATACCTTGTTCATGCATGATTGGAAAGTTACTGGTGCATGAGTGAGGCCAAAGGGCATGACCAAGAACTCAAAATGCCCATAGTGACACCGAAAAGCTATCTTTTCCACATCTTTGTCTCTCATCTGAATCTGGTGATATCTCGATCTCAAATCAATCTTAGAAAAGTAAACAACTCCATGCAACTCATCAATAAGTTCATCTATCCTTGGTATGGGATATCTATTCTTAATGGTTTTCTTATTCAAAGCTCTATAGTCAATTCACATCCTTAGAGTGCCATCCTTCTTCTTCACAAGAACTACAGATGATGCAAAAGGACTAGAACTTGGTCTAATGAATCCCATATCTAAGAGCTCTCTGATAGTCTTCTCTATCTCTTCCTTGTAACCCCTTGGATGTCTATATGGCATAGTAATAATAGGTTTGACATCTTTTTCCAACTCTATAACATGCTAAAACCCTCTATCTAGAGGTAATCCTAGGGGTATATCACTGAAAACAATGCTATGCTTATCTAAAATTTCTTGAATTTCAAAATGAAATTTACCTTTTCCATTTGGAGAGCTTGAAGGTCAAATCAATCAAGTGGCTGCCCAAGGAACTTGACCTCTTCTAAAAGTCCTCTCCATCTTCTTTGATGTCACACCTTGTGGAGCTCCATTTGAAATCCCTCTAAGTGTAATCTCCTTGCCTTCTGACTGAAACTTGAACTCCATAGTTTGATAGTTCTGATAGTATCCTCCAATAGAATGCAACCATTAAACACCCAAGACAACATTAGTTTCACCAATACCAACAACATAAAAATGATCACAAACCTTCTAGTCTCCCATAGTGATGCTTAATTGTTTGACCACTATGGTGCATGGCATAGTTAATCCATCTACAACAGTCACATTGAACCCTTCAAATTCTTCAGCCTTCAATCCTCTCTTCATTACTAACCCTTCATCAATAAAATTGTGGGTTGCCCCACTATCCATCAAAACAATCATTTGCTATCCTGCTAACACTCCATGAACCCTGAAAGGATGATATCTTGGTGCTCCTAGAAGTGTAGCTAATGAACCTTCTTTTTTAGTCTCCTCTTCGACCTCAGGTTCAACATCCTCTATGTCATGAAACTCCTCATTACCATCTGAGTCTGAATCCTTATCTGAGACAAACTCTATGTAATGGACTTGTCCTTTTCCCAAACACCTATGTCTAGGGACCCAGGGCTCTCTGCAACAAAAGCAAAGTTTCTTCCTCCTAAGCTCATTCCTTGTTTCTTCATCCATCTTCTTTGCAATATTAGGAGTTGTATATTTTTTTATAGGTGTAGGTGCATGGAATGGTTTCTTCTGGAATCCTCCCTTATGATGCCATGTGTTTAGTTTGGAGGAGTGTGGGAAAGCATTCTTTGGAATTGATGGCTCAAGGGTTAGAGCCCTCTTTATAGCTTCTTGTAAAGTGAGAGGTGCGAAAGATCTGACAAACCCCCTAAGAGGTTCAGTGAGCCCTGTGATGAATAGATGTGCTCTTCTCTTCTATGATATTTTAGGTACCATCATTGCAATCTTTTGAAAGTCTTCTATATACTCACTTACTAAGTTCTTTTGCTTAATTTCAGACAACTGGCTGAAATATTCTTTTTCTTCTTTCAGTTCATACCTGTCAAGAATCCTTTGTTTGAAATCATGAAAAGTCTGTACCTGATCATGTCCCAAAGTAGTATGACCATGGTACCACCATTCATAGGCTTCTCCTTCCAAATGCAAAGTGGTAAACTAAACTGCATCCTTCTCTGTCATGAGATTGAGCATAAAGTATGTCTGTATCTTTTGCAGCCAAGCTCTAGCTGAAATCTTTTCACTTCCATCAAAGAAAGCTGCGGTTAACTTACCCAACTTGTGTTTTAGTTCTTTACTTTTGCATTTCCCTTTCTTTTGAGATTCACCTCTTCTTAGGAACTCTACATATTCTCCCCAAGACATATCATTCTTGATCTCATCTACCAATGCATTGTATTCTCAACGCCATTTGTGAAGGGTCTCCGCATTGAACAAACTAGTAGTTGCAGACTCAACTTGTTTAGGTTCCTCTTCAGGTAGGAATAAGGGTTTGTTTGTAGCCCTTGAATTTTGTGTCTCAATTTCCTTCCCTTTCCATTGTTATTGTTGTTTGCACCTGATGTACTACCACCATTGTTTACATTGTTTTTGTTGTTGTTTTGGATCCATTGCATCATTTGCCCAAACATTTTAGAAAGTCTAGTTTGTGCCTCAACCATTTGAGTAAATTTCCTTGAAGCATCATCTTCTTCTGTATCTCTTCTATCTGCCATTGTTTCCTCCAATTGCAATTTCTTTTTCTCTCTCCTCAAATATTTAATTTCTCTGTCACTTGGTATCATCAATTATCTAAATAACCTATAGCCTGGCAAGATCATGCTCTAATACCATTGTAATTATCCAAGCTAAGATTTAACTTTAAATCAGATTTGAAAATGAATTTATTTAACACCACCAAAAAATACAATAATTTCACCAAGACTAGCAAGCTAGTCATGCACAGAACAACACCAAACTAACATAAACTTGCCTAGAAATTAATGGAACTGATTTTGACTGATATTAAATGGATTATACATCATTTTGGACTTTCATAATAGCCATAACATAAACAACAACCAAATCTCAAATCTGGAGCAAATATGTTCAAACCCACAAAAACTACCAACACCATCAATCACCGAAATACACCAAAAACACCCAAAACTAATATTGTTTAATTTTTAGATGGAAAGTACATGAAATATGGTTTGATACCATTAAAGTAACAGCAGAAAACACCTACAAAACTCAGCAGCAACTACACAACCAAATCTTCACAACAAGCTAAAATACACATTGGGTATTCTGACCCACAAAACCAAAATCAACACAACACTACCCACAACTTCCAATACTAATCCCTGACATTAGAAAATGGAAATCTATAGCTACTACATAGAAAGCCAAAGGAAATAACAATAGCAACTCTTTCCAGTACTTCTGGAACTACCATGGAAACACAAGAAGACTTGCACACACAAACAATGGACACTATTAGAAATCACCAAAATTACATATTTTGTATCAATATTTCATGGGAGAGAGGTAAATCCAAGATTCCCATGTTTTTCCTTGATTCCTTGCTATTTTAGGGTATGACAGTTGTCATAAGCTGTCATACATTGTCATAAAATCCCCCGCCACATGTGATTTACCAAGATTTTCAAAATCTTCATGCAAATGGACACCTCAGCAAACCCAATGCCCCTTTTTGAGTCTCAAAATATTTAATTTAATATTTAATTGTCCTCTTGAAATAGATATTAGTTGGATAATATTAAATATTAAATATTTATTCTTCCTATGCTTGCCCAATTAACCCATGAAAGAATAAGATGGGTTAATATTGACTATTAATTAATTATTTTAGAAAGGGGACATGACACTTAAATAGTACAATTTCTTCACTTTTAAATCAGCAAGATAATTTTAAATAGTTTTCGTATAACTCCATTGCATGAAACAAAGTTTTATATGAGTAAACTAAACAATTTTCTTTGTTCCTAAATCCATTTCAACAGGTCTAGTCTATTCTCCTTTCTTTCTAAGCAAACAATGGAGTCAAATCTGCAACATATATATCTATTTTTTTTTTTAATAACAAGGGTAGAAATGTTATTTTCTATTGCACTTCTCCAAAAACATATACACATAACAACATGGCTAAATGACAAGTTTTGAATAAACAATAAGATTGTTGACATTAAAAATTCCTTATACAGCTAACATAAAGAATAGTAATCATTCTAGTCATAACTACAATAAGGCCTCTAGGCCATGGCTCCAATAGCCAACTGAAATAAAGCAAATAAGGGAAGAATGATCTCCTCTAAACTTCATTTATATCAACAATAAACCTACAAATAACATCACAACAAAGGGGAAGCAAGCCATGAAGGAAATGCCCTCCTCCCTATCATAGGCCCGCTAGTGGGTCACCCCTGAGGTAGGGAGGTAGGATTCACACGTTTTTGACACACACACCACAACAATGCAAAATTTTCCAAACACATAAAATTTTCCCAACGTTGCACAAAACTAAACTCATGAAAATAAGTTTGATGGGGGTAAGGGAGTGGACCCCTCAACTCAAGAGGTCACTCCATGATCTCAAATCACCAAGCCTCAAGGCCTCAAGCCACAACCACAAAATGCATATCTCCAAATAACTCAAAAAGAACTATCATGGTACTCTTGCCATATAAAATGCTCTCAACACCAAGGAAAATCCCTAAAGGCTATAAGTAGCACAAAAATAAGGAGGTGACCTCGAGGAGGTTCAAAACTCCCCTACCCCATACAAGTTGAGCCTTACCTCCAAATGGAGGTGCTCTCACCAAACTCCCAACCCACACAAAAATGAAAACAACAACCAACAAAAAAAAAACACAACCACAACAAAAATGAAATATACAAGGGTAAATGGCCATAGCCATGGAGCTTACTTTCAAAAGCCCTAAAAATGGAAGCACGTTTGGTGAAGAGCTCCAAGCTTCTCCAAGTCTTCCAATCTCCAAATTTCTCTAACTCCCCCAAGAAGAACTCCAAGAATAGAAAGAAAATATCCAAAATGCCAGAACCCCACACTCCTCTTCAAGAGGAGATAATAGAGGCCTTCCAAATTGGCCTTGAGGAATGAGAAGGTGACACTTGTCACCTTCTCCTTCCTCATCCCATGTCACTTGCAAGGGAGAGGAAGTGTGAGGGTGACAAGTGTCACCCTCCAATTCCATCTCAATCCTCACCTTATCCACTTGTGCTCTCATACATGTGTGAGAGACCAAGTGGTGAGGTGGCAATTCCCTTCAAGCCTCCATGAGGATAAGGGATGCCATATGGCATCCTCTTATTCGCCAAGAGAGCCAAATCCCTCCAAGATGCTCTCACATGTGTATGAGAGTCTTGGAGGGAGATCCCACACACTTAGGAGTCTTGGAGACCTGCGAAGTTTTCTTGGTGAAGGGATCCCCAAACTTTGGGAAGGGAGATGAGTCTTTCCCAAAGCATGAGTCATCTCCCACCCTTAGCCATTTCAAAATTCGTCACTTTGACTAAACCTTAGTTTAGAGTGACCAAAAGTGAGTTACCCCAAGGTTTAGTTAGTCAAATTTGACCCTAGATCAATGGGTAACCACCTAGGGTAAGTTTTGGGACACTAAGGTACACCTAGGAAGTCATAAATTCACTCTAAATAGCCCAAACATGAAAACAATACCAAGTGGTGTAAAACAATAAAAATATACAACACATGATATAAATTAATTAAAGAAAGGGGTACTAGGCCAAAATAATAAAACAAACAAGTACTTAAACAACATTTGAATTAAATGTGATCCTCATCCTTCTTGCGTATGGATCGGTTTCACAGGGAATAACATATGTGTGAACACTACCTCCAATTTCTTGTGGGCTAGGAACACAATTCTGCACAACTAGATCAAGTGTCAATCATATCATGAATAATCATAGCTGAAGCAACTGGAATTAAATTCATGCCATTGTATACAACATTAATCATTTACAAGATAAGATTAAACTGCATTTTCTATCTAATGTCACATAATCATCATCAATTAATGATCCCACATAATGAACTAGAAATCACATCAATAATCATCATCTAATATATCTCACATGTCTAATCTCATCATAGCATCAAAATATGATTTAAATCGAATCACCACATGTCTAATCAATGTCAAACTAGGATCAAGAGATATAATCAAATCTGCATAAAGGAACAATAGTCTCTAAAAGTCTAATAATGTCACCAACTGAAATGTAAAATGATCAAAATATAGAAGGAAAATAATCAGCCTCACACAAGTCTTCTCCTTTAGCTGATTGTCTGAGACTGTCAAGATGCTTTGGTTTGAGAAAACAATCGACTTCTAATAGTGATATCTTTTTGATAATTGATCTGAATGCACTGAATTATTGATATGATGTAGAGGAATGAATGTATATGCCAAGTCCAGATCCACAAGATGTGAAATGGCAAAACCAGACCACAAGCTAAAATTGCTTCTAACTAAACTACCTAAACTGAACTAGAAAATGAAAGAGCTGAAATGAAAACAAACTAAAATGCTAATGTTTTTGGTTGATTGAAGATTATTCTTGAACTAAGGATGCTCCTGCATCACAAAGGTTCAAACAGCACCTTCATTTTTGTACCATATTAAGTCCTTAAGATTAAATGTGACCAATCTAATGACATATACCCTCCAATCTTGGTAGTGAAATCTCTAGATAAACATAAACCAAAAATAGGAGGAATATCAATGATTACTACAACTTGTAAGACAATTATGCTTGGGCAAGTATACAACTGCAATGGGAGCTATTTGATTATTCCTATGGTCTAGACTGACTTTCCATCTAACTGCATGACTCCTTTAGCTAGTGGCTCATAATTTATCTTCAGGGTGTCTGCTATTTGCTTGGGCATGACTGTGATGCTAGCACCTGAATCTATCATGGAATTATACAACTACTTCTTCCCTACTATTAGGGTCAAATAAAAAGGATTTGTCTTATCCTTACTTAACTCTTCCTTAGTATTGATTAGAGTGGATGTTCCTTGTGATTGGGGTTCTTTGAAATGAACTCTTCTTTTATCAACTTCTCCTTCTTTTGGGTTGGCATCTTTAGGCTCCCCTTGGGATTATAGAGCTTCTTGTAACAATAGTTTATGTTCAGGGATGGCTAACATATCCCATAAGGATACATTAGCATGAACCTTCTTCAACTACTCAACCACATTCATGGGTCCTAATGATTGTGCCTTATGGTAATAGGGATACCTTGTCTTCTCTACCACTTGATTAGGGACTCCTCAACTCTGAGTTATCATTGACACCTCTTGTCTTGGTGTAGGTTTATAGGGAGCTTGAACTGAGGGCCCCTTAGTTATTTTGACAAGATTGACTTCAGGCAGATCCACCATTCTCCTCTTCAATCGAGTGTAATAGTCTGACTGCACTAGAGGCTTCTTAGAGGTAGATGCTTCATTTACAAACATTGATTCTTCTTCCTCTATCCATGAGAATAGTGCATGTTCTGGGGCTATTTCTCCTTCCTGCTTAATAGACATTCCCTTCATTTGTGCTACTATTGCTGCATTTTGAACACCAAGTGATTAGTACAAGAAAGATTCATAAGATGATACAACTTGGCCTTCCATTCTTCTTTGCTCTGCCACCTTCTACTATAAAATACCTCTAGGGAAGTCTTTGGGCACATGTGCATTATTGTAGGGAAAGCACCATGCATTTACTTCCTCAGCCATATTATTTTGTGCAGGAACCATTTCCCTCCCTGGGTTAGCTGGGATAGTTTGTAATGGTGTAGGTATAGTAACAAGCTGATTAGATGGCTATTCGTAGTTTGGTCTCTATGGCCCTTGGTATTGATTTGACTAATATGGAGGCCTATTTCCTTGAAATGCTTGGTAAGGAGGTTTTTGATACGAGGTTTGATGCCTCTTAAGGTTGATGATTTCATTAGAAAATGTCCTAAGAATACTCTTAACGTCATCCATTTTAGATGGGGGAGCAGAGGGTGTGAGGGCAGTAGGTCTCTAGGGTGTAGGAAAATTATACATAGAAACAACAGTTGGTGAAGCACTAGGGGCCTCTTCTTGAATAGGGATTGATAATTCATGAAACATGGGCATGGGGAGGTAACTTCCCAGTATCTATTAGACTATTCTTAACTCTAATAGCTAACTCATATGCTTCAAGTAGGGTCTATCCTCCTAAGGACTGAATCATAACTGAAATATTAGAGTTAAAAGCCTTAAGGTAGAAAATAATTGTCATACCTATATGGAGGTCTTGCAGCAACCAGAATCATTTTCCAAGTCTTTTGAAATCTAGTGTTGAAATTAGTAATGGCTTCTTGGGGATCTCTCTTTATTGTGATCAATTGTTGTAAGAGAGAAGATTTGTCTCCCTTTTCACTAAATATTTCAAAAAATGCATCACCCAATTGATCCCAAGTTCTGATAGAGTTAGCTCGTAAAGATCCATACCAATCAAGGGCTCTCCCTTTGAAATATGCAGCTAATAACCTCATGGAAATATTTTATTCTATAACATAGTGCAATGCACATACATATGCCACATCTTGTAGGTCCTCAGTTAGGGTCTTGAAATCCTCTCATGAGAACTTGGGCAATGCTTTCAGGGCATTTGTAGGAATTAGGTCCCATGTATCTAGAGGTGATGGAAGTATGAGTGGGATACTTTTATTCTAGTTGGCATAATTTCAAAGAGGAACTTGGGAACCCATTTGTATTGTTGGGATATTCTTCTAGTTAGTCCTTCTTCTTGGAGTAGTTATCAATGGTGGTAATAAAAGTCCTGGATTAGCACCAGCTCTGGCTCTTGTAGTTGGTCCACAACTTTGGTTTCTTACAAGAGGTCATCTCATGTAGTTCTTATCAAAAAACTTGTAAAGATTGTCCCACTAGGCATGCCAAAAATTGTTGATGTTAGAATTTGTAGTTTATCACCAACAATGGGAAACCTTAAGAGTGTAGGACTTGGCACTTAAGATAACCTCCATATTTTAAAGAAGATAGCTCTTCTCTATAGGGTTTGTTGTAAAGGGAAGAAAAAACAAGATTACAAATGAAATATTCTAATCCACTAAGGCGATGTGCCAGACTTATGTTAAGACCTAGATCAATAGATAATAAAGGGGGTAAATCACAAAAAATACAACATAAATTGCACATAGAAAATAGAATGTTCTTTTATTGATTTGGGTAACTCATTACATTATAGAAGCTCAAATACAATTAGAAGATGAATTGTCTACAAACTACAACACATTACAGCTTCCCTATCTCTAGACTCTGGAATCATCTGTCATCTATAACTGCAAAATCAGCTAGAGTTTTTTTTTTTCCACCTATTCTTGACTCTACACTTTCCCCCTTAACTCTACTACTTCCTAGGGTTCTCAAAAATAGTCATAAATAGCCCTTTTTGGTGGCCTCTAGCTAAATTCAAAATTTACAACTCCCTCCAAAAGTAGGTCAACTTCCAGGAAGCATAACTTTTGAGCCAAGTGTTTGATTGACGAATCATTATAAGTGTTGAAAAGCTCATCAAGTGAACTATCATGCCGCAAATCTATAAATGGATTTTCATAAACTTTTTAGGGCATTATGCGACATTTTAGTGCCTCATATCTGGTTTCAAAAAATTTCAAGGGTTTTTTAGAAAATAAAAACGTTAATGTCTTTTAGCTCACAAATGATCTTTGTCTAATTCCTTTGCCAAAGGTCTTATATTTCATTTACAAAGATTCTTGTCAATTTTCATTTCCATCCATGCCCAATTGCAAACTTTCCAAAAATAATAGTTTGTTATTTTTAGCAGTTTAGAAGAAAGGTAAAGTCCTACATCATTATTGAAGTAATTATGGAACCAGAAGTACTAATTATGGAAAGAAACAAAAATAACTTCAATGATTTTGAATCAACATCTTTTTGGGTGATCCAAGATTACCTTTACACCACTAGATGCTCCTACATCAGACACCCAAGGTAATTTGAGAAGTGACCCTATCACGTCTTAGGTGTTCGTTTGAGGAAAACCCAAATCATCAACCTCTACCTTAGACAACCAAGAAGAATCTTCAATAGGCCTTCCTTTCCATTAAACCAGATATTCTTTATATTTCCTATTCCAAGTACTTCTTCCCACATGGCTATCCAAGATCTCTTCTATCTCCTCCATTGAAGTAGATGCCAGAATACTCCACTGTTCTTGTGTTGGTACATCCTTTGTGTCACCTTCATGATATTATGTTAAATCACCAATGTTGAGCACATGTGAAATGTTGATCCCACTCAACAACTCTACCTCGTATGCATTTCTTGAATTATAATTCTTTAGAATCCTGCATGGTCCATATTTCTTCATTTTCAACTTATTATATGTTCCAATTGGGAACCTTTCTTTTCTCAAGTGAACCATGACTTCATCTCCCACTTGGAACTCCTTATATCTCCTCCTCTGATCTGCCTTAGCCTTGTACTAAATATTCATCTTATTAATGTGCTTTTTCACCTCTTCGTGCAAATTCTTTAGATGTTCTACAAAGTCTTCAGCCTCAACACTTGTCTTTTCTCCTTTGTCCATCTTCCTTAACTCTGAAGCATTTCTTGGACTATTCCCATATACAATCTAGAATGGCAATTTACTAGTACTCCTATTGATAGAATTGTTGTAAACAAATTCTACCTGTGGTAAAATTAAATCCCATCCCTTGGGCTTATCTCCTACTAAGCTTCGTAGCAGGTTAGCCAAACTCCTTTTCACCACTTCTGTCTGTCCATTAGTCTATGGATGGTGTACAGAACTAAATTTCAAATCTATCTTCAACTTCTTCCACAATGTCCTCCATAAATAACCAACAAACTTTGTATCATGATCTAAAACTATTCTCTTAGGTAGACCATGTAATCTCACCACCTCCCTGAAAAATAACTCAGCAATATGAACAACATCATTAGTCTTTTTGCAAGAAATAAAATATGCCATCTTCAAGAATCTGTCCACCACCACAAAAATGGAATCATGTCCTCTCTGTGTCCTTACTAAACCAAGAACAAAATTTATACTAATATCATCCCATGGCTTCTTGGGTACATGTAATGGGTGATATAGCCTTGTATTCTAACTTGCTCCTTTTTCCATACGACACACTCTGTAACTCTACACAAATTTCCTCACATCCTAGTGCTACAACTGTAGCCAATAATAATGCTCACCAACAATAGAAATGGTCTTATCTTAACCAAAGTGTCTAGCTAATCCCCCACTATGCTTCTCCTTTATCAAGTTCTCTCTCATGGAACTCCTTAAAATGTGCAACTAGCTTCCTCTAAACAACATGCCATCTTGGATTATGAAATCCAACCATTTTGTCAGGTGTCCAAAGTAATAGGTTCCAAACAAGCTTTCCAGACCTTTGCAAAATCTGGATCTTCAGGATACATAATTTTGAGCTCATCGAATCCAACAATCTCTATCTTAATTTCTATCAATAAATTTTGTCTTCTACTCAAGGCATCTATAACTCTATTGGACTTCCCACTCTTGTGCTTCAAAACAAAAGTATAAATATGCAAAAACTCAACCCATTTTAAGTGCCTTTGATTTAACTTTCCTTGACTATTAAGATATTGTAAAGCTTGATGATCAGTGTATAAAACAAAATCTTTTGACAATAGATAATGTCTCCATTTCTTTAAAGCCTAAACTATTGCATAAATTTTTTGATCATAAACATAATACTTTTTCTTGGCATCATTAAGATTCTCACTAAAATATGCAACAGGCTTACCTTCTTGACTCAAAACAACTACTATAGAACTACCACTAGCATCACAATCTACCTGAAATACCTTATTGGAATCTAGAAGTGCCAAAATAAATTGCTCTGTAACTTTCTATTTCAATGTATCAAAACTCTTGTTTGCTCCTGTAGTCCATTTAAACGGTTTTCTATCCCCCCTCATTATCTCAGTTAGGGGTGCACAAATGCTACTAAATTTCTAATAAACTTTTTGTAAAAACTTTCCAAACCATGAAAAGATCGTACCTCTGTAGCACTCCTTGGCATAGGCCATTCAAGGATAGCCCTCAACTTCATTAGGTCCATCTTAAGACCTCCCTCTGAGACAACAAATCCCAAGTATACCAACTCCTTTGCAAAACTACATTTCTTCAGATTAATAAACAACTTCTCCTCCCTCAGCTTCTCTAAAACCCTTCTGATATGCATCAGGTGCTCATCCCAAGTCTTACTAAAAATCAAAATGTCATCTAAACAAACTATAACAAAATTTCTAAAAAATTCTTTCAATACCTCATTCATGAGCCACATGAATGTGCTCGGTGCATTGGTTAGCCCAAATGGCATGACTAACCACTCATACAAAACTTCTTTGGTTTTGAAGGATGTCCATTCATCTCCTTCTCTTATTTAGATTTGGTGATACCCACTTTTCAGGTCAATCTTCGTGAAGTACTTGGCTCCACTCAAACAATCCATTATGCCATCCATTCTAGGCAATGGAAATGTATACTTGATTGTGATCTTATTTATGGCTTGAGAATCTGTACACATTCTCCACTCTCCATATTTCTTTGGTGCTAGTATTGTAGGTACCACACATGGACTTAGGTTCTCCATTATCAATCCCTTAACAACTTGTGAACTTGTTTATTCAACTCTTCATTCTCCACTGGAGTCATTATGTGGGTTACCTTGTTTAGCAAGCTAGCTCTTGGTATCAAATCCATTTGATGACTTATCTTCCTCACTGGTGGTAAACCTTCTAGTACATTATCAGAGACAATATCCTAAAATTCATCCAACAAATCCAAGACTTCTGTCAGTACATCTTCACATTTCTCTTGACTAATCTTAGGAATCAATGCAAAGCAATGATGCTCATTCTTCATACCCTCCAAAAATTTCCTACCATCTACCAAGCAAATTCTAGTAGTACTACATACCTTTTCTTCTACCTCTTTCAATGGCTTCAACTTATGATGAACTCCATCCATTGTTAGGGAATATGTGTTTGCATGACCATCATGGACATCGCACCTATCATATTGTAATGGCCTCCCCAATAGCATATGGCATACATCCATCGGTATGATATCAAACAACACCTCATCATGGTAGTCCCCAATCTTGAACTTCACTAAACACTGCTCATTGACCCAAGCTCTATGGTCCTTCTATAACCATGCAATCGGATATGGATGTGGATGCTTTCTTCTTGTCAACTTCAACTTGTCAACCATCTCCTCTGAAACAAGATTGTTAATGCTTCCACTATTAATAATAATATCACAACACTTACCTTCACATTTACACCTTATGTAGAATAAACTTTTCCTCTGATCTAATTCTTTCTCCTCATTCAACAAGGTTCTTCTGACAACTAGGGTTTCTCCCCTCTCAAGAACTTCAGAATTCTCAGATTGTGCATCTTCGTCTACATGTGCAACTCATACATTATCTTCAGGTCTTCTATTCATCCTTCCTTAATGTTGAAGACACTCGTATGCTTGATGTCCTTCTTCTCCATATTGAAAATAGGTTCCTCTAAAACCTCCTCTTCTAGGTCCTTCCCCAGGTTGTCCTCTTCCTCTTCCTCTTTGCTCACCATTGTTCTGGTCATGAGGGCGGTAGGCATTATCTCCTCTTTGATTTTGACTAATGCCAGCTTCTTCACTCTTCTTTTGATCTTCATTCCAACCTCCATAGGACCTTCCACCAATCTTTCTTCCTTGACCTCTTCCCCTTTTCTTTCTTTCAAATCTTTAATTCAGCTTCTCTTCCACCTTCAGGGAAAATTGGTACGCATCTTCTATGGTCATCATTCTGACTAGGCTCATCTCCTCTTGAATACTTGGCCTCCACCCATTAATGTAACATGCTACCTTCTCCTTGTTGGCCTTTACATAGCTTGTTTTGATAGTAATCTTATAAAACTCTTTTTGTACTCCTTAACAGACTTGTCACCTTGCTTCAATCCTTGTAGCTTCTTCAACAACTCCATCTCATAGTCCACAGGAATGAACTGCTTCTTCAATTTCTCCACCATACAATCCCATTAGGTAATATTTCATTTTCCTCTTCTAATTCTCTTTAACTGGACCTCCTTCCATCAAATACAAGCATGGCCCTTAAACTTTGTTTTTGCAAACTTGACCCGATCTGGGTCTTCCACATCTTCATACTCAAAATATTCCTCCATGTCATTAATCTAATCAATAAGCTGTTCTGCACTCAAATCTCTAGAATAGGTAGAAATTTCAATCCTAGGCCTCTTTCTGATCTTCAAAATGGCCCTCAACAACCTAACTTCTGCAGGATCTCCTACAACTTCTTGTTCTTCCTTAGATAACCCTTCTTCAGCTTCATCTTCACTTTTTTCTCTTGTTCTTGGCTCAAACTCTCTTCGCATCTCCTCTTGCAATGCATCAATTTGCATTTGTAGGGATCTAAAACCCTCTTTTGTCAAAGCATTCCTCCCAATATAGTTTCTTCATGGAGGCATCTTGATCTCCGCAACAAACCCACAACCTTAGGTCTTGGTACAAAGTGCCTCATGGGTGGTGATCTATCTACAGACTCAGGAACCCTTGCTCTGATACCACATGATGAAAGGGGTAAATAAAAAAAAAAACACAATAATAGAAATTGTACAAAAAAAATAGAATGTTCTTTTATTTATTTGGGCAACTCATTACATTACAAAAGCTCAAATACAATCAGAGGATGTATCCTCTATGGTTGCAACGCACTACAGCTTCCCTATCTCTAGACTCTGGAATCATCTACCTTATGTAACCCCAAAATTAGCTAGAGTTTATGTTTTCCCACCTATTCTTGACTCTATATTGTCCCCCTTAACTCTACTACTTCCCAGGGTTCCCAAAAAATAGTCATAAATAGCCCTTGTTGGCGGCCTCCAGTTGAATTTTAAATTTGCAACTCCCTCCAAAAGTAGGTCAACTTCTGGGAATCATAACTTTTGATCTGGTTGTCTGATTGACGAACCATTTTAAGTGCTAGAAAGCTCATGAAGTGAAATATCATGTAATAAATTTGTAAATAGATTTTTGTAAACTTTTTGGGGTTTTATGGGACGTTTTAGTGCCTCATATTTGGTTTTAAAAATTTTTAGGGGTTTTTCAAAAAATAAAAACTTTAATATCTATCATCTCACAAATGATCTTTGCCTGATTCCTTCGCCAAAGGTATTATATTTCATTTATGAAGCATCCTATAAATTTTTGCTTCCATCCATGTCCAAATGCAAACTTTCCGAAAATAGTAGTTAAACTTTCCAAAAATAGCAGTTTGCTATTTTTGGAAGTTTGGAAAAAAATGAAAGTCCTATATCATTATTCAAGTGATTATGGAACCAGAAATACTAATTATGGAAATAAATAAAAATAACTTCAATGATTTTGAATCATCATCTTTTTGGGTGATGCAAGATTACCTTTACACAACTAGATGCTCCTGCATCAATAGCACAATAATTTAACTTGTAAATTTTCTAATGAAGTTAATAAGTATTAAGCATGATTAACTATAGCAGAATATTATATTTGATTTATCAAATGCAAAATATAGAAATAAAAGAACAAGATTTCAAAAGACATTATGGAATGCATAGAACAACACCCTCCTTTCATTAATGATTGATAGAACATAGTACATAAGGCAAAAAATTGCATAGATCTACAATATTCAATATGCCAAAGAGGCACTTATTAAGGAAAAATATCTTCAAGATCTAGTATTCAAAACTCTCTAATATCTTCTATTTCTATCTCTATATCTCCTTCCTTCCAACTAGACTCCTCTATTTATATTGTAACCATGAAACTCAAAACCTCTATAGGACAGTTAGGATCCTAACCAGCTTGCTACCTGCAAGTCTAGTTAATTGCTATGATCATCCTCTTGACCCACATGCCCACTATCTTTGTAGAATCTTCTACTTCAGTTTTCCCATGTCGTTGCAACTGATTCTGCACAGATCTACAATATTCTCCGACCTTCTCCCTAGATTGAACATCGTAGCACGGTTAATAGATGGTCATTCAAGTAGGGTTTCATTTTGCAAAACCATTGGGACAGATGGAAACCTCTGCGGGTCTCTTTAAAGCTCCAAAATTGGGTAAGTGGTAGCTCCATGCTCCATGCAGAAAGACCTTTCCAAAATTCCTTTTGTGAGCCCGCAGTGCTGACACTTTTGATTATCCACACTCTCTTCATATCTTAATAGTATCGGGTTCCACTCTAACATATGGTAGGCTTCGAAACATTTATCTCTTCTAAAAGTAGACCCCACCCCAACATCATAATAGACACACAGCAAGCTCGGTGACTTTTACAAAAGACACATGGCACCCCTGTGCTTCTCTACAAGGGCATTTCCAAAAAGAGCTCCCAAACACTAGCAGTACTAACACTGTCATGACCCACAAAGATTTAGAAGACTATCCATACTCTATTTCTTTCAGCCTAGTGACCTGACATTGAGACACACGGTACCTTCACACTCCTTGAAAGAGAACTTCCTTCCACGAGATTTCAAATGCCCATGGTTATGCCACGTGACAAGTCTTGAGACTCCAACATCATATTACTCTCGACTATTGAACTTTACCCAACACTTGAAATATTTATAAACATGTAGAGTTTAGTAGAACTCTACAATTGCTATTGACCTTGTTGTTGGTGTTTTTGTTAACATTTTCTCGATAAATTTTGATAGCTCCATTGGCTATGAGAGATATTTTGATGGTGGTTTCTTTGTCAATAACCTCTTCAAAGGTAGATGCACATTGGATTTGTATGTGGAATCCCATCTCTTGGTTAAGGTTGGCCACAAACATAGTGACCAAATTTTCTTTTTCAGGGATGGACCATAGGAGCTTGCTTGCTAGACTTCTCCATCATTGAAAGAAGGAGGCGAAAGATTCCCTATTTCATTGTTTAGTGTTGCAAAGGTTTAGCATGGACACTTCATGTTCAAAGTTGTAGAAGTGATCGACAAACTTCTCCATAAATTCATGGAATGTTTTAACTCTAGGGGTGGTGCAGTCATGGTTAGGAGGGTCCACAAAGTGAACTATCTAGACCATGCAACTAGAATAAACACAACTAAAATAGCTCAAAGATGTAAAGCAAATGTAGATTCATTCATTTAGTATATCATAGAATTCAAATACCAATTTGACAACAACATGCGGGCTTACAATTAGGGCTCACAAGCCTGATTACAAAGTATCAGAATATGCCCAAGATATAGCTTTGAAGATTCTTCATAAAGAATTCAAACTATCAAACTTGTAAAATTTTGTGCTAGATCCTTTCCTAGGCATCTATTACATCGATTTATATCATCTTTGGAACCAAAGAAGATCACAAACTTCAATGAAGAGCCATAATGTGTGTACACAGATAGGTTAGACCTAAATGAATGGAACTCCTCCGCAAATGAATGGCAAGATGAGCTGATCTCAGGGAAGGTCAGCCAAGAACTAAACAACATTAAGTGACATTTAATTTATCGTCGTAGGTCATAAAATGTTCCACAAGTTTTCTCCTTCAACTGATTGTTCGAGTCTGTCAGGATGCTTTGTTATGAGAAAATAATCGATCTTCTGATAGCAATATCTTAACGGTACTTGATCCAAATACTCTAAATTTTGGATATGATGTGCATGAGTGTCTCTAGATACTGAGTCCAACATCGCAAGATCTAAAATGTAATTGCAGTAGAATGTAGACCAAAATATATAAACTACTACTGACTGAACTTCCTAAACTAAACTACAAAATGAAAAGAAACAAATTGAAATGTAGACAAACTAAAATGTAAATGTTTTTCATTGATGCAAGATTGCTCTTGCATTAGACATTTGGGGTTGTTGGAAAAGTGATTTCCTCATTTTGTTGGGGCTAGAGGGAAATCAAGATAGTCTACCTCAACTTGAGAAATCCAAAATGAATCTTCTTCTAGTTTGCCTTTCTACTTTACAAAATATTCTTTGTACTATCTTCCTCGGGTACTATGTCTAAATCTGCAATCCAAAATGTCTTCAATTTGCTCTGATGCTTGTTGTGGTAATTACTTCTTCAAGTCTTCCTCAATGCTATCACTAAACTCTACTTCATGATACTAGTATAGGTCTTCCGTGTTGAAAATAAGTGATATTCCCAATGTCTCCAGTAACTCCACTTCATATGCATTTCCTGGACCAAACTTTCTAAGTATCTTACATGGTCCAAACTTCTTCATCTTCAACTTAGTATATGTCCCAACTAGAAATGTTTCTTTTCTTAAGTACACCATCACTTCAACTCCAACTATAAATTCCTTATGTATTCTCTTCTCATATGCTTGTTCTGTATACTTACTATTCATGTCCTTCAAATGCTTTTTGACCTGATTATGCACTATCTCCATATGTCCTAAAAATTCTTCTACCTCTGCACTTCTCTTTTATTCCATACTGATATCCCTCAACTCTACAACTCCTCTAGGATTTACTCCAGTAACAATCTCAAAAGGTTTTCTTCTAGTGCTCCTATTCACTAAATTATTGTATGCAACTCTACTTGTGAAAGAATCAAATCCCAACTTCCTACCTTCTCTCTACCCAAACATCTCAACAAGTTTCCCAAACTCCTATTCACTACCTCTATCTACCCATTAGTCTATGGATGAAATGTTGAATTAAACTTCAAATATATCATCTTCTTCCAAAGTGTCTTCCAAAAGTACTCAAGAAATATTGTATCTCTTTCTAAAATTATGCTCTTAGGTAATCCATGCAATCTCACAATCTCCTTGAAAAATAAGTCAGCTACATGCACTGCAATAGTTGTTTTCTTACAAGGTATGAAATGTTCCATCTTTAAAAATTTGTCCACCACTACAAATATTGAATCATGTCTTCTATTTGTCTTTGGCAATCCCATTATGAAATCCATACTTATTTCTTTCCAAGGTCTCTCTGCTACTATCAAAGGTTTATACAATCTAATATTCTGACTACTTCCTTTTGCAACTTGACAAACTCTACAACTCTGCACAAATTTTCTAACATCCTTATGTATTTGACACCAAAATTAGTTTTTACTTACCAAAGCCATTATTTTATCAATGCCAAAGTGTCCTTGCAATCCACCACTATGTTTCTCCTTAATCAAATTATCTCTCATTGAACTCCTAGGTATGCATAACTAACTTCCTTTGAACAACATATCTTCCTAAATGAAATAATCCAACCACTTACTCCTATCTATCACAACAGGTTCCTTACATGCTTTCCAGGGTTTTGCAAAATCAAGATCTTCTTCATACATGTTCTTCAATTCATCAAATCCCAATACTTTAACTCTCATTTCTGTCAACAAGTTCCTTCTCCTACTCAATGCATTTGCAACTTTATTTGACTTACCACTCCTATGCTTCAATACAAAAGTATAACTCTACATGAACTCTAACCATCTCATATGTCTCTGATTCAATTTTCCTTAACTATTCAAATATTGTAAAACTTGATGATCTATATATAACACAAACTCCTTAGGCAACAAGTAATGTCTCCACTTCTTCAAGGTATATAACTCTTGATCATAAACTAAATATCTTTTCCTTGCATCATTCAACTTCTCACTAAAATATGCTATAGGTCTACCTTCTTGACTTAATACCAGTCCTATTGCATTCCCACTTGCATCACAATCTACCTGAAATACCTTATTGAAATCTGGTAATGCCAAAATAGGTTACTTTGTCACTTTCTGCTTCAACAATTCAAAACTTGTATCTACTCCTGATGTCCACTTGAAATCTTTTCTATCACCTCTCATTGTCTCTATCACAGGGTTACAAACTAAACTAAAATTTTTGATGAACTTCTGGTAGAAACTAGTGAATCCATGAAATGATCTAACTTCTCCAATGCTCTCTAGTGTAGGCCATTAAATAATTGCTATTAGTTTCTTAGGGTCCATCTTCAATTCTTCTGTATAAATCACAAATCGTAAGTATACTAGTTCTTCCTTCATGACACTACATTTCTTGATGTTTATCAACAATTTCTCTTCTCTTAGTCTCTACAATACTTGTCTTAGGTTCCACAAATGTTCTTTTGTTTTACTAAAACTTAGAATGTCATGCAAATATACAATAAAAAACTTACCCAAGAATTTCTTCAAAACTTCATTCATCAGTCTTGTGAAAGTACTCGATGCATTTGTCAATTCAAAAGGCATCACTAACCACTCATACAACCCTTCATTTGTCTTGAAAGCATTCTTCCATTCATCTCCTTTTCTAGTTCTAATATGATGGTATCCACTCTTCATGTCTATCTTTTTGAAATATTTTGCTCTACTCAAATAATCCATGATATCATCCATCCTAGGTAGAGGGAATCTATACTTAACTATGATCTTGTTTATTTCTCTAGAGTCTGTACACATTCTCTATTCCCTATCTTTCTTTGGTGCTAACAATATAGGTACTACACAAGAACTCAAAATTTCTCTTATCAAACCTTTCCTCAACAACTATTGCTATCTATTCAATTCCTCATTCTCTGTTGGTGTCATTCCATGTGCTTCTTTGTTAGGCAAACTAGGTCTTGGTATGAGATCCATGTGATGACTAATACTCCTGATTGGTGGCAATCCTTCAAGTACATTATCTGATATGATGTCTTCATACTCTATCAACAATTCAGTTATCTCCTCCAGTTGTGATTCTTCAATCTCCTTCTTCAATGTTTCAAGCTTCTTAAGGATCAAAGCATAACACATATTCTCATGTCTCAACCCATCCATAAATTTCCTTCCATCTACCAAACAGATTCTAGCATTCCCACATACTTCACTCTTAGGGTCATCTTCCAAAGGAATCAAATTAATTCTCTTTCTATTTGATGTTTTAGTGTATGTATTCTTTCTCTCATCATGCATATCTTTCCTATCATACTGCCAAAGTCTACCCAACAAGATATGACATACATCCATAGAAATAATATCACACAATACTTCATCATGATAAGATCCAATATGAAATTTCACCAAACATTGTTCACTCACCAGTACCTTATGATCATCCTAAATCCATGCTATCTAATAGGGTTTACGGTGCTTCAATATTTCCAACTTCATCTTAGTCACTATCTCCTCTGAAACTAGGTTATCAAAACTACCACTATCAATTACAACTTTACAACATTTACCTCCTGATTTACATCTGGTTCTGAACAAACTTTTCCTCTGAGGTGGTTCCTCATTTGTCTCTTCTTAAAATATTTCTCTTCTCATGACAAGTCATTCTCCTTTCTCAAGTTTACCAACTGAACTAGGTGATGTGACAGGTTCTTCTTCCACATAGGCTACTCTTCCACTATTCTTAGTTCTCTTATTTGTACTACCCTAATTACATTCAAATGCTCTATATCCTTCACATCCACACTTGAAACAAGTTCCTTTGAATGTTATCTTATCAAATCCTCTTCCTTCTGTTCTATATCCTACACTCCAATATGATTTGGGTTTTTCCTTTTGGTAGAAGGTTCTGTAATCTCTCTGATATGCATTGTTATCTCTATCCTCCTTGAATGTGTTCTCTTATCTGTTCTGCTCTACATGTGGTCTCTCTCCTCAAGAAAATGTTCTACCTCTCTAAAATTTACCTCATCTAATGATGTAGAGATATCAAGTAAATACTTAAAACAATATTAAATGACTAACAAGAGACCTGTTGTGATGTTCACAACACACCCCATTATGCTCCTTAGCAAAATGGGGACCCCTGCTGATGTTTTGCTTTTTGCTTCTGCTTGTGTTTGTCTGCTTTCTGGCGGTTTGGTAAAAATGAGTCAGGTGCATCATCATCATGAAGGTCAGGATGAGGTTGGTCATCATCATGAGGTTAGTTTGTCAAATTTCATATTTTATTTCTATGACCTCATATTTAGAAAGAGCTTGAAATTCCATGTAGGTTTGCCTTTTACTTCACTTGAAAATTTGTCCATATGTGGAAGTTATGCACAGTCAAAGTTTTGGTCAAACCTGATAATCGCAAGTGATCATCATTTTTTTTCACGTTGTCAAGGTCATCATGATCTTGATCTATCACCTGATACAATCATGCAGTCAAAATATCCGGACGTCAATTTTAGGTGATAGTAAGTTTTCCCCGTCGAGCGGTCTTTTGTATCGCGAGCATCATGTTGATATTTTAACATTACCTGATATTATAATATCATGCTGATATTATAAGATCATCCTGACTTAGAAAATCCACCATCGGCATATTTGCATGCGCATGTTAAAATCCTATCAGAGGGTCATCATCCTGATATTTGCTGAAATTCACTAAGATGATGATGAAGTCTTCATGTCCCCCTGATCTCCTTTTGCATGATCATGATGATCACCCTATCTTTTAAGGGAAGGTGATATTCCATTCCTCAACAGCATGATCATATTTTAAAAATCACCCTAGCGCTAACTTGATGATGACCTCAACTCATCTTCATGCTTCGAAGATGGAAAATGATGATTTCGTCATCATGATAATTCAATGAGGAGGATCATCATATTTTTTTATCCTGTCATATTGTCAAGATCATCATGATCTTGTTTGTCTACCCGATATTTCGTGAAGTCCTCCTGCCGAAAGAATGACCTTTTGCAATATCCTGATGATCATCATCATCACATTTCCCTTCGGCAGGATATTTTTCAAAACATGATCCGGTTAGCGAAATATCATGATGATGTCATGTTCTAAGTTTAACAAAAGCTCTGGATATCATGATGACGTCATCCCGATCTGATAAACGAAGAAGCAAATATCCTGATGATCATCATCATCACATTTCCCTTCGGCAGGATATTTTCCAAAACATGATATTCACGAAACATCCTGATGACGTCTTATTCTAAGTTCGACAAAAGCCCCAAATATCCTGATGATCATCATCATCCTGATCTTTCGAGAGGGTTGCCTTGGCCGCAAAGGGGTCGTATTACATTCATCATCCTGATCATGCTCCTTAGATGACCCGATTTTACAATTATCCCCTGATCTTAACCGAATATGATGATGATGCCATCATTTGCATTTTAACGAAGCCCGAATATGACGATGACGTCACCATCATATTCCTTTCCTCAGCAACAGGATCATATTTCATATCCTCCTATTTTCCTTCGACATGAATATGATGATGATGTCATTCTTTTCCCTGATATACAGAAGCGAAACATCCTGATGACGTCATCTGGACCTTCAGAAGGGAGAGCATCATATTTCCATAATATCATGTAGATGAAGTGAACGTCGGCCAAATAGCGAATATCAACCATACATGTTTTTTGACACGCCGATGGGCGGGAAATGAAGCGGTGGAGTTTTAAACCATTTTTTTTTGGCGCCCGTGGCATTTTTTTGGTCAGCGATGGTTGACCCGATGGGTTTTGAGCAGTCTGAATGCATTTTGGACACATTTTGAGAGTATTCTGGATCCGATTTCCACAATTTTGCGCAGTCACCTAGGTTTAAACGATTATTTTAATTTCCTGTTGTTTATGTGATAAATGAAATACTTATTGCTTGTCTTGTCTTGTAGGGTTGCAATTGAGGAAGCAGCTGGAAAGTCAACACAGTGACCTCATGGAGGAAGGAAATCTAATCTCAGGAGTAGGAAGATAAAGATGAAGTGTGAAAAAGTCAAGGCCATTCAAGTGAAGAACAAGGTTGCAGCTGAGAGTATTACTACAACAGACAAACGAGAGTTATTGCTGAGCTACCGGAATTTCTCAGAAGGGGCAATATTTCACCCAGATTTGACACTGCTCAGAGATATTTTGAAGAGCTGGTTCACCTGTATTTATTGCTGTAACCAGGGGTTTGAACCAGGGGGTTCAGTTAGGTTTCTGCTATAGTGAGGACAATCAGAATGTCTTTATATTGTGCCTCTCTACACTGTAATACTTTACAACAGGGATTTTAGGAAAACAACAGTGGCTACACAGGATTTTTTAGGAACATACAACAAGTTAGCATAGTTTAGAAGTAGAAGAAGGAGGTCACCTGTTTGTCTGCAGTAAGGTGTGCGTGGAATGTCTGGCTGCCTTACTGTATCTGTAAAGCTTGTAAGTTCTCTATAGTATGATCAATGAAACTAAGAGTCATTCCTACATTGTAAATCATGTATGACTATTCGTTTCTAATACAATAGAATCTGGAGTTCTGCATCTATCTTCTGAGTGTTCTCCTGCTCTTCTTTGTGTTTTGAAATTTTTTCTTTGAGAGCTTGCAATTTTAAATGTATGTTTGTGAAAATGCTCAGAACTTGCATTTAAGGTTTTTACTGTGGATTTGATCAAATTACTGTGGTATTTACATAGTGCATAACAGAAACAATTAGATCCTTCGGTAGATTAAATGAGGTATAGATTAGATCTTTCTAACTTTTCCCAACCCATCTGAAATATTTAGCTGAAAACATAGAAATCTAAAGGAAATTGTCTCAAATTTGAAGAAGCATGCATAACAGAGCTATAAGTAGACAGTTTTCATAAATAGATAAAGAAGAAGGCTGCAAAAAATTCAAGAAAACCATCTAAAACTTGCAGCACAGTAGCACTTTTATGCAAAGGAATGAAAAGTATTGACATATCTCATGACCTTTTTGCATATTCTTAGTCCAGTAAACCACCAAACAAACCTAAACTACGTAAGGCCCCTTGAACATTACAGCTTCACATTGACCAACTGAACTTGACCAACCGAACCATTGTAGACTTGGGATTAGTTGAATCTCAAATGATTCCTTCTTATCTTTCAAGTATAGTTTCAGTTCATTAATTGTGAATTTTAACTTATTGTTATGATTGCATCAAAACAATCATCAACAGTTTTCTGGCGCTAGAAGGAGGGCCTGATTTGGTTTAGGGTTAAAATTTTGAGGTTTAAATGTTATATTCTGAGATATGTTAGATCTCATAAAATTTCAAAGGCCTAAAAAGTTGAAAGAAGGTCCCATTTTTTAATGGACTCATATAGGGACAGTTTTCAAGTTGACATTCCTTCATTTCAGAAAGCTTTGAATAACCAGCTTTATCCTAAAAATTTATATAGCTATGGTTTATTTGGAAGGTGTAGGATACATGAGTCTGCAGAGCATGGTGAGCTTAATTGTATAGCTTTCCTTACAAGATTAGATTTATATTTGAAAGGACTAATCTCTCTCTCAGATGTGTATAAGGCTGAAAGTTGGCAGGGAAATGAGGAGATTATTGAGCGACAGGAGGATGCAGCATCAACGGTCATTAAATGTGCAGAGGATACAAAGATGGAACCAATGCTAGGAATAAAGGATAATAAGATCTCTGGGCAGGAATCATGTGATGGTAAGAAAAAAAATCTGTCTTTTCGTCAGGATCCGGCTGTGATTAAAGTTAGTGAAAAGTATAAATATCCTAAAAAATGCAGAGAAGAAATCACAGCTCATGTCCCTTTTCTAGATAATAAGCAAAAAGGATTTAATGAAAAAGAAAAGGAAAGTGGGGTTCATCTTGATACATTTGATAAATATATAGAACTACTAAGGAATATTTGTCAAGAAGAAACCTCTGGATCTGACCTGAAAAGTTTTAACGAACATGATTTGGCAAAGAAATGTAAACAAGCATTGGCAAAATTAAAATACACTAAAACTGATAGGATCCCTACTGTAGAAACTAGTGAAGTCATAGAAAAGAAAGAAAATCCTAGTGTTACGACTGACTTCGTTAAATTGAATGATCAAAATCAAGATTGTTGCAGGTCAATAGGATTAGACTCTTCACTGAATGATAAATGTGAGTTATATGATGAACAATTCTTGAAAGAAGAGGATACAGAGGATCAGGGAGCTGCTGTACACAATCAGACATCACCCCCATGCCATGTTAAAAATAAGACAGGGGAGTATTCTTGTCAATCTGAAGATGTTGTCCCACCTTTACTCTCAAGTGATTTAGAAATGATTAAATTCTGTATATCAGATGATGATGAAGATACTTACTTAAGTACTGATGTGCAGGAAGCTAATGAGAGCATTGAGAGGTGTGCTAAATTTGAGGATAAACTGAACATCCAGAATGAAGGAACAAAGGTAGATGAAGATGAAGATATGATACATCTAGAGTCATTCATCTTTCAACTTGAAAAAGGACTAGACATAGAGCTGGGCAATGAAAATGCAGAGCTAAATGAAAAGCCAGCTATTAATAAACAAGTGTGTTCCACAGAGCTAAAGGCACATCAGGTTGTCTCTTTCCTTTCCTTAGTAAATAATGATAAAGGCTAATTTGATTATGGAAATTCAAGAGATAGGACATGCATATGGATTAATCATAACCCTGATGAGCTGCCTCAGTTACTAGTCATTAAGAGCTATTCTGATAAACACAATGAATCTAGAATACCAAAAAAATTTTCGGAATTCAAAGATAAATCTGCTAGGATGAGGACCATAACTAGTACCCTGTTACTCCTGCACAACCTAAAGCAATATGCAAGAAGGGGTGTTTTTGGGTGTTTTTCCTGGGTTTCTAATTGCCTTGTAGAGGCTTGTATATAGTCTGGTAGGGTAGTTGTTTTTGTTTTTGTGTTCTTCTTTTGCTGTTTTCTTTTTAGGTTAGTTGTTTGTATAGCTTGCTCTCTGTTTGTTTTTGCTTTTTTTGTTTCTTTCTGTTTGTACAGTTTTTTTTTCTTTTGTTGTGTTGTTTGTACAGCTTGTTTGTTTGGTTTGTTTGTTGTCTCCTTAGCAGGGACCTTTATTTTACTTTAGAGTATTAAGGAGCAAAACTAGCAACCATTCAAAACAGTATAAAATTTAGGATATTCAGGTTAACCATTTGCAATTTACACATAATTTGTCACTATCATGAATGTAGAGAGTTGTTCATCCTCTGAAGTTTTGTATTCAATAAATGTGATTGAGAATTCGAAGCAGGTTTCTCACGATGACACACCTAAAATCCTTGGGTTTTTTGAACTTACCAGTGTAGATATTAGGTGAAAAATCAGAGGTCACCCTTGCTACCATTACAATTCTCAGCTTAATTTCAGCAAGTGTCCACTCCTTGCATCATGAAGTTACAAATTGCTATATCTTATGAAATCTTTCAAAATTAGAAAAAAAATAAATAAATAAATAAATAAAGCGGATTATACTAAAAATCCAGATTAAGCCATCTAAGTAACTCTACCGGGGCTATGGACGCTCGCTAGCAGTGGGGCTCTACTTAGGAGAATTGTAACGATAACCTTGCCGGGGCTATAGACGCTCGCTGGCAGCAAGGCTCTATCCGGTCAGCTATGAGGGAATATCCTCACCTACATAGGCTAATGTCAGTCACTGGTTTGTTCAACCGATCTTCAAGATGAGGATAATTAATCACGTGCACACAACTAAACTGAAAATAGAAATTCATGCATCTTTATTGAATACCTTAAGTCTCAAGCTGAATAGTAATTTGCAGGAAAGATAGTTGGAAGTTATGAGTTCATTTCATCTAGTTTCCTTGAACACTCTGAATTTAATTGTTTTGTTTTGGTTGCTAGTTGTTGTGATGTTCACAACACGCCCCATTATGCTCCTTAGCAAAATGGGGACCCCTGCTGATGTTTTGCTTTTTGCTTCTGCTTGTGTTTGTCTGCTTTCTGGCGGTTTGGTAAAAATGAGTCAGGTGCATCATCATCATGAAGGTCAGGATGAGGTTGGTCATCATCATGAGGTCAGTTTGTCAAATTTCATATTTTATTTCTGTGACCTCATATTTAGAAAGAGCTTGAAATTCCATGCAGGTTTGCCTTTTACTTCACTTGAAAATTCGTCCATATGTGGAAGTTATGCACAGTCAAAGTTTTGGTCAAACCTGATAATCGCAAGTGATCATCATTTTTTTTCACGTTGTCAAGGTCATCATGATCTTGATCTATCACCTGATAAAATCATGCAGTTGAAATATCCGGACGTCAATTTTAGGTGATAGTAAGTTTTCCCCGTCGAGCGGTCTTTTGTATCGCGAGCATCATGCTGATATTTTAACATTACCTGATATTATAATATCATGCTAATATTATAAGACCATCCTGACTTAGAAAATCCACCATCGGCATATTTGCATGCGCATGTTAAAATATTATCGGAGGGTCATCATCCTGATATTTGCTAAAATTCGCTAAGATGATGATGAAGTCTTCATGTCCCCCTGATCTCCTTTTGCATGATCATGATGATCACCCTATCTTTTAAGGGAAGGTGATATTCCATTCCTCAACAGCATGATCATATTTTAAAAATCACCCTAGCGCTAACCTGATGATGACCTCAACTCATCTTCATGCTTCGAAGATGGAAAATGATGATTTCGTCATCATGATAATTCGATGAGGAGGATCATCATATTTTTTTATCCTGTCATATTGTCAAGATCATCATGATCTTGTTTGTCTACCCGATATTTCGTGAAGTCCTCCTGCCGAAAGAACGACCTTTTGCAATATCCTGATGATCATCATCATCACATTTCCCTTCGGCAGGATATTTTTTAAATCATGATCAGGTTAGCGAAATATCATGATGACGTCATGTTCTAAGTTTAACAAAAGCTCCGGATATCATGATGACGTCATCCCGATCTGATAAACGAAGAAGCAAATATCCTGATGATCATCATCATCACATTTCCCTTCGGCAGGATATTTTCCAAAACATGATATTCACGAAACATCCTGATGACGTCTTATTCTAAGTTCGACAAAAGCCCCAAATATCCTGATGATCATCATCATCCTGATCTTTCGAGAGGGTTGCCTTGGCCGCAAAGGGGTTGTATTACATTCATCATCCTGATCATGCTCCTTAGATGACCCGATTTTACAATTATCCCCTGATCTTAACCGAATATGACGATGACGCCATCATTTGCATTTTAACGAAGCCTGAATATGACGATGACGTCACCATCATATTCCTTTCCTCAGCAGCAGGATCATATTTCATATCCTCCTATTTTCCTTCGACATGAATATGATGATGATGTCATTCTTTTCCCTGATATACAGAAGCGAAACATCCTGATGACGTCATCTGGACCTTCAGAAGGGAGAGCATCATATTTCCATAATATCATGCAGATGAAGTGAACGTCGGCCAAACAGCGAATATCGACCATACATGTTTTTTGACACGCCGATGGGTGGGAAATGAAGCGGTGGAGTTTTAAACCATTTTTTTTTGGCACCTGTGGCATTTTTTCGGTTAGCGATGGTTGACCCGATGGGTTTTGAGCGGTCTGAATGTGTTTTGGACACATTTTGAGAGTATTCTAGATCCGATTTCCACAATTTTGCGCAGTCACCTGGGTTTAAATGATTATTTTAATTTCTTGCTATTTATGTGATAAATGAAATACTTATTGTTTGTCTTGTCTTGCAGGTTTACAGTTGAGGAAGCAGTTGGAAAGTCAACACAGTGACCACATGGAGGAAGGAAATCTGATCTCAGGAGCAGGAAGATAAAGATGAAGTGTGAAAAAGTCAAGGCCATTCAAGTGAAGAACAAGGTTGCAGCTGAGAGTATTACTACAACAGACAAACGAGAGTTATTGCTGAGCTGCCTGAACTTCTCAGAAGGGGCAATATTTCACCCAGATTTGACACTGCTCAGAGATATTTTGAAGAGCTGGTTCACCTGTATTTATTGCTGTAACCAGGGGTTTGAACCAGGGGGTTCAGTTAGGTTTCTGCTGTAGTGAGGACAATCAGAATGTCTTTATATTGTGCCTCTCTACACTGTAATACTTTACAACGGGGATTTTAGGAAAACAACAGTGGCTACACAGGATTTTTTAGGAACATACAGCAAGTTAGCATAGTTTAGAAGTAGAAGAAGGAGGTCGCCTGTTTGTCTGCAGTAAGGTGCGCGTGGAATGTCTAGCTGCCTTACTGTATCTGTAAAGCTTGTAAGTTCTCTGTAGTATGATCAATGAAACTAAGAGTCATTCCTACATTGTAAATCATGTATGACTATTCGTTTCTAATACAATAGAATTTGGAGTTCTGCATCTATCTTCTGAGTGTTCTCCTGCTCTTCTTTGTGTTTTGAAATTTTTTCTTTGAGAGCTTGCAATTTTAAATGTATGTTTGTGAAAATGCTCAGAACTTGCATTTAAGGTTTTTACTGTGGATTTGATCAAATTACTGTGGTATTTACATAGTGCATAACAGAAACAATTAGATCCTTCGGTAGATTAAATGAGGTATAGATTAGATCTTTCTAACTTTTCCCAACCCATCTGAAATATTTAGCTGAAAACATAGAAATCTAAAGGAAATTGTCTCAAATTTGAAGAAGCATGCATAACAGAGCTATAAGTAGATAGTTTTCATAAATAGATAAAGAAGAAGGCTACAAAAAATTCAAGAAAACCATCTAAAACTTGTAGTACAGTAGCACTTTTATGCAAAGGAATGAAAAGTATTGACATATCTCATGACCTTTTTGCATATTCTTAGTCCAGTAAACCACCAAACAAACCTAAACTACGTAAGGCCCCTTGAACATTACAGCTTTACATTGACCAACTGAACTTGACCAACCGAACCATTGTAGACTTAGGATTAGTTGAATCTCAAATGATTCCTTCTTATCTTTCAAGTATAGTTTCAGTTCATTAATTGTGAATTTTAACTTATTGTTATGATTGCATCAAAACAATCATCAACAAGACCTCTGACCTACAACCTTCAAACCTTCTTTTTCTAGTTGTCCTTAGCCCAGTAGCCCTTCAAGTGCAGCAATTTAGACCCTTTTGGTCATAAATTTTCCTAAAAAACTAGAAATGGAAATATGAAACTTGTTTTGAATACCCTTTTGGCCCTAACTCAACATATATCAAAATGGGCTAGGGTTACTTTGTATAGAATGGGTAAAAAATGGATTGTTACAGAAATGGGAACCCTAGTTAGGGTTCAGACCTATCCTCACAAAAATGGTCATAACTTATTCAAATCTCCATGAAAATGATCCAAAAAAAAATATTGAGAGATAGAAACATATATTCATCCACTCCAATTGGTTTTAGATCAATATTGTACCATACATGGCTGTACTAGTACATTTTTAGACTGAAATGTTTGGAAAACATTGTTCAAACACAGAAACCTTCATGAAAATGGCCATATCTCACACAAAACTCAATGAAATTTAATGAAACAAAAGGCCATATTCCCACCCACCCCTTGATATGAGGTTGTACCAAGCCATACAATGCACAACTTCAGCCTAAAAATAATGTAGGACTCAGAAAATGGACATAAAATTGATGTTTTCATTCATCAAACTCCCAAATTTCATCTCTCTGCCTTGAAATCAAGTCTAGAGGGTGTCCTTATACACTTCAAACAAATCCCAACTAATTAGTAATGGTTTCTTGATTTTCTTGTAGCTATTTCTTGATTTTTGACACTTTGCCAAAGTTACATGACAACTTTTACACTTTTTAACCAAAGACCCTATTAACACACCAAAAATGGATCAACATGATCCCACATGGTCATAAGTGACCTTATTAGACTCCAAAAACACTCAAACAACCTAAAATGCAAACATGACAAAATTATGCTTATGAGGCCCTTGATGCCCTTACATCATCTGCCTGTCTATTTTTTATCATGCCTCTTATTCAACTTTCCTTCAACCTTCAAGGCAAACTGACATGCTTCCTTAAAAGATGTCATCCTTACCAAACTTAGTTCTTCTTGAATGTTCAATCTCAGTCCATTGATGTATCTAGCCACATTCTCCTTGCTTGCTTCACTATGTCATGTCCTTATGATCATCTTATGAAATTCTTTAGTATATTCCTTCACAGATTTCTCCTTTTGTCTTAGGTTTTGTAATCTCTTCAATAGTTCAAACTCATAGTCAGCAGGTATAAACCAATTCTTCAATTTTGTCACCATTCTATCCCACTTTGTAATTTTTTCTTTTCCTCTTCTATTTCCATCCAACTAAACTTCTTTCCACCATATAGCAGCATGTCCTTTCAACTTTGTCTTTGAAAATTTCACCTTCTCTAGATCTTCAACTTTTTCAAACTCAAAGTATTCTTCCATGCCATTTACTCAATCAATCAACTCCTCAAGATTCAAATTGCCAACGTAGTTTGCTATATCAACTCTAGGTCTTTTTCTAATCTTTGAAATAGCTTGCAACATCTTGACTTGATTTGATTCTTCTTCTTCTTCACCTCCTAGGGTTTCTTTAGTTTGATTCGCATATTGAAATTCTTCATCATCACTCTCAATATCAATTCTAGGGCTTAGTCCTTTTCTTCTATCTTATTCAACAACATCCATTCTTATTCACAATATTTTCATCATTTCCATCATCTTATCCATTCTTCTAGCTATTGTTCCAACAATAGGGATTCTCATTGGAAGCATTTTTCTAGGATCAATTGTAATTTCCCCAACTTTAGCGATCAGGCTACAAGGTGACAACTACCTCACAATCGATGATTAGTTGCAACACAAGTAACTTGTCTTGGATTCGATGATCTCTTCACAACAAGATCTTACAGAATTCCTTCACCAACTTCACTCAATTCACTCCCAAAGATTCAAACTTTTGGTCTGATATCACTTGGTGTAGTCACGGTTAGGAGAGCCCACAAAGTGAACTACCTAGACCATGCAGCTAGAGCAAACACAATAGAAACAACTCAAAAATGTAAAGAAAGTATAGATTCAGTCATTCAATATATCATAGAATTCAAATACGAATTGGCCGGCAACATGCGGGCTTACAATTAAGTCTCATAGACCTAATTATAAAATATCAAAATATGCAAAAGATATAGCTTTGAAGCTCCTTCACAAAGAATTCAAACTATCAAAATTATAAAATTTTATGCTAACTCCTTTCCTAGGAATCTATTACATCAATTTATATCATCTTCAGAACCAAAGGTTCCTCCGCGTCAGCCAAGGAAGATCACAAACTTCAATTTAGAGTTGTACGTGTGTACACAGATAGGTCAAACCTAAATGAATGGAACTCCTATCTAAATGAATGGAATGATGAGCAGATCTCAAGGAATGTCAGCCACGAACCCAACAACATTGAGTGACATGTAATTTAGCTCCGCAGGTCATAAAATACTCCGTGCAAGTCTTCTCCTTTAGCTAATTGTTTGAGTCTGCTAGGATGCTCTATTCTGATAAAATAGTCAATCTTCTGATAGTGATATCTTACCGATACTTGGTCCAAATACTCTAAATTTTGGATATGATGTGCACGAGTGTCTCTAGATGCTAAGTCTAGCTCCAAAAGATTTGAAATGTAACTGTGGTAGAATATAGACCAAAATAGAGAAACTACTACTGATTGAACTACCTAAACTAAATTGGAAAATGAAAAGAAACAAACTAAAATACAAACAAACTAAAATGCAAATGTTTTTGGTTAATGTGAGATTGCTCTTGAACCAAGGATGCTCATGCATCAAGGGTGATGGTGGGAAAACTATTTGGTGGCTTGGCCTCCTAAGCTTCAGGGAAAAAGTATCATTATATATGTGTCTTCGTAGGAGAATTCCAAGAAAGCTATGTATAATTTCTTAAGGTGTTCCCTAGGGTCCCCTTTCCCTTTGTATTTGTCAAATTGGGGTGTTTCTAAATTTTTAGGGAAAGGAGGCATGGGGATGGTGCAATCAATGGGGTATGGGAAAATATCTTCAAATGAATATTGTTTTCTCTTATGCCCATGTCGTATGTCAACTTTTTGGATTAATGATTGAACAATGCTTGATAAAATCTTGGGTGTGTGGTGGTTGTGGCATGTTTTGTTAATATTGTTGAATGAGATGTTGGAGAAAGTTAGGCATTAGTTATTGGGGTGCGGTTTGATTTTGTTGATGTTTTTGGTAGGCTATGAGTTCTTGTAGGATATGTGGTAGAATTTGTTGTTGGCTATTTTAATTTTTTTGGGATGTTTGGATGGTGTTTTGCCTATAGGATGATGTAATAGGTGGTTGTGAAATGGGAGGTTGTAAAATAGGAGGTTGCATATATGTGAAGTTAGACATTTGTGGGTTTTTGCAAGGGTTGTTGAGTGTGTTTTGTAGTAGTTGAGAAAATAGTTGTCATGAATGCGATAGTTTTTGCATAAAATTGTGGGATGCTTGTAGAAGTGTTGGTTTATGTTGTGTGGTTAGGTATATTGAGAGTAACTTGGGGGGTAGATTTAGATATGGTTGATGTTGATGTGGAGGTGGGGATTGATGTTGATGTGGCAGTGTTAGATGATGAAGGTTGTGATGTATTAGGGACATTGTTTGAGGAAGCTGGTTGTGATGTGGAAGGTAGGTTAGGTACCTTAGCACCATTTTGGATCAAGAATTCTAGATATAAATTAGGATCTAACTTTAGGATGTAGTCTAATAAGTCCATGCAATCGAAATCTTAAATAATGTCTATTACATGTTGATAAGTGTTGTTGGTGTTAGATGATGGTTGTTGGGTTCCCCATTGATTTATCATAGCATTATTGTCAAAGGATGTTTACTGTTGGATTATTGGGACTTTATTTTGATTAGTAGGGAGCATTCCCCATGGCTTATTTGAGTCCATTTATTTGTTCTTCCTAGCTTGGGACCTTGTTTGTGGCATGCAATGGAAAGGTATGGATTGGTTTGATTTTATGATGATAAGGTGGGTGAAGGTTATGGTGTTAGGATTTAATTTACAAAAAGGTTTGGACCAAAGATGGATGAATAAATGGATGATTTTGTGATAGGATGTGAAGATGATTTGATTAGGGGACGCTTTGGATACTATTGATTGTGTTTTTAGCACACAACAATGCAGGTGTAATTGTTGGTATCACACCTCTCTTGAAAAGTATCTTGCCCTAAGTAAGACTACTCCAAGGATAATACAACTAGGTCTTAGCTTGCTTGGAATGACTCGGTTGGATGTTCTATCTATTTCTACAAGGGGTCTTACATGCGATGTGACTGATTTGACAGATTGGGACAGTAATACATGCAAACCCTTATAACTTATCAGCTGATATCTTTGTGTAAATTGTTACTAAAATCTAGCTCTAATGATTGATTAATAAGAAAATGCAAAAAGGAATAGGGTTTGGAGAGTTCCTAAGTGACAGTCATAGTGTAAAGATTGCTTTAGGTAGACAAACATTGAAAATTTAAATCAATTTTCTATTTTACCAAGCTAAAGACTTTGCTACTATGCTACAGAAAACAATGCTATCTTCTATGGATTCTCCAAATTTTTAGATTACACACATTCATTAAATACCTAAATACTAGCATGATTTAACTACTATAATGTAATTGAACTCAACTCAATTTAACAGCCCAGGCTAACTATGCATAGCTACTTACAATCCGAAAGCAACTAATAGTATTGGCTTGAATGTTCATCAAATACCTTTAACAAATCAATAACACTGCAAAGCATGATTTACTAATGAAAATCAAGATGTGAACCATGAAACCAAATTGACAATACAAGAGACAAATTCCTAGAAAACCTACAGTAACTTACTTTGCATTAATCAAAATTTTAGAAGAGTGTCAACAATACAACATCGAGATTGTCTTACAAATGAGAGAATGATGGCCCTTTATATAGGAGAGGCACCATACTAATTTTTTGAATGTATGGTAGAGATTGACTCAACAATGACAACCTAGATTCAAACAACATTAAATACATTTATAAGAACATATTGCATTCCCGGATTACAATTTGTCTTGTAGGAAAAGGACAAAAAATGACCCCTAGATACATTGATCTTAGACAAATTGAATACCCATTTATCTATATATATGGAAAAGTCACTTTTTAAAGCATAATAGAGACAAAATAGCATCACATGACCTTCTAAATATAGCATTATTTACAAGTGATGGGATTTACATTTTCAATTTCAAATAATTTAACATTTTATGCATCTCCTTCCAAGTCTATTTTGTCTTCTTCAGCCTTTTTGTTCATGTAAACCACCCAAGCTGCTAATGCTAGATTTATATCAGTGGGATCCAAATCATTGATGTATTCTAATATGAATCTAAGGTTTTCAAGCTCCCAGTAATACTGAATATATACACCTTCCATTGATCTTTTGCTTTTCTGAAATGTGATGAAGGAAGCCCAAAGATCACTAACCTTTTCCAATTTTCCAACTATACTTAATGGAGAATGCCCATGAATAGCTTAATGCAATCTATCCTTGTAACATTTCTCATCAAGTTGAGTAAGATCATCAAAACCAAGATCTAGACACTCTCTCAAAGTATCATTTATTTCATAAATAACAAAAAGAAGTTGAGTATTTGCTTCTTTATACAACTCTTTAATCTTATCAAAGACTTCCTTCTTCATTTTAATTTGTAGAAACCATACCCTAGACCTATGCTACCTCTCCATTGTAAGAATATTTTCTGATAACAATGTTTCGCCAGACAGCACCCTTATTGCCTGCACTCTTGGGGGAAGTGTGAGAATACTATTCTTCATAGGGCTCTTATTCTTTATGCAATTTCACCCATCCTTCCCTCAATAGTCATAAGTTTTAATGTAGCTTGACTGCAAAGGCGATTACTTAGCAACCATCATTGTATACTCTATCAAACCATTCTCGTATACTAACAACATTTGTTTTAATATCATCAAATCTAGCTAACTCTTGTTTCGACAGCAAGGCCGAAGTCAATTTTGGTTCTCCTTCTGAATTCAATGGCCTCATTAAAAACTATACACAAGCCTTTAGTTCTTCATTTTGTTCTTTCAATTCTTACTTTGTGAGCTCATCTTTATCCAACTGCTCAAGAATGGAGGAGACTATATCTTTAAATTCCTCAATTTTCTACCCCCTAGAAGCTCGTCCCAAGTCATTAGTTGCGATGGTATAATCTTTAGCTCTAATTTGATCTTTATTCATATGGACTGGTGGGATAGCCACCTCAAAATTTCTTGACCCAGAGGAATTCTTGTATATCTGAGATTGTATCTTAGCCTTCTTATGTTTCTTTATCCTTTCCACTCTAGCTAAGATTGTATCAAAATCTAGTTTCATCATTTTCACTTGTGGCTCTGTAGCTTTGAGCCAGTTTTGTAGCCAGTCTAGTGTTGTTGAAGAAGAGTCTTTAGGAACATTAGGATGACTACCTTCTTTTGCTAGGGGACCATCAAGAATTTCTAGCTATCTTTCAAACTCTTTGTCATTGTCTTCTTCTCCATCTCTCTGTTGCTCAGTATCTTGTAGATTTTCCAATATCTCATGCTGAGTAGATCGCATGGTATCTCTAGTGCCTTTGTCAATGGGACTATCAGATATTTCAACTATTTCAATGTTTATCATCTCAAAGAGAGATTCTTTAGATGCTTCTTTTTCAGCCCCTTGTTCTTGAAGTTCTAGCTCTTTACAAACCTTCTCAATTACGGGCAATTGGGGTATAGCCAAGTAGGTAGAATCTTGGACTGGATGACTTAAAGAACTAGGAAGAAATGAAAATGAATGAGTGGGTACTGAAGGAAGACTCACATGGGTTAGATTAGTGAATGAACCAAAACCTAATGAAGGAGGAATGGCAACAGATGAAAGGATGGATGAGGAAGGAAGTGAAGAGGGAGATGAAAGAAAGGTAGAGAGAGGTGGTAAATTGAACAAAGTGGAGAGAGAGAGAGATAGAGGAAATGGGAGGCAAGGAGGTAGTGGCAATGGATAGTAGTGAAGGGGTAGAAGGAGTGGCAACAACTGAGACAAGTGAAGTGGAAACTCTTGAATCTAGTACCAATGGGCATGAGCTAGTTGTAGTATCAATTTGAACTAGGGTAGATGAGGTGTTATGGGTAATAGAAGTAGTGGGAGCAGTAGCAGGAGTAGTGATTGAAATCTCTATTTCTTTGGTCCTTAGCCTTTTGGTTTTAGAACCCTTGCCCAGTCCACTTGGCATAGATTTCTTCTGTCTAGCTCTTGTCCTCTTGGCCAGGGGTGAACTCTTTGGATGGGTCTTTAGGACAGTTTTCTTTCCTTTTATCATTTTAACCAATGGGATGTGTTCTTCACTATATATCTCTTTAGAAGTCTCTTGAACTTGCTCCTCAACATCTAGAACCTCCACCAGTTGGTCTTCCTCACCATCTGACTCCTTTTCTAGTTCCAACTCTTTATAGGTTAACTGTACCCCATTTTGAGTCATTGCTACAATTTGGGTTCTGACCCATATTTTACTCAGCCTCATGGGTTCTTTCATGATCTCATCCAATGAGCTTTCTTCAGCATTTGTCCAATTTGGAAGGGGCACTAGGTGTTGATCTGTCAACTAATCTGGTACATCTATAACATGGAATCTTCTAATGAATTCTAGAGACATTATTGAATGAATCCTTTTGAGTACCTCATAATCATCTACATAGTCTACCCAGAAGTCTTCTAGATGTACCTTGTGGAACAGTCTCTTGCTAACATATTTCTCCATCACACAATAAGGGTCAAAATGATTCCTCCTGACATACAAGTGAAAATTAGGAAGTGTTAGTTTTTTTTCAGAGGCTTCAGCTGCTCCTAATGAAACACATACAAATTGTCCTTTGCCTAGCAGCAGGGGAAACTTTACATTTGTTCTATGTAACTGTTTTAATTTCTCTACACAAGGTATCAACTACCTTGTCAATTCCAGTAGCACTACCTTATCTGTCAGATATCTTGGTAGTCTATAAGGCACTCCCATGAATCCTTGTACCCTTATGTAGGTGAACTTCTTGAACTAGATATACCATCTCCCAAATTGTCTTACAACATTCATGGCTATCAGAGAGATTCTTAGGGAGGTGGCTCCTTGAAGTAGCCTTGTAATATACATGGTAAATGCATCATTTATCCTCTTGAAGTGAATCAATGATTGAGATATGGCAAGTTGAGTATAACACTCATACACTTTCAATTACCCATCACCCACAACTCCCAACTTTGATAGCCATAGGTATTGAATTTTCCTTAGTAAGGCATAGACTACATATGATGTCCACTTGAAAGTCATCTTATCATTGAAGTTGGTGAAATCTTCATGCATGTTATCACTCACAATTTGAGCCCAATGTAATTTCATTGTTCCATTAATAATTTCCTCAATCGGTATAAACATCCATCCTTCAAAGGTTGATGTAGAGGGTAGTCCATATATTCTGCTCAATAATGTAAAAAGATCTCCAATCTCATTATGAAAATTACTTCTGTAAAGTGTATGGGGGAGCTTGATGATTGTAGATCTCTTGTGCTTCATCCATCCATCATTATTCTATTTTTACACTTATCAATATGTTTCTTATAAGTTTACCCTGCATCTCTAATGTCTGGCATAGATAACACAAGATGCACTAGAATGCCAAATATCTCTCCTAAAGAGGGTGGACTCAAGTCTACCAAGCCATCCCCACTGATGGTCTGAATAGTCCTAGTTAAAGGATCATATGTTTCTACACAATTTACTATCAATTCAGGGCACTGTATTTGTAACATTGGAAAATGTGCCCTTCTTTAGGTTTAGCTCCCAGGTATTTTGCATGCATTTAGGACATCTTACTTCATAATTTGGAATCTTGATGGAATGAGCCCTAGGTAACATGACAAATGGGACCTAGGAGGACCCCTTGAGCTTAACCCTACCCAAAATGGGGGGAGGACATGGGTGCCTACACCCTAGTCCTGCCCTATTTTGGGGTAGCCCTAACTTTTGGGTGTTGGTTTATGACCGTTATTTGGGTCCTATGCTGACACGATAAGTTTGAATTACAAAAATCTTGGTGGGAGTGTTTGTAGTTGCATATAAAAGCATGTTTAGGCATTCATTTGTAAACTAGAGCATTATTAGATGGCAATTGTGATGTTTAAGTGTTCTCAAGGTGATTCAAGGGTTTCATTATGTTGTAAGAGTAAATTTGTGTGGTCTATGTGTTTCTGTTTATAGATTTGAACATCCATTTCATCATGGAATGAAGAGCATCTTCTTCACATGATATCTTCACCACAAGGTGACATTATATTATGTTTTCATCATCATTTCCTTTGGTTTTTTCCTTTGCCTCACAAGGGTACGCACTCTCTATCTAACAACAGTGTCTTGAGACTTAAGTATCCTCCGGGGCTTGACTAAGGCAAGCCTCTAAACACCACAACCCCCTCCCAAAGTTTTCATTGTTGTAGGTTACAAGTTACAGAGCTGGGAAAACTAAAGTTGTAGGAAGGCATCTTGAAGTGTCAGAATTGTAGAATAAAAGGAAAAACAACCACCTGGACTTGGGTGCCTACTCATTAGTCCTCCAACTTCTGTGACGGGAAAATCTCTAGGACAACAGGGAAGAGTTACAAACTAATTTCCAGATCCAGACAAAAAGTAGGGCATTGGACTTGGGTGTCTGCTCTTTTGTCCCAAAAATTTTTTCCTCGAAACCCTGAGAATAGGTACTTTGTGATTTGATATTTTACTTCCGTCTATAAGAGCTTTTTTTGTTATTCTTTTGTTTACAGTCATATTTGTGAAATTAGGGTTTTAATGGTCAATTAAGCATAAGAGAAAGAAATTTGATAATTAAACACCCTAATCCAAGCTTCCCTACATCTCACAATGACCTAGGGTATGATAGTGAATTGCCACTCAACCCTAGATCCTTGAATGTATAGAGTGACAAGAGGATTCAAACATCTAAACACTAAAAACAAAACAAATCCAAAATTTCCCCAAAACATTTTGGTGAACCCATGTTTTTGGCCTTAAATTGCAACTTGTTGAGTTTCTGTCTTCATATTTGGATTGATTTAATTCATTCATATAGTCATTCATTTTATCACATTGAGAAAAAATTAAAAAAATTGAAAAATTAAAAAAAATTGCATTGTTGGGCTTACTAAATTGCAAAATCTAGGGTTAGTAGGCATAATCTTATTTAAGATTTTTCTATTGATTTTAGAGGCTCATTCAAATTATAATTTGTTTGTAGTCTTGCATTTTAGTGTAAATTTGCATTTAGATTTAAAATATTTGCATTTTGGCATAGAAAATTTTAATAAAAAACTATCAATTTTCATGCATTTTCATTAGATTTGCATTGGAATTTTGCATATAACAGCCTAGAATTTATTTTTAGATCTGAGAAAATTTTATTTTCATCATAAATTAGACTTCAAAATATTCACATAGCATTTTGTGTCAACATCTCAAACCTAGGGCTTCAAAAATAATGATTTTCACTAAATTTGGGCTTATCGACTCTATAAACTTGCACCATAGGCATGTTGTGAAGAGTATTTTTGCATTAATTGGCTATTATCAGGGTAATAATTTTCTTCCCCTCCTAAAAATATTCACAACACCCTTTTAACGGACTCTTGTATTGAAAATTCAGTGGAAAACTACATATTTTAACTATTTTTGCCCTAGGGTTTGACCTACTTTGCACTCCAAGTGTGTTGTGAAAATTTTTATGGATTGAGGTGACTGATATCATTGATTTTATTTTCTACACCTCCTTAAATTCATTACAATACCTCTTTTTCTAGGTCTTGGAATTGAAAAACCATGAAAAATACCCTATTTTTTCTATATTTTCACTAGGGTTAACCTTAGGTGGTGCTAAAAGCATGTTGTGTTGGGTATTTTGGTGCCAAGTGGCTATTATTACTGATATTATATTCTTTCCATCATGATTTTCCTCACAACACCCTTTTTTATGCTCCCTTACATTTGAACTTTGGTGAAAAAGTGCCTATTTCGACATATTTTCACTATAGTTTGACTTGGCATTATCTTGGATTTGCATCAATGGTGTGTTGGGAAGGATCATATTGCTGTTTTCAACTGATACCAGACATATAAATTTCTACACTTGATCAAAATCCTTACAACACCCTTTGTTTCACCCATTTACATTGAAAAAAAATCACAAAAATCAAGCATTTTAGGCTATTTTTGCTCTTGTCTTTTGCACCAATTTTGAAAAGTCTTCAAAAATCTGATTTTGTATTGGTGAGAGAATATAAACATGGCCTCTAATCACAACAACAATAATAGGTTCCCTCCTAGACCTTACATGAAAAGAAAGGCTCTTAAACCTAAAATTGTGTTTACACCTCACGATAGAACAATTGGAGATTCTGATGGGCCTCTTTACATCATTGTGAAAATAATGGGAAACCCTATGGATGGAACTCTTATTGATCCCAATTGCATGACTAATGTTTCCACTAAATATTTCCTCTTTTCACATCAACTAATGCAAGGTTCTTATGACCCCTCAAACATGATGATTAAGACACATAAGGGAACCTTTATCAAGCATTTGGGTAAGATATCATTGTTGGTAACACTATCTTGAAAACATGTCAAACAATGGCTTGATGTTGTCCCTTTTTCTGACCACTTTCATATTAAATTGGGACATCCTTGGCTAAAAGAAATGAAAGCTATCCCTTTAACAATACACCATTGTCTGAAATTCCCTTTTGACAGACACATGATTACCATCCCTTGCAACAAATATAAACCTTTGGTTGAGAAAAAACATTACAAATTGAATTATTTTTGGGATAAAACTGAAATACCTAGTCCTTATATACAAGAAACAACAAAATATAAACAACCTGCATGTGAAGAGAACTTTAGACTGAAAGGACAAGGTCCCTATGCTGAGGTTCCTCCCCCAAAATCCTTACAAGGATTAGGAGGTCATTGTCCACAAAAAAATGTTCCACCATGACAAATGAGGTTTGATCCCAATGCTTCATCTTCTAAATTGCACAAGCCTATGAAAGAGGATAGCTCTATCTTACAAAAGATAAGTGGTAAAAGAAAATGAAATAGAAAAGCAAGAGAAAGAAGAAAAATAAGACAAGATTATGCTATAAACCTTGCCTCTCAACAAGAAAACATTGATCCCAACATTCAACCAAACAATAATGATCCTAACAATGAACAACATGATGAACAAGACATGAATTTTGCTATGGTACCTTATGTCCCACTTTCCTCCAACATTAGGGAGTGGGAAGATGACGACAATGATTTGTTTATAGACAACTTCTAGCCTGGAAGGGGCCCTATAGGTAAGTATCTCTAACCCTTTATCTCTCTCGTAATGTGCTTCCCTCGTGATGTGTTATGTGTTGTTTAGGCCTCTTGGGATGACCCTTGATTCTCTTGTAAGGTCTTGGATACTAGGAGATAGCCTCTATTGTGACCTTCTTCTATTTGCATCATCATTCTTCTAAATTGATCTCTCTCTGATTTCATCATTGTGTGTTGTGTCTTATGGACATAGCATTGTATTTGGTGACTTGGGGGCACCCTCCTACATGATTGTCCTTAAGACAAATGTTTCTCCTCTCTTATTTATTGTTTCTCTTCCTCTAGTGTTTCTATCTAGTAGGCAAATGATGACAAACATTTATACTGATGCAGACCTAGTGTCCCTTTCAAGAGCAATAAAAAAATGGACTTAGATCCTAATATGACAATGGGGTTGTATATTTTATCCGATGCTTGGCAAGTGGAAGCACCCATGCTTTCCATGTAGTGATTTTGATGATGTTTCTATCACATTTACAAACCTTAAAAATACTACTGCTCTATGTACCTTTGTTTATCTTTGAATTTAGCCTTGGTGGTATTCAATTCAAAGAGCTTTGTGATAAAGCCCCACAGTTATCCACGAACTCTAAATTCATGGTATAACCTTAGCTCTTTGTGTGGTTAATCATATGCATTGATGTTGTAGACACTAACATGTTTCTTGCAGGGATGTGTTTGTGGGAACATTTGGCGATTGTAAAGTACATGTCACCTCTGGTAGGCATCAACTTTGTGAAAGTGGATGTTCCCTTGTGCATTTTATATCATACCTTAATGTGCTTGTTATCGATACCTCATATCAACCACCTTAAGGTGGGGGCATATTTAAGGTAAGCTATCTATTATAGATGTTAGCAATGTGTTTGCCCTTAGGTGCAAAGACCTGCGTGATGAGTACATCATGCATCCTGAGTTTGTTTGCAATCAATCAATCAATCAATCATGCAAGCCCTCTATGGAGGCAGGATATCACGCATATCTTTCTTCTTAAATCCCTCTACGGAGGTGGGGATGGTGTATTTCTCGGAGTAGATTGTATCATCCTATCATTTTCAAAAGTCCTCTGTGGAGGTGGGGAACGGTTCTGTGACTAACTCAACCCTTAAGCATGTTTTTGGTGATTGTTGTGGAAAAGCACAATCATCGGTGTGTACCTGTAATGTGCCTGAGATGGTGATGAGCCTAGAAATAGGGAACACGCCATCACTTGTCTTCCATTTTTTCTCTGTGTCTTCAAGTATGTGTGTTTTGGAATGCTTACTTTGTTTGGTGTGTTTGTTGCCCCATATGCAGTATAAAGACTAGTCCTTTAGGTTGTGCTTCCTACATTTTGGGAGGTTTTGTGTGTCTTGCGTGTGTATTGCCACATATATATACAAAGACCTATACGATGAGTACATCATGTATTATGGGAGGTTTGTTTACTTTCCAGTACTTGCATCTACATTTCATATAAATGAGAAAAAGAAATAGAAAAGAAATCATGTCTGTCTTCTATGCATTAATGTGTCTTCTATGCATTGATTATCTTCTTCATGTTCGACGTGATTGTAACTGTCTTCTATGTGTTTTGCATGTCTGTTACTATTTTCCATGTGATTGGTGTGTCTTCGTCATGTTTGATGTGTTTGCTATGTTTCTGACCTTACTTTAGTGCATGTACTGGCCTTATGTTTATACATACATTATGTGGGGGCTAAATGTAACATCATAAAATGTCCCCTTGGGGGCTTTTCCCTCTTTAGGTTTAGCTCCTGGGTATTTTGCATGCATTTAGGACATCTTACTTCATAATTTGGCATCCCAATGGAATGAGCCCTAGGTAACTTGACAAATGGGACCTAGGAGGACCCCTTGAGCTTAACCCTACCCAAAATAGGGGTGGAGGACTTGGGCACCCATGCCCTAGTCCTGCCCTATTTTGGGGCAGCCCTAATTTTTGGGTGTCAGTTTATGACTGTTATTTGGGTCTTATGCCAACACGATAAGTTTGAATTATGAAAATCTTGGTGGGAGTATCTGTAGTTGCATATAAAATCATGTTTAGGCATTCATTTGTAAACTAGAGAATTATTAGATGGCAATTGTGATGTTCAAGTGTTCTCAAGGTGATTCAAGGCTTTCATTGTGTTGCAAGAACAGATTTGTGTGGTCTATGTGTTTGTGTTTATAGATTTGAGCATCCATTTCATCATGGAATGAAGAGCATCTTCCTCCCATGATATCTTTACTACAACGTGACATTATATTATGTTTTCATCATCATTTCCTTTAGTTTTCCCCTCTACCTCACAAGGGTACACACTCTCTATCTAACAATAGTGTCCAAAGACTTAAGTGTCCTCCACGGCTCGACTGAGGCAAGCCTCTAAATACCACAACCCCCTCCTAAAGTTTTTATGGTTGCAGGTTACAGGTTGTGGAGCTAGGAAAAGTGAAGTTGCAGGAAGGCATCTTGAAGTGTCAGAATTGTAGAATAGAAGGAAAAATAACCACCTAGACTTGGGCACCCACTTATTAGTCCTCCAACTTCCATGATAGGAAAATCTCTAGGATAGCAGGGAAGAGTTGCAGACTGAGTTTCTAGATCCAGATAAAAAGTAGGGCACTGGACTTGGGTGCTTTCTTTTTTGTCTGTGACTTTTCCACCTTGGAACCCTGAAAATAGGTACTCTGTGATTTGATATTTTGCTTCCGTCTACAAGAGATTTTTTGGTTACTCTTCTATTTATAGTCGTATTTGCAAAATTAGGTTTTTAATGGTCAATTAAGCATAAGAGAAGGAATTTTGATCATTAAACACCCTAATCCAAGCTTCCCTACATCTCATAGTGACCTAGGGTATGATAGTGAATGCCACTCGACCCTAGATCCTTGAATGTATAGGGTGAAAGGAGGATTCAAACATCTAAACATTAAAAACTAAATGAATCCCAATTTTACCCTAAATAGTATTGAAGTAGGGAATGCAGCAGCCTCTGCAATCCCATTATCTCTCATCTTTCTGGCTAAGGGTGTAGGGTTGGGCCCAAATACTCTGAGTTTGAAATCTTCCAGGTCAATATGACCTAGGTCTGTGTCTCCTATGTTTGGCCATGAGGAGGATATTCTCAACTCAGGAGGAATTCCTTTAAACTCATACTTCATGTTTTGTGCTCAAGTGGTCATTTAACCTGCATGACCAGACCTCAATTTATGGTTGCCTTGAAAGTTTGACTCTTAAGTCTAATTGGTATGAGTCACTGGTTATCCATCTTAAGTTACTAAGTCAAGATTCTCCTAGTATGCAATTACTATCGAGTCCTTGGAATTCAAATATAGAAGTAGAACACCTGCATATTTAAATGATTTACATTACCTATTACATGGCATAAGTAAACAAGATAGAATTTAAAGCCCACTAACCATGCAATAAATACTTAAAATTTCAAAAGAAAACATGTAAAACATGATAAAATTACTTCTGCAACATCCATTTTATCTTAGTTGATCGCTCTAACTTAGTAAGATTGAAGAAAAACATCATTAACAAAATTTTGCATGATTTTTTGGGGTCTTAGACCTTCTGGATAGAAAGTGCAGATTTTTGAGGGTACCAACCTTGCATGGGTTTTGAGGTTGCCCAACCTAGTCAATGAGAGGGCATTACAGTGTGAGTTCATTTTATCATTTGGTGTGGATTTTAACCTTGTTTGACCTAGTGCTAAACCTTGATGTCACTGACCAAGTCCATAGGTTAAGTTTTCGATGCAAGTAAGATGGAATGGATTTTAGCACTAGGTTACTAACTATTTTTCTGTGGGACTTTGGAGCTTGTTGATCTTGGTGCGAGTTTTGGGTCTGACCAACAAAGTTGGCGAGGGAGTTATGTAGCGCAAGTCAGATGGACTTTTGTTTAGTGCAAAACAATTCCAAATATCTGGTAGAGATTTTTGGGGATCCCAATTGACTAACTTGCCTTTGAGTTAAGTTTTGGGTCAATCAGAGGCACTTTTAGTGCAAAATCAGGACACTTAGTTTTTGACGCATGACAATCTCATGAGTTTAGTGGAGATTTAGACAAGGTGTAACTAACCTACTATTTGCAAAGTTATTTTAGGTATATCAAGGTCATTTCCTACACCTAAGATTCAACATGGATTTTGCTAAGGGTTTTGGTGTGTTTGATGAACAAATTTTTGATCTCAGCACAAATGAGGGTTTCATTAGTTCTAAAGATCAAATTCTAAGTCCTGCTACTCAAACTAGGGTTTCTAAACATCAAAGGGTTTCCCAAAACATAATGTTCGCATACATATGATCTTATTTAACAAATTCACGAACATTTAGAAAATGAATTTAAATTGGTACATGAAACCCTTTACTGAGGTGTTTTCTTAAATCACAAAACCCTATTGTTTTAGAAATGAAACCTTGAATGGACACCTACCTGGTCATAGAGGAGGGAAGTGGTGTAAATGTGTAGGTTGTACTATTCTTCTTACTCAAATTCACTGGTGATTCATCATTAATCTGCTTCTTGATCTAGCTGTAGAGCTCTTCAATCAATATTAGAAATGCAAATGAACTTAATGGTGGATTTTAGACCCTTTTTATTCCCCTATTTGGTCACCATTAATGTAGAAGGTACATCAGAGTTTCTTAGCACACTGTAAAATTCACTTTGGGGTTTGTGCAAAAGAATGAAATTACTAACCTGGTATAGATTTTGAGTCTTACTGACCTAGTTAGTAGCGATGATTTTTAGTGTGAGGTCGGGCTCCTACCTAGATAGTGCTTTGTGCGTGTTTTGACATCTTTGGACTTAGCGTGGAATTTGGTGACTATCAACTCAGTTGGAGGATCAACCTTCTAGCACTAATTCGATGACTGTCAATTTCAGCGCTAAGTTAGTAGACTTAGGTTTTGTCGCTTGGTCAATTGAGTGCAACTTTAGTGTTGAAGTTGGCAATCTTGTTTTTTAGTGCAAAAGTTCATCAAAGTGATTTTTAGTGCAACAGACAATTTTGACCTAATTTTTCAAGGAAATTATGACTTGACTTGAACCCTTAGAAAATTTAGTAACTGATTGTTCACTCCACCTTATGAAGAATGCAACTTTGGTCCTCTAATGGAGTTGTTTGGTACATGCAGTGAAGACCTTAGGAATTGCACAACTGACATAGCACTCTAAGCAAAAATTTAGAAGAGGGGCTCCCCATTGGTGAAATGGGGCATGTGTGCAAGGCACAACAAATGGTGACTCTGCTAGGGAAATACTCTAAAGTATTTTGAAGATAAGCTTAAGTTTTGAACCTAGAACCTCTATGTTTCCCACATGTCAAACAAGAAGATAGGATACCCTATCAAAGAAGCAAATCTCAATAACCAAGTGCAACCATCCATATCTTGGAAACTTGAGGGTGTGCAATTGTGTTAATTCCCATCCTTAAGCAACCAAGCTCATCCTATATCCTTTGCATTAAGCTACGTGATTAGTACACACCTAGACATTACTCCACTTCCAGTGAGTGTCTATAGCCCCGACGGTTTTGTTTCAGAATTCCACTTAAGTAGTGCCCCATTGCTGGTCAGGCATCCATAGACTCGGTAGAGTTTACTTGATTGTCCATCTAACTAAGTTATAGCGAGTGCTTGTGATTTTGATTTTTTTTCCTTTCTTTTCTCCTCATAATTTCTTGATATTTCCCTTAAGCTCAAATTTGATAGAGTACAATGTAGTATTGCTACCCTTTTAACACATTCTTTTGAAGGCACTAGTTATGTTGATAACTCAGCTAGCTGGGTGTGGACTCTTGATGGCAGAAAAGGTGGACCTTAGATTTTTCACTTAATGCAAGATCACTAAGACTAACTTAGGTACTTTAGGATTACTTAAGAGTATAAAAGATATATGGTTAGAAAATACTTCAGGTGCACTGACTAATGATTCATTTCTCCTAAACAGACATCATGCCCCCTAGTTTAATAGTGGAACCCACAATAGAACCTCAACAGAAACTTTGGCTTCTCAAAGAAATATTCCAAATTACTTACCCCTCAAAGGACCTCCTACAGGTCTGCACGACTACCACCACATTTAGGAAATGAAGATCCCCCAATAAAGCAAGTGTATAAGGAAATAGAAAAGCAGGAAAGGATGACTAAACTAAGTGAAAACACCTAACAACTATAGAAAGAAAAAGAAGAAAGTAGAAACTAACCTAACAATGCCCTAACCTAACCAAAAGCAAATAAGAAACCTAACTGTGTACACTAAAAGAAGGCATAGATGCCTCCTTAGGCCTAGAAGTAGTGCTTTAGACACCAGTAAGGCTATTCTCAATACGTATTATCACCAAGGATCTCATAGATCTAATATGGGCCTAGAAAAAGTTTGTCAAACTTATCATGTTCACCTTTCTTCTCGCAGGCTTTGTCCCAATACAAGACCAAATCAAAGATGTGAAAGGCCTTAACTTTAGCTCTCTTATCAAACCATCATTTTACTACACCCTGATGTTTGGCAAAGATTTCTATGGTAGCATCATGTTTTTCTTCTAGGTGTAGCAATTGGGCTAAGTAGGATGACAGCTGGTCATTTGGTTCAAGGCAGTCTTGCATGAATTGTAGTACAAGAATCCTCAAATGGATGGGAAAGATAGGCTCAATACCATAAACTAAGTGATAAGGTGATGTTCCCAATGCAGCCTTGTGTCTAATCCTATCGGCCCATAAAGCAAACCTAAGTTGAGTGTGCCAGTCTTTGAGATTTTTGTCCAATAGTTTCTTGATGACCTCAAGCAAGTTTTTGTTTGTTGATTCAGCCACTCTATTCCCTTGAGGATAGTAGTTAGATGAAAATTTTAAAATAATCCCATAGTCAAATGCCCAATTAGAAAAGTGCAATGAGGAAAATGCAGGGTTGTTATCACATACCAATGAGAAATGACAACCAAATCTAGTAATGATATACTTTTCAATGAATTCAATGACTACCTCTGTGGTACATTACTTGCATGCTATAGCTTCAAACCATCAGGTACAATAATTAGTAGTGGTTAGAATGTACCTATGGCATGCAAAGGAAGGTTGGTTGATCATACCAGTAAAGTTGAGCCCCCACTATGTCAATGGTCATACCTCTAGGACTTGATGCAAAGGCATAGTAGCATTCCGTTCTCTTGTTGAAGTCGTATGACATGTGTGATAGGTCCTTACATGTGAATACACATCTTTGAACAAAGTGGGCCAATACTACCCTACCCAAAGAATCTGATTAGTAGTTGAATGAGATGACTTGTGGCCCATTCTAAATTTCTCATGAAAAGTTGTCAGGACTTGTGCTACCTCAGTTTTATCCAAGCCCCTCAGATAGATCTCTTTGTGATTTTCTTATACAACACTGATCCCTTAACCATAAAGTTGTTACTTTTTAATTTGAGTGCTCTCCTCTGGACTGAGTTTAGTTGAGGTGCATAACACTAATTGAGGAGGTAGAATACAATGTCTCCATACCACTCATCTTTAGTAATATCTTCTAAGCTCTCTTATCAAACCATCATTTTACTGCACCCTGATGTTTGGCAAAGTTTTATATGGCAGCATCACATTTTTCTTCTAGGTGTAGCAATTGGGCTAAGCAGGATGACAGCTGGTTATTTGGTTCAAGGCAGTCTTGCATGAATTGTAGTACAAGAATCCTCAACTGGATGGGAAAGATAGGCTCAATACCATAAACTAAGCGATAAGGTGATGTTCCCAATGTAGCCTTGTGTCTGATCCTATTGACCCATAAAGTAAACCTAAGTTGAGTGTGCCAGTCTCTGGGATTTTTGTCCAATAGTTTCTTGATGACTTCAAGCAAGTTTTTGTTTGTTGATTCAGCCACTCTGTTCCCTTGAGGATAGTAGTTAGATGAAAATTTTAAAATAGTCCCATAGTCAAATGGCCAATTAGAAAAGTACAATGAGGAAAATGTAGGGTCATTATCACATACCAATGAAAAAGGACAGCCAAATCTAGTAATGATATACTTTTCAACAAATTCAATTACTACCTCTGTGGTACATTGCTTGCATGCTATAGCTTCAAACCATCAGGTACAATAATTGGTAGTAGTTAGAATGTACCTATGGCATGCAGAGGAAGGTTGGTTGATCATACCAATAAAGTTGAGCCCCCACTATGTCAATGGTCGTACCTCCAGGACTGGATGCAAAGGCATAGCAACATTTTGTTCTCTTGTTGCAGCCGTCTGACATGTGTGATAGGTCCTTACATGTGAATACACATCTTTGAACAAAGTGGGCCAATAATACCCTGCCCGAAGAATCTGATTAGCAGTTGAATGAGATGACTTGTGGCCCAATCTAAAATTCTCATGAAAACTTATCAGGACTTGTGCTACCTCAGTTTTATCCAAGAGCATTAGATAGATCCCTTTGTGATTTTCTTATACAGCACTGATCCCTTAACCATAAAGTTGTTACTTTTTAATTTGAGTGATCTCCTCTAGATTGAGTTTAGTTGAGGTGGGTAACACTAATTGAGGAGGTAGAATACAATGTCTCCATACCACTCATCTTTAGTAATATCTTCTAACATATACTGCTGAGAAACTAAGCTGGGACCAACTTCTACCACTATTTTTGTTAACACCTGTCCCTGTACAAACTTCATGTGCTGTATTTCTATGTTGAATTCTTGCAAAATTGTGACTTATTTTCCTCTCTATTTGCCCATCTTACTCTACATTAATAATGCTTTGATTGTTGCATCTGGTACTATTGCAATCACCTAACTTCTCAAGATGTAGTGACAAAAATTTTTCACTGCCTTGACCAACGTGTATGCTTGTTTCTCCACATTTAGATACCTCAAATCTTTATCTTTTAATGGAGTGCTCATGAAAGAAAGTCACATTTCATCATCAATAGCTCTCTTCTAAGTGAACATCGCTACACAAGTATGCTCTGAGGCAAAGGAGTAAATACAAAATGACAACGTGTAATCGGGGCTTACCAACACTGGGGCATTAGCTATTACTTGTTTAATTTCTACAAATGTAGCCTTGGCTTCTGGAGTCCATTCTATCTTGGCATCTTTTTTTAACATAGCATTTAATGGATGAACAATTTCAGTGAACCCAATAATGAATTTATGAATAAAATTAATCTTACCAAAATATGATTTCATCTCCTTCTTGTTGGTTGGGGACTGTATCTTGAGGATTGCTTGGACTTGGTCAGGATCAATCGATATACCTTTCTCAAAATTACGTGTCCCAGCAATTTTCCTTTAGTTACTCAAAAAATACACTTCTTAGGATTGAGTGAGATCCCATAATCTTTACATGGCTATAGGATCTTTATCAGGTCTGCTACATGATCTTCTCTTTTCTTTGAAAACACAGTAAGATCATCCATATATATGATGATGCATTTCACAACTAACCCCTTGAAAGCTATATCTATTGCACCAGCATTAATTAACCCAAAAGGCATCCTATGGTATGCATAAATTCCACACTTGTATGTGAAGGATGTTTTTAATCTATCCTCGTACTCCACCATTACCTAGTTGTAACCTAAATAACCATCTAGAAAAGACATCATTTGCAAGCCATTAACTATTTGCAGCACTTTGTCCAATGATGGCAGTGGGTAATTATCCTTCTCTGAGGCCCTATTCAGATTTCTAATGTCGACGCATAGCCTGATTTCTCCATTTTTCTTTCACACTAGTACCAAATTTGTCACCCAGGTAGAATGTCTACTAGCAAATATAATTCTAGTGGACAATAGTTTCTGTACCTCCTTGAAAATTAATGGTTCCAGTAAAGCATTGATTGGTCGCTGCCTTTTGCCTAAATGATTTTACCCCCAACTTGAGAGGTATCATATGAGTTATGATGGAGGTGTCATACGTTTTGAGATCTTTGTAACTCTAAGCTATGACTTCATGATAATCCCTTAATGCATGAATAATACCTACTCTTTCCTCAGCAGTACTAGCTTTCCTAATAAACACATTTTTGACTTCTTTAGATGTCCCCAAATTATAAGGTTCGCATTGTGCACCAAGGGATTCTCCCTATTTCTTCTAGATTTCAAGCTTATCTGAATCAAACAATCACTCCAATTCTACCATTCCTTGAGGAATACTATTTGTATTTAAGTTAGGAACCTCTTCTAAGTCCATTTCAACAGGTTCCATCTCTTCTTCATCTATTATCTAGGTAGCAAAAACATATAATGACATGAGAAAGTCAATTATGTGTTTTTCATCCTCAAAGACCTAAAAATTTGTGAAGTTATCCAGTACTGAGGGAGTTGAGATAAACTCTACAGTAATATTTTTCAAGCTTGACATAGATGTTGGTTCTAGAGAACTAGCTATCTATGCTAAGGCATCAGCAACATGATTTTGTCTTTGTGGGATCAGCTAAATATTAAAACTATTAAAGTACTCGATCAAATCCCATACGCGATTTCGATACTAGTTTAGCCTCTTGTCATTGTAAGAGTATTTCCTTTTTACTTGTTTAACAACCAACTCTAAATCACCAAATACATGAATAACCCTAACCTTTTTCTAAAGAGTCATTAGCAATCCATGCACCAAAGCTTCATATTCTATTACATTGTTTGTGTAGGGGAATTACAATTGGTGTGCTACCAAATTTGAGCTTCCTGTGGGGCTAATCAGTTCAAAACCTACCCTAGATCCCTATTTCCACCTAGATCCATCAAATCTTAATGTCCAAAGGTGAAATTCATCATTTCTATCATTTTGTTTTATTTGTCACTTTTGAGTTGATTGGGGTTCCAATCCACCTTCTTCGTAACAACCTGATCTCCCTTTAGGGTTATGGGAATTTTAAAATGCTTTTGCACTTGTCCTACCACCTCCTAGTAGAGGAAACATGTAAATTTAGAATGAGATGCATCATGGATATGGCACCAGCTTTGTAGTAACAATTCATCTATATGTATCTTCCCTCCTATAGCTAATTGATTGCTCATGAACTTTGCTACAAATTCTCAGGATCCTTCAAATATCCTTGGTTCTTCATCATTAGAGGAGAATCCTTGATGTAATTACACATACGCCTCTGTACTTTATTGACATTCTGTGAGTGGTGTATCAAGAAATTTTTTGCTATTCAGCATAAGTATCTCTTTTGCTTCATCAACATGGGGAAGATAGACCCCCAAATCCACTTCTAAAAACAAAATCTCATTGGTTTGATTATATCCCATGATCATATGCTTCATTTTCAGCTCTCTTTCAATATGGATCTAATTTGTCAGTCCCTTCCATGGAAGCCACATATGAGAAAAGTTTGTTGCCATGTAACCATTCAAAGTCCTAGACCAATCTCTATTTAAAAGCATGCCATAGTGATATAGAATATCAACTCCTTGAATGTCTATGTATTGCTGCACCCTAGGATTAGAAGCTAGTTGCATATGTATTCTGTTTAACTCACCCACTACATTTACTTAAGTCTTGTCCAACTACATGAATTTCCTAAAGGATTTTGCTAGAGTGAGACCTAGTGATTTTCATACTGATAGAGGCATCACATTGGTAGAGGCCCCTGAGTCCACTAGGCAGTTATGAAGGTTCTTCTAGAATATTCTAAGAGTCAAAAGAAAAGGAGGACTCTCCCTTTTATCCTTGTATAATGTGAGCTTTTGCTTAGAGTCTGTCACATGAACTCTATCTTTTTCTTTATCTGAATTGTCCTTTGTTAGAGTCTCCCTTTGGGAAGAATCTATCTTAGTACTTACTCCCATGTCCTGAAAGAAAGCTATCCCAATTTATGGTACTTTTAGTAATTCAAAGACAAACAAGCTAACTTTCATCTTTTTGAGCTCATTCACAACATATTGTCCCATCTTTACTATATCAGACCTTTGGGAACTTTCAGCCCAAGTTCCTTGATACATTGATTGAGGTGTGGGCTTAGGAGGTTTAGGCTTGTTAGAATCCTTTGGGTCATGCAGGATTTGGTAGTTGTTCGGAGGGATTGAAGTGGTGAAAGGACCCTTGGGCTTGCTACTTCTCAAGTTGTATGGAGTCTTATTATATTGCTGATAAGCATGTACTTCTTCATACTTCACTTCCTCAGGCTAATTATCATCTTGGAAAGGAAATGTATAACTATCAATTATGAGGGCAGTGTCATACCTCTGAGATGGAATGAGTTCATACCCTGTTGGAGGATTTTCTTGTGCTTCCGTGTTCTGAATCTCCATCTGGAAGATACTAGATACTATTTGGAATTCTAGATAGTCTAATTCAGAATGAGCATTTGTATTGTACAGTGTACACCATGAAGACAATGCTGCTTTAGCCAACATCACTCAACCAAGTGGATGGTTATTAGCATTTTGATTTTCCAAAGGTGATGGAACTCCACCATTATTAGGCCTAGTATTCGAGGTCCATTTCTATCGCTAAAAATTCTAATTATGATATTGATTTTGGTTTTGATATTGACTCTGATTCTGATTTCTCTGCTATAAATATGTGTTATGATTTCTCAGATGAGTGATTTCTACAGTGAGCTTTTTCATCTTCTCTGCCAATTCCCTAATGTCATCCCTGTCATCTCTTGCTTTAGTTGCTTCAATAGATTGTAGAAAAGGCATATGAGCTGGAGGTAATTCTACTATGGGATTTTCTAGGTGGACCACTAAGGCTTGTGTTGTAGCAAGGGCCAGGATAGGATTCATTATGGGGGTGTGATTGGCTAGAGCTTGATTGATCATTCATATTTGATTAGGCATTGCTACAAGGCCCATGTGGTTTAGCAGACCTGTTGTCATCTACCCCAACTGAGTATTTATAGTAACACCCTCAACATATTCTTGATCTAGGTTGGTAGGAGGCAAATTAGCTCTTCTCACAAACATGGAAGTGACCCTCTCCAAGGCTACATAGTAAATGGGCAAGGCTGCAGCCTGACCTATAGCATAGGGAGCCTGTAAATGGATGAAGGCTTTTTGGAATCAATTATTGAAAGAACTTATCAAAACACCTTCAGCTCTGTGGATTCCCATGAAAGATCTATACAGGTTAGCTAGGGTAGTGGCATCCTGAAGCGATTCAGGAATGCATTCTTCAAATTTTACCATGAGTTAATAGATGCAACGATAAGGTTGGCAAACCAGTAGTAAGCTTCATCCTACAAAGAATAGGGAAACAATCTGTAGACCATGTCCTCATACTAAACTTGTAGCATGAACATATTGCCTTCAAAGATTTTAATGTGCTCATCAGTAGTCCTATCTATATCATTTGTGTGAAACTTGAAGTAGAATTTGTCAGGGTTTTTGGGCATGTCATGATAATCATTGAATTGGAATGGGGACTGGTTATTACAAGCAAAGAAGGCCATGATGAGAGGATTGAATGGGGCTACAACTAGGTTTTATGGAGCTGATTGAGCCCTTGGTGCTCTAGGTACTCCTTGATCCCTTCTAGTTCTTCTAAATTCTGTCAAAGACAGTAGCTCTTCTCTAGCTAAGCTGGACCTGGTATGTCTCTGTCTGGTCCCCAAACTTACTAATTTTATGGAGGGGATTTCAACTTGGTGATCCTTCTTCTAGTGCTAATTCTATTGATGGTGTTTTTATCACACAACGCAGGTGTAATTGTTGGTATCACACCTCTCTTGAAAAGTATCTTTCCCTAAGTAAGACTACTCCAAGGATAATATAGCTAGGTCTTAGCTTTCTTGGAATGACACAGTTGGAGTTCTAGTTGTTTCTACAAGGGGTCTTCAATGCGATGTGATAGATTTGATAGATTGGGACATCAATACATGCAAACCCTTATAACTTATTAGTTGATATCTCTATGTAAATGGTTGTTGAAACCTAACTCTAATGATTGATTAATAAGAAAATGAGAAAAATGAATAGGGTTTGGAGAGTTCCTAAGTGACATTCACAATGTAAAGATTGCTTTAGGTAGACAAACATTCAAAATTTAAGCCAATTTTATGTTTTATCAAGCTAAAGACTTTGCTACAATGCTGCAGAAATTAGTGCTATCTTCTATGGATTCTCTAGATTTTCATATTACACACATTCATTAAATACCCAAATGCTGGCATGATTTAACTATTGTAATGTAATTGAACTCAACTCAATTTAATAGCCTAGGCTAACTATGCACATCTACTTATAGTCAACAAGCAACTAACAGTATGTACTTGAATGTTCATCAAATACCTTTAATAAATCAATAACATTGCAAAGCACAATTTACTAATGAAGATCAAGATGTGAACCATGAAACCAAATTGACAAAACAAGAGACAAATTCCTAGAAAACTTGCAGTAACTTGCTTTGTATTAATCAAAAATTTGGCAAAGTGTCAACAATTTAGCATCAAGATTGTCTTACAAATGAGAGAATGATGGCCCTTTATATAGGAGAGGTGCCATACTAAGTTTTTGAATGTACAGTGGAGATTGAATCAAGATTGACGGCCTAGATTCAAACAACATTAAATACATTTATGATAGTATATTGCATTCCCGGATTACAATTTGTCCTATACGAAAAGGACAAAAAAATGACCCCTAGATACATTGAACTTAGACAAATTGAATACCCATTTAGCTATATATATGGAAAAGTCACTTTTTAAAGAATAATAGAGATAAAATAGCGTCACATGACCTTCTAAATATAGCATTATTTACAAGTGATGGGATTTAGATTTTCAATTTCAAATAATTTAACATTTTATGCATCTGCTTCCAAGTCTATTTTGTCTTCTTCAACCTTTTTGTTGTCGTAAGCCACCCAAGCTGCTAATGTTGGATTTATATCAATGGGCTCCACATATTTGATCTATTCTTATCTAAATATGAGGTTTTTGAGCTCCTGGTAATACTTAATATATACATCTTCCATTGATCTTCTGCTTTTCTAAAAATGTGACGAAGGAAGCCTAAAGATAACTGACATTTTCTAATTTTCCCACTATATTTAATGGAGATTGCCCATGAATAGCTTGATGCAATCTATTGTTGCTACATTTCTCATCAAGTAGAGTAAGATCATCAAAACCAGGATCTAGACACTCTCTCAAAGTATCATTTATTTCATAAATAATAGAAAGAAGTTGAGTATTTGCTTCTTTATACAACTCTTTAATCTTATCAAAGACATCCTTCTTCATTTTCATTTGTAGATACCATACCCCAAACTTATGTTACCACTCTACTGTAAGAATATTTTCTGATAACAAGGTTTCGTTGGTTAGCTCCCTTATTGCCTGCACTGTTGGGAACATGTGAGAATAATATTCTTCATAGGGCTCATATTCTTCATGTAATTCCACCCATCCTTCCCTCAATAGTCAGAAGTTCTAATGTAGCTTGACTACAAAGGTGATTGCTTTGTAGCCATCATTGTATACTCTGTCAAACCATTCTTGAATACCAACAACATTTGTTTTAATATCATTGAATCTGGCTAAGTCTTCTTTTGATAGCAAGGCCAGAGTCAATTTTGGTTTTCCTTCTGAATTCAATGGTCTCATTAAAAATTGGATGCAAGCCTTTAGTTCTTCATTCTGCTATTCTAATTATTGCTTTGTGAGCTCATCTTTATCCAACTGCTCAAGAATAGAGGAGAATGTACCTTTAAATTCATCAATTTTCTGCCCCCTAGAAGCTTGCCCCAAGTCAATAGTTGTGATAGTATAATCTTTAGCTCTGATTTGATCTTTATTCATATTGGCTGCTAGGATAGCCACCTCAGCAATTCTTGACCCAGGGGCATTCTTGTATATCTGAGATTGTATCTTAGCCTTCCTCTATTTCTTCAGCCTTTCTACTCTAGCTAAGATTGTATCCAAATCTAGTTTCATCATTTGCACTTGTGGCTCCTTAGCTCTAAGCCATTTTTGTAGCCAGTCTGGCATTGTTGAAGAGGAGTCTTCAGGAACATTAGGATGACTACCTTCTTTTGTTGGGGGACCATCTAGAATTTCTAGCTCTCTTTCAAACTCTTTATCATTGTCTTCTTCTCCATCTCTTTGTTGCTCAGTATCTTGCAGATTTTCCAATATCTCATACTGAGGATCTCATGGTACCTCTAGTGCCTTTGTCAATGGGACTATCGGATATTTCAACTATTTCAATGTTCATCATCTTGTAGAGGGATTTTTTATACACTTCTTTTTCAACCCTTTGTTCTTAAAGTCCTATCTTTGCACAAACCTTCTCAATTCTAGAAAATTGGGGTAAAGCCAAGTAGGTAGAATCTTTAACTGGATGACTTAAAGAACTAGGAAGCAATGACAATGAATGAGTGGGTAGTGAAGGAAGACTCACATGGGTTAGACTAGTGAATGATCCAAAACCCAATGAAGGAGGAATGGCAGTAGATGAAAGGATGGATGAGAAAGGAAGTGAAGAGGGAAATGAAAGAATGGTAGAGAGAGAGAGAGATAGAGGAAATGGGAGGCAAGGAGGTAGTGGCAATGGATAGTAGTGAAGGGGTAGAAGGAGTAGCAGCAATTGAGACAAGTGAAGTGGAAAGTCTTGAATCTAGTACCAATGGGCATGATGCAATTGCAGTATTAGTTCAAGAACTGAGGTAGATGAGGTGTCATGGGCAATAGAAGTAGTGCGAACATTAGCAGGAGTAGTGATTGAAATCCCTGTTGCTTTCATCCTTGGCCTTTTGGTTTTAGAACCCTCACCTGGTCCACTTGGCATAGATTTCTTGTATCCAACTCTTGTCCTCTTGGCCAATGGTGAACTCTTTAGATGTATCTTTAGGATAGTTTTCTTTCCTTTTACCCTTTCAGCTAATGGGATGTGTTCTTCACTATCTTTCTCTTTAGAAGTCTCTTGAACTTGCTCCTCAACATCTGGCACCTCCACTAGTTTTTCATCCTCACCATCTGACTCCTTTTTTGGTTTGAACTCTGTATAGGTTAACTATACCCCATTTTGAGTCATTGCTACAATTTGGGTTCTGACCCATATTTTGCTTAGCCTGATAGGTTCTTTCATGATCTCATCCAATAAGCTTTCTTCAACATTTGCCTAGTTTGGAAGGGGCACTAGGTGTTGATATTAGTTTCCCCAAGGTCCTTTGTCCACCACATTATCATCATTTGCCAATTGATCTGGTACCTCATAATCATCTACATAGTCTTCCCAGAAGTCTTCTAGATGTACCCTATGGAAAAGTCTCTTGGTAACATATTTCTCTATCACACCATAAGGATCAAAATGATTCCTCTTGACATACAAGTGAAAATTAAGAAGTTGTAGTTCTTTGTCAAAGGCTTCAACTGCTCCTAATGAAACACGTCCAAACTATCCTTTGCCTTGGAGCAGGGGAAACTTTACATTTTTTCTATGCAAGTGTTTTAATTTCTCTGCATAGGGGATCAATTACCTTGTCAATTCTAGTAGCACTACCTTATCTATCAGATATCTTGGTAGTCTGTAAGGCACTCCCATGAATCCTTGTACCCTTATGTAGGTGAACTTCTCAAACTGAATATACCATCTCACAAATTGGCTTACAACATTGATGGCCTCGGGAGAGATTCTTAAGGAGGTGGCTCCTTGAAGTATCCTTGTAATACACATGGTAAATGTTGTTATTATATGGAGCCTAATTAGATTCAGAGGTTAAATTTTCCCCACTTTTATCAGCACAGTTTCCCCCCAAATTATTTAAGCCATCAGGGGTTATTTTTCTATTAGCTAACTTAAAAAACCCTATTTTTGTAACCGACATAAAGCTTGATAAAAGCAGCTAAGGGTTAGGGTTTCGTTTGATGTATTGTAGCATTTTTATAGTGGTATTGAGTTGCAAGGATTAGTACTTGTAATTAGTTTGATTTATTGGATAATAATATTTCACTCTCTATTGGTGGATGTAGCCTACGTTTGGGTGAACCATATTAAATCTTGTCTCTCACTGTTATTATTTCTATGTATTTCCATTCCTCTGTTTAATCTTTATTTGCATTTAATTGATATCTTTTGTCGGTTAACCCTAACAAATGCATCATTTACCCTCTTGAAGTGAATCAATGACTGAGATATGGCAAGTTGAGTACAACACTCATATACTTTGAATTGCTCATCGCCCACAACTCCCAACTTTGATAGCCCTAGGTATTCATTTCTCCTTGCTAAGGCATAGACTACATATGATGTCCACCTGAAAGTCATCTTATAATTGAAGTTGGTGAAAGCTTCATGCATGCTATCACTCAAAATTTGAGCCCAATGTAATTTCATTGTTCCATGAATAATTTCCTCAATCAGTGTAAACATCCATCCCTCAAAGGTTGATGTAGAGGCCAGTCCATATATTCTTCTCAACAATGTAACAACATCTCCAATCTCATTACAAAAATCACTTCTGTAAAGTGTATGGGGGAGCTTGATGATTGTAGATCTCTTATGCTTCATCCATCCATCATTAATCTATTTTTTACACTTATCAATACCTTTCTTATAAGTTTATGCGGCATCTTTAATGGCCCTGGTATAGATGACATAGGATGCACTGAAATACCAAAGATCTCTCCTAAAGAGGGTGGACTTAAGTCTGCCAAGACATCTCCACTGATGGTCTGAATAGTCCTAGATAAAGGATCATATCTTTTTACAGAAGTTACTATCAATTTAGGGCATTGTACTGAAGTAGGGAATGCAATAGCCTTTGTAATCCCATTATCTCTAATCTTTTTAGCTAAGGGTGTAGGGTTAGGCCCAAATACTCTAAGTCTAAAATATTCCAGGTCAATATAACCTAGGTCTATGTCTCCTATGTTTGGCCATGTAGAGGATATTCTCGACTCAAGAGGAATTCCTTTAAACTTGTACTTCATGTTTTGTGCTCGAGTGGTCATTTAACCTAATGAATAGACCTCATAAGTTATGGTTGCCTTGATAGTTTGATTCCTAAGTCTAATTGGAGTGAGTTAGTGGTTATCCATCTTAAGTTACTAAGTTAAGATTCTCCTGGTATGTAATTACTATTAAGTCCTTGGAATTCAAATACAAAAGTAGAACACTTGTAGATTTAAATGATTTAGATTACCTATTACATGGGATAAGTAAACACGACAATATTTAAAGCCCACTAACCATGAAATAAATACCTAAAATTTTAAATGAAAACATGTAAAACATGATTAAATTACTTTTGCAACATCCATTTTATCTTAGCTGATTGCTCTAACTTAGTAAGATTGAAGAAAAACATCATTAACAACATTTTGCGTGATTTTTGGGAGTATAAGACCTTCTAGATAGAAAGCACAGATTTTCAAGGATACTGACCTTGTGCAGGTTTTGAGGTTGCCTGACCTAGTCGATGAGAGGGCATTATGGCACAAGGTCATTTTATCATTTGGTATAGATTTTAACCTTGTCTGACCTATCGCTAAAACTTGATGTCTTTGACCAAGTCCGTAGGTTAAGTTTCTAGTGCAAGTCAGATGGAATGGATTTTAGTACTAGGTTACTTACTATTTTTTTGCATGACTTTGGAGCTTATCAGTCTTGGTGCGAGTTTTGGGTCCAACTGACAAAGTCAGTGAGGGCATTATATAGCACAAGTCGAATGGACTCTTGTTTACCACAAAATAATTCCAAATATCTAGTGGATTTTTTTTGGGGGTTCTGACTGACTAACATGCCTTTGAGTTAAGTTTTAGGTCAGTCAAAGGCACTTTTAGTGCAAAGTCAAGGCACTTAGTTTTTGATGCATGGAAATCTCATGAGTTTACTGGAGATTTAGACAAGGTTTGACCGACTTACAATTTGTAAAGTTATTTTAGATGTGTCAAGGTTGTTTCCTATGCCCAAGATTCAACATGGATTTTGCTAAGGGTTTCAGCTGTTTGATGAACAAATTTTTGATCTCAGTACAAATGAGGATTTCATTAGTTCTAAAGATCAAATTCTAAGTCCTGCTACTCAAACTAGGGTTTCTAAATGAAGGGTTTCCCAAAATAAAATGTTTGCATACATATGATCTTATTTAACAAATTCATGAACATTTGGAAAATGAATTTAAATTGGTACATGAAACCCTTTACTACGATGTTTTAGTAAATCACAAAACCCTAATTTTTTAGAAATGAAACCTAGAATAGACACCTACCTGGTCACAGAGGATGGAAGTGGTGTAAATTTACAGATTGTACTATTCTTCTTACTCAAATTCACTAGCAATTCATTGTTAATCTGCTTCTCAATCTAGCCATAGATCTCTTCAATCAATCTTAGCATGCAAATGAACTTAACGATGGATTTTAGACCCTTTTTATTCCCCTATTTGGTCACCATTAATGCAGGAGGTATGACAGAGTTTCCCAAGGTGCTACAAAATTTACTTTAGGGTTTGCCTAAAAAAAATGACATTACTGACCTGATGTGGATTTTGAGTCTTACCAACCTAGTCAATAGAGATGATTTTTAGCACAAGTTCAGGCTCCTACCTAGATAGTGCTTTGTGCATGTTTTGACATCTTTGGACTTAGTGTAGAATTTGGTGACTATCAACTCAGTTAGAGGATTGGGATTTTAGTGCTAAGTCGGTGACTACTGATTTCAATGCTAAGTCAGTAGACTTAGGTTTTCACACTTGGTCAGTTGAGTGCAAATTTAGCACTAAAGTTGATAAGCTTGTTTTTTATTGCAAAAGTCCATCAGAGTGATTTTTAGCACAACAAATAGTTTTGACCTAATTTTTTAGGGAAATTATGGCTTGAATTGAACCCTTAGGAAATTTAGTAACTCATTGTTCACTCCACCTTATGAAGAATGCAACTTTGGTCCTCTAATGGAGTTGTTTGGTACATGTGGTGAGGACCTTAGGAATTTCCCAACTAACATAACACTCTAAGTGAAAATTTGGAAGAGGGGGTTCCCATTGGCGAAATGGGGCATGTGTGCAAGGCACAACAGATACTTTGGATGGTGGTTTTGATGAATGATTAAGGATACTTTGGATAGATTTAGATGATGGTTTTGGATAAATGATCAGGGGATATTTTGGATACTTTGGATAATGATTTTTGATAGGTGATATGAGGGATACTTTGGATAAGTATGGATGATGTTTGATAAATCAAATCAAAAGAGGGCAAAAAATAAATCTATATCTTGTGGATTCCAAAGGGGTTTTCCTCTCTTTACTTAAGGTCGACTAAGACACTTAAGAAAAATGGGGAAGGGGATTACTTTACTTGGGGTAGACAAGACCTCTAAGAAAAATAAGATCCTTAGAATTCACTAACTTAGGAGTAGTCTAGGCTCCTAAGCCAATCTATCCTAAGGTTGATAAGGATAATTTATAAAATAACTTAAGGTAGACAAATGCTTAAACTTTTTATAAATTAGAGGATGAAGGATGAGATCTAGGTTTAGGTTTGCACAAATTTGATTTAAAATATGATTATGGGATGTTGATTTAATTTGATTTAGATGCCTAATTTAGATAAAGTTGGTTGATGTTGGATGATGTTTTGATTTAGTTTGGATAAGATTTGGATAAATTGGATTAAGGTTTGGATGATTTGGATCTGGGTTGGATTATGGCTTCAAGGATATTGGGATTTTGATTTGGAGAAATTGGGATGAAGGGTTTGAGATGATGTTGATTTGAATTGGAATGGAATGAGGGTGAAGGTCCAAAGTGAAAATGGTTTCTAAGGTCAAATTGATGGATGTGGGATAATAGACTTGGACTAGGTTTTGGATGAAGTGAAAAATATTTTGATTTGGATGGAATCGAGACGAAACATTTGAATAATGGTTGATTTGGGTTGGAGTGGATGAAATGAGGGTAAAGGTCCAAAGTGAAAAATCAAGATATTCTTTAAGATCAAATGGTATGATATGGGAGGTGAAAATTTGACAAAGGATGGACTTAGATTAATGGATGATTTTTTTGATGGTTTTCAAGGATTACCACATCACAAAGATGATTAAATGTTTCTAGGAAGGTCAACTATAGTTTAATTAATGATGTTTTGTCATGAAGACAAAAGGTACTAAAAGATGACCCAAAGGTGCTAATAAAGGAACTTTATGTGTTGAAGTACAAGCTAAAGGCACTGACAGAGGGTACTTTGGCACTAACAGTCATGAAAAAAGTGTTGATAGAGATCCCAATGGTGCCAAGTAGAAGACTAAAGGCATTGTTTGTCTATTCAAAGGTTGAAATTGATTGATTTGGTGATAAATTTGGATCTTTTGGATTCAAAGGTTCTTGGTAAGCAATTAATCAAGCAAGAAAATGCAATGGCTTGATTCCCAAGGGTGGACTTGGATTGTTGGCTTGTACAGATTTTGATAAAGAAGACACACCATTCACATGACATCCTACAAATTATTTAGGTGGGAGTCTCACATCCAATGGACCCACTTTTAGAAAATGGTGACTTCCACCCCCTTAATACTATCTACCATTGCTTGGTTGGCTATAGAATGCAAGGTCATGAACCACCTTACACCTCTTACCTTAGAGATGAAATTTTTTGCCTAAGGTTTATCCCAACTCAACACAATGAAGGTAATAGCATGGGCTCTTCTCCTCCTACTATAGCGATGTACCGTGGATGTGACGGTTGAAAATTCTTATTCTAGGATTGTACAATCTTCTAGGGAGTACTTGATATATACAAGGTATGTGAGGCACAAACCATGAACACTAGTCCATTGAAGGGATGTGAAATGAAGTAATTAAGCAAGCACCATTTCACGTTATGTTCAGAATCACTTGGGGCCCCAAGGCTAGCCCAATGACAATGCAACTAGATTGGGGTACAAGTTTCCTTCTCCCCCCTTTGATATACCCCACCGATACATATGGTTGAAGTCATCTCTTGGGGTGATGAAATCCCCAAGAAAGCTGCCTAAGAAGATATTACCCCTTGCTTTTGATCACCCAAGATCACACTAGGCACAAGGGTAGAGCATATGCAAAAAAGAGTAACCCCTTCGAGATACACTTAAAAGAAAAGAAAGTTTGCAAGTAGACTTTTGATCCCCAAGATCACCCTAAGGTGTGAGGGGAGAGCACACATCTACAAGCAAACAAGACAAATAAAACAAGTTAAATTTTCCGCTACTCTAACTTTAGTGTAACTACAAACTAGTGATTAAAAAAAACTTTGACAAGCAAATTTGCACCAAAGAAGATAGTAGTTTATTAAAAAAATCTTGGACAAACATTCTAGATACCTACACAAATAAGTTAGACCCCTGCAAAAGCATGTAAACTCTGTTAGAAAAAAGGCACTAAAATAGAAACAAAAAGCATTGACAAACAAACAAGCTTCACTAAACATAGGGCTAATGGCACTAAAACAAACATTATATGTGCTAAAATAGAGACAAAAAGTGCTATAATAAAACCTAAAAGCACTAAAATATAAACTCAATATGCTAAAATAGACTATGAATGTAGTAAAACATACTCAAATTGCACTAAAATAGATCAAATTGTGCTAAAAAGATGAAAAGTAGTTTTATATCTATCTATCATCTGTTAGAGAAACTGACTGTATGGTTTTGGGTGCTGAAGGTGCTAAACTAATAGAATATGAATGACCTACACAAAAAATAGAGATTTCTTTCTTCCAAATGGTCAAACAAGGTGTTAGAGGACATGCAAGGTTAGTCCAGCAAGATCATGCAGCAGTTCTTGAACCCAAAATAGAGCTATGATGTCAAATGTGCAAGATAAAGTTAGCCTAAGTGTTTTCCCCAAAATATTTTAGATTAGTGATATTTTAACAACTCAAGGTCTATAAACTCTATTAAATGAGAAAACCAGAACCTACACATAGTGGTTAGTAAAAAATCAAAGATTAAAATGCTTTTGAGATAAAGATTTTTGATACTATCACATGAAAAGGTTCTAAAACAAGTTTAAAAAGTGCTATGACAGAGATGAATAGTGGTAAAATAGGTTCAGAAGGTGCTACAATAGAGATGAACGATGCTAAAACAATGACGATATGCACTACGATAGATAAAAATAACATTGAAATAGTCTCAGAAGGCACAAAACCATGAGCAGAGGGTGCAACTGCAAGAACTAATTGTGCTAATCTGACCTACAACGTCAAAATATTCCACAAAAACTCACAAAAAGGTTAGATTTAGGGATAGGGGTCCCACCAGGCATGCCAAATGAAGATGAAAAAGATTCAACAAGACTAAAAGCATGAAAGGAAAACTAAAAATGAAACATTATACCTTCCAAGCCCTTGAATCTCCCTCACTCCTTGATAAGGTTTAGGAGAAGTGCACCCAAAGTCCTCCTAGTTTTACTTAAATGTGAATTATGGATGTGGATTGCTATCAAATTGAACACAATTTTAGCATAATAAGGCTATGATGAGATGAGATGAGGACATATTTTGGCATGGTAATGTTGCTTCAAACTTGGATATGAAAATGGCTTGTGAGTGCCTGTATTTATAGGACAATTGGAGGGGAAATGGGATCAATGTCTACGATTTAAAGTTCAGATCTAATGGCGGAGATGAGAAGATGAGATGGAAGATTGTGATTATTTTGTAATTTATTATTCACCTTGGAAAGGATTAGCATTAATTAGGATCAAGACACATGAGGAAATACAAAATTAATTTCCTTGGGAGGTGTTGGAATTAAAAATTCAAGTTTATTGGTGAATGGGATGACATGTGACCACATATGTGTATTTTGTAAGCACCTATGTGAGATCTTTGCATAAAAAAGAGCTCTGACATGAGAGAGGAAAGGTGAGGTGGAAGGGCCATGTGGTCCCTTTGAAATAAATTTTTTTATTCAAAGGGTGTGGGAGAAGGTGTTAAGCAAGGTTTGACCCACTTAATTAAGTGATTAATTTAATTAATTTGGCTATAGAAAATTAGTGAGTTGGCTAACCAGGGGTTAAAATTAATTAAATAATGATTTATTTAATTAATTTTAGTCTAGGGGTTATGTAGGTTAGGGTAGCTAATTAAATAATTAATATTTATTCAATTAGGCTAGGTTTAGGCTATAGGCTAGGATAGATTAATTAAATATGTTTTATTTAATTAATAAGGTTTAGGAGATGGAGAAATTAACCAAATAAATATTTAGAATATTTATTTATTTAATGATGAATGAAGTTGTAAGGTCTAGTGATGAATTAATTGAATTAATTCATTGTTATGGATGAATTTTGGTAAATGGCTAAGGGTGAATGGTTAAGGATGGATTAGGGTTAATTAATTAAATAATTTTGATTTTAATTAATTAATTGGTGAAAGGTGTAAGTTAGAGTACAATTGATGTGGGAAAATGGGTAATGTGGTCAAGACATTTTCAGGTGTCTACAAACATGTAAAACATGCAAAACCATATTTTTATAAATACAAAACCAGTTGAACATCCAAAAATTCACACCAATGAAAAAGATCAAATATGTCATTTAAAACAATGGAATACCATAATTCTACAACCCACATATTTTGGTTAACATGTAAAACCTACAAAACCATCTCTCTGTAAATTTGAAACTACTTAAACATCTAGACCTTCACACCAATGAACAAGATCAAAATGTCATATGAAACAATAGAATACCACATATCTACTAACCCATGGTCTTTCAAAATAAGAAAACTATAAAACCTACATATCCTTAAAATAAAAGTAATATGAAAAAGGCAAAACCAAGTTGTTCAGGAGTGTCCATATCATAGAAATACAAACTCCACAACCCACATGCAACTAGTGGAAAATCATCTAGTGCTTTCATCTAACCAGGGACTAAAACCATGAACTTAACATAAGTACTCCATACAATAGTCCAAATAGTAGGTGTTTCCCATGAGACTAGAGGGCAAAAAACACTCACCCAACATGAACATTGTTTCACTATCATGCCCGTATCAGGCCCACCTTTATGCCAACCATATAAGTGGGCAAAAATGGTGGAAACATTTTTTTTTCTAAGGAATTTGAATTAAACTAGAAAACTAAATTGCAATATCATCTAATCACTCACTTATGTGTCACGATCATGTATTGGTTTGCTGATATTATTCGCTTGTTGCAAATATCCTAAATATCAATGTCTCAAGTTATGGTTTGGGAAATGTATTTAAATAGATCATGTAATTAATCTATGAAGTTACTTGATTTAGAAATCCACCATTTAAATTAAAATTAACCCCATCACAATTATAAAATAACTTCTTAAATAAAAGATTAATAGAGAATTTTAACAAGGTAATAATTAATTTAATATATATCTATTTTTTTCACACCTATTTAAATAAAGCATATTTAATTTACTACTTAGTAATTAACCCCCATTTGAAAAAAAATTATAATCTAAATACTTTTAATAATAAATCAATTGAATCCTAATAAACAAATGTCCATTGACACCAAGAAGAATGTTTAAATATTTTGTTAGACTTAGTCTATAGTGTTTCCCTAATAAAATCCTTGACCAAGCTAATTAAACTTAAAGAACTCAATATTGCATTAATGTATAAATTACGAATAATTAAATATTTTCTCTAACAAAAGATAATAACATTAGAACACATAAAAATAATAATACTTCAATACATGATTAAATTCCCATTTGTTAAATTAATTAAACATATCTATTTCATTTAATTAATAAGGACATTTAATTTATTATTACTAGTAAGTTACAACTTGCAAATTTGATAATGCCAAAATATTTAATACAAACTAATTCTTTAACCTCAATTCAACCAAAAATCATAATTGAAAATTAATTTCTTTTAATAATAAAATCAACTAAATCTTTCCCTTTATTTCAAATTTCAAAACAAAGCAAGTTATTTTCATTTAATTTCTATTTTAAAAGGATAATCCAAATCTTTTTCTTTAAGGCAATAAAGCAAGCTTTTTCTATAAAATTAAACAACAATTTCTTTTTTTATATATCATTTGACTTTTTGCATAAATCAATTCATTCTTTTTAATAATAAATAAACCTATTAAATCTTTTCATTGTTTCCTAATAAAATAAAATGATTTCATCCATTTTATTCATATTTCATCCATTTAATTCATATTTAGAAATAAAGAAACTAGATAATCAATTTACTTCTTTCCATTTTAACACACTTTTATTTTTCATAATATAAGAATAACAATTCTTTTATAATTTCCGTTGAGATTTTCTATATATTAAATAAACTATACTTATTGTCTTTTATAAAAAGAATCATTTCTTTTTCTAATAAAATATAGGACAAAAATCTGTTTCCTTTGAAGAAATCTAATAAATTTTTTTTTTTCCATTTAAAACAATTCTTTTCTAATTACAAGTAAACTATAATCTTTTATTTAAAAATTAATTTTCTTTTAATAATAAAATAATCTTATCCCTTCCATGAAATAAAATTAAATATTTTAATTAAAAAATCTATGAAATTATTCTAATTTCTATCTTGAAATAAAACAACTTGATAATAAAACTCAAATCTTTTTCTTTTGAAATAAATACTTTTAATATTAAATCAAATAACTCATTTTAATTTTGAAAAGGATGATTAATCTTATTCAATTTCTATTTGAAAATTGAACTTACTAATATTTCAAAACAAAGACTAATTTATTTAATCTTTTCATCTATATAAATTTGTCTATACTCATTCATGCAAAAATGGGTTTTTTGTTTGTGTATGTGCAAGGTAAATTTCAAGAAGGCCAGAAGGCAACAATTTTAAATTTATAATAATTTGTTCTTCTATTAAATTTATTCCATATGCTCAACATGTTGTCTAATTTGATTACATAGTAGAGGGTCTTAACACAACATATGTATATAAATGGATTTCTCAAATATATACCCTACAACAATAATTAAAGGAATAAAAAATATAAATATTTATATATACACTTACAAACATTAGTTAAATCCATAGATCAGTAAAATAGAAAATAATCTCAACTCTATAAAACAATATTTTTTATTTGTAGATTCATGATAAAACATGTAAATCAAATTTTGCCATTGTTAACAATCAATTTTTTTCATGGGAGAATAACACGGATATAAATAAGATAAAAATTGTAAAATCATCATTAACCAATAACAACAACTTACATATGGCAACCTTGCCAACAACCCAAATTCACATTTATACAATGGCAACATGCCATGAAGTACAAACAAGTATTTCTTTTCTCTGGATAATTGTAATAGTTTTTTTGACTTTTGAAACCTCCAAAAGACTTCATTGATTCTGCAACAAAATAACCAATTGAATGGCCAAGACCTACTCTCCACCCTACCATAGGGATTGTTTCACAATCCCACCCCCGAGCAGGAGACTCTAAGAACTGGAAAACACATATGTAACCACTTAAATTCCATAAACCATAAAAAATCCAATATCACAGAACACAAACTCCCATAGGTTGACTCATGAACACAAGATCCAAACTAGATCCAGAACAGGGGGAGAGATGGGATAATCCTCCCTTTTGGGGAACAAAATAACAACTTCCATACAATATCATACTTCACAATAACACAACCTCCATCACCACCAGCACTTATACCTTCTAATCACACACACCTCCATATAATATCAAAACCCAAAACATTATTTTATCACCACATATCCATATAATATCACAACACAACCCAAATCATAATTTTATCACCACATCTCCACAATATTCCAACTACAACAACCATTGAATCATCATTATACCACATATTGCAAAAATCAATTTTTCCCCAAGAGAGGCTCCATGCCTCTCTCTACCCCAATACTTGGGAGGCTCTCATCAGATGTGGAGGGATTCTCCCATTACAACCCTTAACCCACAAGAACAAAAATATAAACACATAAACCAAGACTTCCATAAACATCACATACATAAATTTTACAAAAATTTAAAAAAGAGGATATAAAATCCTACCTCAACTCCCCAAGTTAGGGTGGGCCCAAAAACTAGAATGAAACAAGAATCTTGCTCATGAATTCACAATCCAATTTCCAAATCCAAACTTCTCTTCAAAATCTTCTCACCAAAATTCTCTTCAAATTCTCCCCATATATTTTCTTTTCCTGAAAAATCCCAAACTCATGCACATAAAAAGTATACTTTTTCCCAAAAAACCCTCTTTTCCCATAAATAAACAAATAAAACTCAAAAGAACCAAAAAGTAGGAAACTTTCTTTCTTTTTCCCAAAAGACAACTCTTTTTAAAAAATAATAATAAAACAATTCCCTTATCCTCATCCCACAAATAAAACAATAAATTAATATAAATAAATAAATTTAAATCACACAAAATAATTGAAATTTAAATAAAAATTATAAAAAATGGAATAACCACAACCAACACACAATTAAATAATTAATTTCACAAGACACTTTAGCCTTCACCCCTTCCATGGGTTAGACTGGGTTAATGGGGTATCACATGATGGATTCTTGCAGTCTCTGAAAACTTAATGATCTTGACCACCCACCTACATACTTCATTTTTGAATATCAACATGTCAAGGAATGTATAGCCGAAGCAATATGAAAAATCCATAACAAAATAATTAATTATTCTAACTCATTTATGAGCACATACTTTAGATGATTTATTTAATGACTATCATACAAACATCTTGCTCATCCAAAAATTTCTTTTTCAATAAATAAATAATAATCCAATAACATCTAGTCATGAGTTAAATTATAAAGTCCAAAAGATCATTCTCATAGAGTTCATAATGTCCATAAAGTTCAAATCTAGAATTGTTGCAAGTATGGGTTTAACCAGTGTTGTCATTGATGTCAACATACTCATGTTGCATTAATGAGAGATTGGAAGAGCTGAACACTAAGGATATTGAGTAAATTAGTCTCAGTCAAGAACAGTGAAGAACAGTGATGACAGCAAGGCAAAAGCTCAAGACAGGTTGAGGATTAGAAGATGCAGATTAAAGGGTTTGTGGATATGAGTCTTAAGATGTTCCAGTTAAGATTTTAGAGGTCTGCATGAAGATATGAAGAAGTTGTGATCGATCAAGTAGAACCAGTCTTGGGAGATGTTCAGAAGTGACAGAGCATTACAGAAAGGTCCGGTGGGATCCAGAAATACATTATCCTATTCTGAGGATTAGAAGGGGTGTCGGGGAAGTTCTTATGATGTGTAATCTCTATTTGATCATGGTTTGAAGGTCCAGAAGCATCCACTCCCTTGTAATAGTAATGACAGATTGTGTTCTTGAGGTTCTGGAAGCAGGAGAGAGAGATTTCAGTAAGTAGAGGAAGTGCGGATGTTCCTGGTGATCCAGGGAAGTTTGTGGAGATCCTTGGATCATGTTCAGTTTGTGTTGTCGGTCCACATTAGAGTTGGAGCCTAAAATTGAAGAAATACTTCCGGATGAAGGTGTTCTTACTTAGGCTGGCCGACCGGATGAGTTATTCATCTTGCAGATGTTCTTGTGGATGTGTGCTAACTTAGATGTTTGTTCCTAAGTTGATGTCATGTATAAATAAGGGATTGCAAAGTCATTTCAAGGTGTGACTTGTGGAGATGAGGGTGTGGTAGCAAGAAGAAGAGCGAAAAACAGAGCAGAAGCTTTGGGCTTAAATGGAACTGACTCAAGCATGGTGAAGATGCTATCTTCCAGTTCAAGTATGTGATAATCATTCTTTTGTAGACATCGTGTCTCTTGTAGGCAGTGAGCCTCTTGTGAGAAGTGTGCTCAGGCAGTGAGCCCTAATTGGCATGTGCCATTTTGTTCCTTCTATTCTTCCAACAGAGAATACAATCTTGGGTTAATCACCCCGTGGTTTTTCCCTTAACTGGGTTTTCCACATCAAAATCTTGGTGTCTCTTGTGTTAATGGGTTATCTACTCTTGATTAAATGCATTAAGTTTATTGTTTGATTTATTGTCATCCTGCTAAGTGAATTTAAGTGTTGAAAGTAAAGAAAGTTTTGGACAACTGATTCACCCCCCCTCTCAGTTGTCTGCTCTAAATCTAACAATTGGTATCAGAGTTGAGTTCCTCTAAAAGGAGCTTAACCACTTGAGGAGATCCAAGATGTCGTCCTACAAGAAGGATAGTCTGAAGTTTGATGGAACTAACTTTGCTCTTTGGAAAGGTTGCATGGAATGTCACTTGCAGTGTATGGGATTTGCGTACTAGTCTATGGTTAAAAAGGCCTATGTACCTCCACAGGGTGGTCCGACAACCCTAAATGAAATCACGGATACTGAAAACAATTTGTAGACCAAAGAGGCTCTATTAAGCGTGCTATATGATTCAGAACTCTCAAATGTTATTGATCTACCAACTGCCTTTGAGATCTGGAATAAACTGAAACTTTTGCATGAAGGAGATCAGTTTGTCAAATGTGCAAGGTTACAAAGTCTAAAAGGGAAATTTGAAAAATTGAAGATGAGAGATGATGAAAATATTACCACCTTCATGCCAAGAGTAAATGAGTTGGTTTGTGGAATTAGAAATGTAGGTGAAACCCTGAGTGAAGATGACATTGTTGGCAGAGTTCTCAAATCCCTTCCCGATTCTTATAAAATGAAGGCTTTTACAATTGAAGAATTCAGAGCTCATACAAAGTTACAAGAGATCAATTGATTAGTAAGTTGGCTACTTTTGAAATGGCTGAGTTTGGAGATGAACCCCCAAAGATTAAATCTGTATTCAAAGCTAGTTCCTCTGTAAAAGGGAAACAAAGATTTGATCTGGGAGAAAACTCTTCAAGGAACCTATCATGGTATGAAAAAGCAAGAAAAGACTTGGAAGAAGAAGCTGAAACTTCTCATCTTGAAGCTCTTACTGCTAAGAGACTGCCAAGAGGATCCGGTAAGTATGAAGGAAAATTACATTTTAAGTACTTTAACTATAATAAAATTGGTCATTTTGCCTTAAGATGTCCGGAAAGATTTTCAAGACCAAATCCTAACAGACTAAGGTTTCAAAAGAATTGTTACTATGTTCATGAAGGAGATGATAATGAAGGAGTAATAGATGATAAATCAGAGACAGGAAATAAATCCGGTAATGAATGGGTGTTTATTGCCATCAAAGAAGAGGAACCTATATTCTCTATATCTATAAATCATAAAGTTGAAGAAAGAGCTCTGGCTGCCCAAGTTGAAACAAAGGATGATTGGGTCATTGATAGTGGATGCTCTCACCATATGATAGGTGACAAGAATAAGTTCTTAATGTTGGAAAAGTATGAAGGATAAATTGTAAAGTTTGGAGACAATTCTACTGGCAGAATCAGAGGTAGAGGAACTATTTCTCTTGATGGAAAGAACAAAATTGGTAATGTACTGTATGTTGAAGGTTTAAAGCACAATCTTCTTAGTGTTGGATAGCTGGCAGACAAGGACTATGATCTCAGATTCAGGAATGGAAAGTGCAAGATCTTTGAAAGTTCCAGAACATAGATTACATCTGGTACTCAAACTAAAGGAAATATCTTCCACTTGGTTGGTACTACTAAAAGTTTCTTATTTGCTCAAATTGATCAGAGTTGGTTATGGCATAGGAGGATGTGTCATGTGAATTTTGATAATATCATCAAGATAAGCAATACTCAGGCTGTAAGAGATCTTCCAAAATTAGTGAAACCTACTAATAGCTTGTGCAAAGAATGTCAATTGGGGAAATTGAGCAAAATCACATTCAAAAGTAAGGAATTGTCTTCTACCAGACTGTTGGACTTAGTTCATACTGACCTTTGTGGTCCGGCAAGAGTTAGGAGTATCCAAGGTGATAGGTACTTCATGTTGCTAATTGATGACCATTCCCAGATTATCTGGGTAACGTTTTTGAAAGAAAAATCAAAAGCACTTGAGAAATTCAAAATATTCAAGGCCATGGTGGAGAATGAAACTAGATTAAAATTGAAATGTTTGAGGTCTGATAGAGGTGGAGAATTCACATCCAGTGAGTTTATAGACTTCTGTGAAAAACATGGAATAAAGAGACAGTTGTTTGCCCCTAGAACTCCACAGCAGAATGGAGCAGTTGAGAGAAAGAACCAGACCATCCAGGAAGCATCTAGGACCATGATGATGGAAGCAAATGTTCCTCAAATCTATTGGAGAGAAGCTGTCAGCACTGCAGTCTACACTCTCAATCGAGTTCAAATCAGAAACAATATCAGTAAGACTCCTTATGAAGTTTAGTTTGGCATTACTCCCACTGTGAGATATTTCAGAGATTTTGGTAGCAGATGTTACAGTAAAAGGGATGAAGATCTAGGAAAGTTTGATGCTAGAAGTGATGAAGGAATATTCTTGGGTTACTCTACTCAAAGTAAAGCATACCAGTGTTACAACAAGAAACTGAAAAAGATTGTGGAAAGTGTAAATGTGAAGGTGGATGAAGAAGTTGAAAGATCCTCAAGAATTCATGACTATAATGAAGACAATCAAAATGATGTTTAGATTCAAAGTATCCAATCCTCTTCTAAGAAACAAAGTCAAGTTGATTTGGTAAATCAGGAAGAGGAGATAAATCTCAATGAGACTGATCAAGAGTTAGTGGTGCAAGAAACTCCTAAAGTTCCAAGGTATGTAACTCCAAACCATTCTGAAGATCAAATCATAGGTGACAAAAGCAAAGGAGTGCAAAAAAGGAGGAAAATTGCTCAAAATTTAGATGAGTATTGTCTAATTTCTAAGATTGAACCTAAGACAATGAATGAATCTTGCAATGATGAAAATTGGTCAAAAGCAATGGAGGAAGAACTAATGCAAATTGAGAAAAATCACACTTGGGATCTTGTTCCCAGATCTAGAAACAAGAATGTGATTGGAACCAAATGGGTCTTCCGGAACAAACTAAACGAAGCTGGTGAAGTAATCAGAAATAAAGCTAGATTGGTCTGCAAGGGTTACTCTCAGATTGAAGGAGTTGATTTTGAAGAGACTTTTGCTCTGGTGGCAAGAATTGAAGTAGTCAGATTATTTCTTGCATTTGTTTCCTTCAAGGATTTCAAGGTGTATCAAATGGATGTCAAATCTACCTTCCTAAATGGTAATTTGGAAGAAGAAGTGTACATTGAGCAACCAGATGGATTTCAATTATCTGATCATGGTGACATGGTCTACAAATTGAAAAAGGCACTATATGGATTGAAGCAAGCCCCAAGAGCCTGGTATGAAAGATTGGATAAGCATCTCTTAAAGATTGGTTTCAACAAAGATACTACTGATAGTAACTTGTATTTCAAAATTGATCATGAAAATATCTTAATTGTTGAAGTATTTGTTGATGATATCATTTTTGGAGGAAGAAATAGTATGTGTAAAAATTTTGCAAGTCAAATGAAAAGTGAGTTTGAGATGTCCATGCTTGGAGAAATGAATTTCTTTTTGGGCCTACAAATTACTCAAACAAAGAAAGGAATCTTTATTTCTTAGTCAAAATATGTGAAAGAATTATTAAGGAAATTTGGGATGGAAGACTCAAAGCCAATGAACACTCCAATGGAAACCGGATGCAAGTTGAGCAAAGATGATGACTCTCCCAAGGTTGATCAGACAAAGTATAGGTCAATCATTAGAGGATTGTTGTATCTCACTCAAACTAGACCAGACATTATGCAGGTTGTTGGTCTTGTTGCTAGATTCCAAGCTGATCCTAGAGAATCTCATGTTATGGAAATCAAGAGGATTTTTAGATATCTAAAGGGGATAGTTGAGTATGGGTTGTGGTATCTTAAAGATCATGATTTCTCTCTTCATGCATATAAAGATGCTGATTGGGCCGGAGATGTAGATGACCGGAAGAGTACCAGTGGTGGAGCATTCTTTTTAGGAAAAAGATTGGTTTCTTGGCTAAGCAAGAAATAAGAGGCAATATCCTTGTCTACAACTGAAGCAGAATACATTGCAGTAGCAGCTAGCTGTACTCAAGTTTTTTGGATGAAGTAGATGCTAAGAGATATTAAAGTAGAGTATGAGGAGCCCATCACAATTTTTTGTGATAATTCAAGTGCAATAAATATTTCTAAGAATCTGGTGTTGCATTCTAAGACTAAGCATATATCTACCAAGCTTCACTTTCCAAGAGAGCAAGTGAACAAGGATGAAGTCAGACTGGAGTATGTGCCCTCCAAGGATCAGATTGTAGATATCTTCACTAAACCTCTTCCCAAGGACTCTTTTGAGTATCTTAGGGAGAAGTTAGGGGTTATTGCCCCTCCGGTGGTGAACTAAGATGCACTAATGTGCATCAATCCGGTGGTTATCACAGTCATAATCTTGTGATCCGGATTGATGTTGGGGAGTTGCTACTCAGGGGGAGCAGCAGGTGTGATTCTGATTGCAAGAATGTGCCCTTTGCCATTGATGTCAAAGGGGGAGAGAAGACATGTGAAAAAGAAGTAGTTGATGACCAAAAGGAGAGGAGTACAGGAAGAGAAGACATGTGAATAGTTGTTGTTAATAGTGGGAGTTGTGACGGGAAGGAGAAGTTCTTGTCTTGATGGTTTTTCACATCATATGTTGCCATCAATGACAAAGGGGGAGATTGTTGCAAGTATGGGTTTAACCGGTGTTGTCATTGATGTCAACATACTCATGTTGCATTAATGAGAGATTGGAAGGGCTGAACACTAAGGATATTGAGTAAATTAGTCTCAGTCAAGAACAGTGAAGAACAGTGATGACAGCAAGGGAAAAGCTCAAGACAAGTTAAGGATCAGAAGATGCAGATTAAAGGGTTTGTGGGTATTAGTCTTAAGATGTTCCAGTTAAGATTTCAGAGGTCCACATGAAGATATGAAGAAGTTGTGATTGATCAACTAGAACCAGTTTCGGGAGATGTTCAGATGTGATAGAGCATTACAGAAAGGTCCGGTGGGATCCAGAAATACATTATCATATTCTGTGGATTAGAAGGAGTGTTGGGGAAGTCCTTATGATGTGTAATCTCTATTTGATCATGGTTTGAAGGTCCAAAAGCATCCACTCCCTTGTAACAGTAATGACAGACCGTGTTCTTGAGGTTCCGGAAGTAGGAGAGAGAGATTTCAGTAAGTAGAGGAAGTGTGGATGTTCCTAGTGATCCAGGGAAGTTTGTGGAAACCCTTGGATCATGTTCAGTTCGTGTTGTTGGTCTGCATTAGAGTTGGAGCCCAGAATTGAAGAAATACTTCCGGATGAAGGTGTTCTTACTTAGGCTGGCCGACCGGATGAGTTATTCATCTTGCGGATGTTCTTGTGGATGTGTGCCGACTTAGATGTTTGTTCCTAAGTTGATGTCATGTATAAATAAGGGATTGCAAAGTCATTTCAAGGTGTGACTTGTGGAGATGAGGGTGTGGTAGCAAGAAGAAGAGTGAAAAATAGAACAGAAGGTTTGGGCTTAAATGGAACTGACTCAAGCATGGTGAAGATGCTATCTTCTAGTTCAAGTATGTGATAATCATTCTTTTGTAGACAGTGTGTCTCTTGTAGGCAGTGAGCCTCTTATGAGCAGTGTGCTCGGACAGTGAGCCCTAATTGGCATGTACCATTTTGTTCCTTCTATTCTTCTAACAGAGAATACAATCTTGGGTTAATCACCCTGTGGTTTTCCCCTTAACTGGGTTTTCCACATCAAAATCTTGGTGTCTCTTGTGTTAATGTGTTATCTTCTCTTGATTAAATGCATTAAGTTTATTGTTTGATTTATTGTTATCCTGCTAAGTGAATTTAAGTGTTGAAAGTGAAGAAAGTTTTGGACAACTGATTCACCCCCCTCTTAGTTGTCTGCTCTAAATCTAACAATAATGTTTATAGCATAAAGCATAAATGTCCACACACATAAAACATATAAAAATCAAATCAACATATTCAAATAGTCTAAACTAGAGTAACTAAAGTAGCTGAAAAAGATGGGCCTCACAATGACCATTCAAGAGGATACACACATATTGTCAAAATGGAGATCCAAATCACTACCATAGGACCAACTCCATAAAGCTCCATTTAACCTTGAGCCTCAACTGCCCAACATAGATTCTATTTATAATATTCATCTAAGAGTTACCTACCATTGGCTCTAATACCAAATGTTGGAAAGAGCAAGTGTGAACAAGGTAATTTGTAGCTATCTTGTTTTTAACTATTTTCAAATCTTAAAATTAATCATGGGTGGTGTTGCAAATATGAAACTTATTTTCAAAATTATCCAATTTAGATATATTAGTGTTTAAAAAAAGTTTAGTCATTAAGGTATGAACAAATTAATAAAGGATGTTGACACATAGTTTATGTTGAGAAACCCTTGCAAAAAAAAGCTCCACATCCAAAGAGATATTATGCTTGTATTAATTATTGTAATCAACTTTACATAAACACTAAAATTTTCTCTAAATTCTAGTAGCACTTTGTTAATCCTTCAACTTCAAAAACCTGTGATAATTTGTACCAACCAAAGGCAGCATTATATAGAAGCCATGGATCTCAAAATACAATGAATTGTATCTAGTAACAAGAGAATATTTCCCATGCAAAAAACATGCACTCAATATTGTGAACTCCAATATTGCATGGTAGAAATCACCACTTAACTAAAAGTCTCAACATGGGGAACCAAGAAGTCCCCATCAAACTCAGTCAATATATGTGTTAAGTGACAACAATAATATAGAATTGAATGTATCTTCTTGAGTGCCTAACAACTAATTAAACTTAGTCAACTGAAGTACTCCAACTCACACCAATGTCATGCAAACAACATGAACTACTTGGTGTCCCCAATATGGATCTATAACAACCTATTTGTATCATGCAAGAGCTATATAACAACTTGTAGCATTATGTAAGAGTCATGCAAAGCTTGGAACCTGAGTTAGAGTGACATGCAAGACATTGTTAGCTACCGTTGCACCAAAAGATCAAGCTATTAATGCCTGATGCAACCACTTGACTTAACAAGCATGGGAGGCAGTTAAGCCCTTGTCACAAACCACTGCAGCACTATGCTAAACAAGGAGACCAAGGGCCACACTTTGCAACAATCCCCCCAACACAAGTGCGGGGTTTTAATCTATGACCTCGGCTCTGATACCAATTGTTAGCTATCGTTGTACCAAAAGATCGACCTATTAATGCCCGATACAACCACTTGACTTAACAAGCACGGGAGGTGATTAATCCCTTCTCGCAAACCACCGTAGCGTTGCATTGAACAAGAACACCAAGGGCCACAACTTGCAACAAACACATGCATCACCATATAAGTGCATGCAACTGACATGCAACAACATGCAAGCATGTGCAAGTACATGCAACAACATGCAAGAACATGAAAAAACATGCAAGTGACATGAAGCAACATGCAAGTCCATCCAAGCTCATACAAGTGACATACAACAACATGCAAGTCTGTGCAAGCTCATACAAGTGACATGCAACAGGATGCAAGTCCATGCAAGTCCATGCAAGCTCATACGAGTTCATGCAAGCAACATGAAAGTATCATGCATCTCTAACTCTGATGTTAACTCCCACATAAAAATCACACAAGGTATATGCAACATTATCCACTCATGCAAAAAAAAACCTAACTATAAGTCCACATTGGATTCTCCTCCAAAGTAGGCACCTCTAATGGGTACCATCTCCTAGAAGTTATCTCCAAGTCAACATGGACTTTTAGAAAGCAACTGCCAGTCTCCATGGGCTCCACTTCCAAAGTGGGCACCCATAATGGGTCCCACCACATAGAATGTATCTATAACATGTCAAAGTGAAATAATTAATAAATAATTTGTCCCTCAAGTATCTATGTGTTCAAGAACACTTTCCAAGAATCATGGAGACACATAAAATAACTTAGGATAACAATGTTGTTAGGGATCCGTGTTTAACCCTTCTCTTTACTTTGTTAGTATATTACATTTGGACGCATATGCTTTGTAAGTTATCCCGTAAGTATATTGTATTATCCCACATTCATGGGAAGTAATAGTTGTTTAGATTTGACTTAGTATATAAGTACATTTTGAGGCCAATGAAGGTATCCACGAGTTTATTGTATTGAGCTTGCTCAAAGAAGGTTGCCCCCTCGAAGTGGCCTATGATCAATAAATTTCTTCTGTGTTCTACTATTTATATTATTTCATGTTTTTTTCATTATATTGTTGCAAGAGGTTCCTCTCATCTGGTATAAGAGGGCTTTCTTGGGCTCCCTGGGTGCAATTTCTACCAAAAAAAATTTCGCAGTGGCCTCCAAGCACTGTGATTATTGTAGTAGTTTTTTTTTCTGTACATCTGTATTGTTCATTTCAATTACAGGTTTGGATGAGGGAATAATCCCTATCTACATAACTATGGGAAGTGCCTAGGCATAGCCCTAAAACTCATTGTGAGGAGTACCATAGGAACCCTGAAGTAGCTGGCCCATTGAGAGGACCTGCCAGCGAAAAGGGCAATGACCCTAACCTGATTGACTAGTTCCCATCTGTGAGGTAAACCAAGAGCTATCATTTGTGGCAAAGCGGTTATCAGTTTTACCTAAGCTGTGGAGTGAGGGGTACTACCCCAATACGCAAGTCGTTAGACAACATTCGTATCTGAAGGAATCCCCTGAACCTTTAGGAAGTCAAACTTACCTAGGGTCCATATCTATTACCAGCTGACAAATTGCTGATTGAATCTATCCATAGCCATTGCAGATCTTGTTGTAGATCATTTCCAGAAAAAAAAATAAAAAATAAAAACTAAAAAGTAAAAAAATTTCTATTTTTTTTCCATATCTTCCTTACTTTCGCTCCGTTTCTTCTAAAACTTCACTGGAACCCCTGAAATTCCATTATGTATATTTCCACTTATCAAAGCTAGAAATCCCACATTTGTCTATTTTTAGGGTTTTCCATAACTTCTTTGATTCTCATCCAATTGCCTTCAAGTTTTACCATAGTGTTCATTTCCTATTTCTGCTCCTTTGTCCCTCTTGGACAAATTTTCCCATTCTTTCACCCTGCTTCTAAAATCCCTATTTTCTACTTCCTTGTCCATCAGAAAGTGTCCAAAACCTAGTCAAACCTCAATTACCCATCAAATTTTTTCCCAAATCTAAATTTTCCTTTACTAAAAAAGTTTTTGTTTTTGTTTTTCTACCCATTCCAAAAACAAATCTTGGTTATGGTTGTCACCCATGCAGGAGAAAAAAATATGGAGGAACTTGCAACCATCAAGACCAAACTCCAAGATCTAGATGAAAAAATTCTTGGGCTCAATCTTTAGCATTCAGCCATGAACAATAGACGGCAGCCAGAGTCTTCTGCAGATATACGATTTTCTTCTATTAGCAATTTTTGTGGACCGAAGCTTGATTTTCCTCGCTTCAATGGTGATGATCTGACTAGATGGATATAGTGGGCAGAACAATATTTCAATCTGCATAATACTTTTGATGTCAACAAAGTCCCACTTGCCTCCTTTCATTTGGAACATGAAGCCCTTCAATGGTTCCATTGGTACATCAAAGCTCATGAAGAGCCAAAATAAATAGATTTTTGCAAACTCATTTTGCAATGATTTGGCCCTAGTGCTTTTGATGACTTCATAAGAGCACTCACAAAACTGTGCCAAATAGGCACTATGAGAGAATATCAGATATAATTTGAAAAACTAGCCAATCACATAGAGGGATTGTTTAATGAATTCTTCAGGAGTTGTTTTGTCAGTGGTTTGAAGGATGCAATTTGCTCTGAGCTTAAAATGTTCTGCCCAAGCATAATGATGGAAGCCTTAGGGTTGGCTAAGTTGGTGGTGCAGAGCACCTACAAAATCATGTTTTATTTTGTAATAAGGTCTATTTGACCAATGCACTTTTATTTCCGCTAGGTCTAGTTGGTAAGTCCCAAGTGACTTAGGGGACATTAGTCAAATGTAATCAAATAATGCCAAAAATAGCAATAATGCTAAAAATAGACAATAGTGGCTCCCAGCCGCTTGGAGTGTTCTCCCAGCCATTTGGAGCTTGTGTGGTACTTCTTAGGGTGAATTGTTAAATGCCCAGGAGTATGAACTGAACGAGGATCAGTATTGTAGTGATTGCAACTAGATCGAATGTGATTACATTGTGTTCAGGAAGAATAAGACATTTCTATTGTTCATTTTGTTTTCTGTCTCTCTTGCATCTATAAAATCGCTCAGCTATAATTTTTATTCATTGTATATTTCCCATTGTTGTCGTATGTCACTGTGAAGCATTCCTCTAGTGAGATTTCTATTGAAATCAATGGAATAGCTTCAATGTACCAATATTTGTTTTGTTCTTTGTTTTTCTTTTCCTGTTCAGTGTTGTAGATAATCCAGATCGACGGTTTCACACAGTAAAATGACCTAGCATTTCCATGTGCTAGGGTTTGCAGGAGGAAAGTTGTGTGACGAGGGTTTTTGGTGATTCAGCCAAGGAATTGTTGGCGTTCACTGACAGAACACAACCCTGGAAAGGTGGATGCCATCTGGGCATTGAAGAATGGCGAAAGTTTTGGCCAATGGGAATTTTAGCAGCCCGCGCGTGAAGTCCTGCTGATCGAATGAAGTTAGGGCATCAGGATTTTTTGATTTTCTACTCGATATCCACTGCGCTCCTCACCATACTGGTATCAGAGCTTGAAAAGATTTGGGTGCCAGGTTGGATTAAGGACTTGCAGAAGTATTGGCATTTGGGCTGTCTGTGAATGTTTATGTCAGACAAAGACAATGGTACAGAGGGGGAGAGGATGCCTCCCAAGAGTATGTCACAAGACGCCATTAAGAAGTTGATTGAGGAAATGTTTGAATCCAAGTTGGAAGTGCTTAAGAAGACCAAAAGCAAAGATAAAAAAGATAACAGTGATAGTGAGGAGGAAAATATAGAGATTGGTGAAACCAGTAAAAAGGCAGAAGAGATACCAGCAGACTAGAGGGCATTTTTAAATGCATTGAAGTCAGTCAATAGAGACACCATCGATGGGTTGCCTATGTATAGTGGAAGCATGGAAGTTGAAGAGGTGATTGATTGGATTGAGGCATTGAACAATCACTTCGAGTACAAGGAAATCCCTGAAGAGAAGAGGGTTAAGTTGGCAAAGGCAAGGTTGTAGGAATCTGCTCTTGCATGGTGGAATTATATACAAGGAAAGAGAGTCAAGGAAGGGAAAAATATGATAACTTCCTAGGAAAGGATGCAGACCAAACTCAAAGCACAATTTTTACCCCTAGACTATGATGTGCAGATGTATAAGAAGTTGCAGAATCTCAGACAAAGAGATCTTGATGTGAATGCATATACATAAGAGTTTCATAAACTCAGTCTCAGATCAAAAAGACAAGAAGAAGAATCAGAGAAGGTGGCTAGGTATTTGAATGGCCTAAGGATGAACATCCAAGATGAGATCAACATCTTAGCACCAGAAATAGTGAATAAGTGTTTCCAAATGGCCTTAAGGGCTGAAGAAAAGATAAAGAGAAAGAGTGAGCAGAACCAAAGAGGTAGAGGTGGAAGGAATTTCAGAGGCAGAGGTAGTTTTGGAGGAAGAAGTCCTAGCCAGAGGCCAACTGGTGAGTCTAGCCAAGAAGAGCAAGTTGGGCACTCAAGTAACAGAGGAGGCTACCGAGGAAGAAGGCCTAATGGAAGAGGTGGGACAAGTGGATCAGGTAGAGGATCCAAATTCTCCAATATGAGATGTTATAACTACAATCAGATAGGGCACCTGGCATACAAATGTCTATAGAAGGCCTCAACCTCTCATGGTGTGAGAAAAGAACCACTTTGATTCAAGAAGATGCAAGGAGTGTGACATCTCCTGAAGTGAATTTAGCATCAAAAATAGGAGAAAATCTAATGATCAAGAGGACGCTACTCAAAGAACCAGTGCAGACGGAACCATCACAAAGAAGGGCTTTATTTAGAATCAACTGCAAGATCCAAGGTAAGGTTTGCAAAGTTACTATTGACTCTGGTTCAATGGATAATATCATATTGTTGGAAGCAGTAAATAAGTTGAATCTGGAAAAGATACCCCATAGGAGTCCATATAAAGTCAGTTGGTTGAATAAGGGGCAGCACATACTCATCAATGGACAAGCATGGGTAGAATTTAGTATTGGGGGATATAGAGACAAAATTTTGTGTGACATCCTCCCTATGGATGCTTGCCATCTTTTATTGGGCAGACCATGGCAGTTTGACAGAAAGGCTCAACATGATGGAGAAAGGAATGCTTACTCATTCCAAAAGGATGGTGCGACTTATAGGATACAATCATTGGTAGAAGAGGATCCACAGCATGTAGGGTCTAGTGTAATGATGGTAGGAGAAAAAGAATTCATGGATACACTCAAGGAAAGTGATGGAGTAGGTTTTGCTTTGATTGTGAAGCCCAAGGTGGAACGAAAAACAAGTGTGAAAGAGGTAGGACCTAAAGAGGTCAGAGATTTACTTGAGAGTTCCAAAGGAGTGATTGCAAAGGATATACCTAATTCCCTACCACCAATTAGAGACATTAGCCATCAGATAGATCTTGTACCAGGAGCAGTACTTCCTAATAAGGCAGCATACAAGATGACACCTCAACAGAATGAGAAGATAGCCAAGCAGGTTCAAGAACTTTTAGGAAAGGGCCTAATCAGAAAGAGTTTGAGTCCATGTGCAGTTCCCACTGTTTTAGCACCAAAGAAGGATGGAAAATGGAGAATGTGTACTGATTCTAGGGAAATAAATAGGATAACCATCAGATACAGGTTTCCTATTCCTAGAATTGAAGATCTTATGGATTTTTTGGGAGGTGCTTCTTATTTCTCTAAAATAGACTTGAAGAGTGGATACCATTAGATAATGATAAGAGAAGGGGATGAGTGGAAGACAGCTTTCAAAACCAATGAAGGGTTGTATGAGTGGCTTGTGATGCCATTTGGTCTTTCAAATGCCCCTAGCACCTTTATGAGGCTAATGAATGAGGTGTTATAAGAATTCATAGGCAAGTTTGTGGTAGTCTACCTCGACGATATTTTGGTATTCAACAAGAGCAAGGAATAGCATTTGAAACATCTGGAGACAGTCTTGAAGAGGCTGTAGGATAAAAAATTATTGATAAATTTGGAGAAGTGTGACTTCATGAAGAAAGAATTGGTATACCTGGGTTTTATCATCTCTAAAGGTGATTTGAAAATGGATCCTTCAATAGGAGAAGTCAGAAGTTTCCATGGGTTGGCCACATTCTATAGAAAATTCATTAAGAACTATAGTGATATCTGCACACCTATGTTGGAGACCATCAAGGGTGGTGGTAAGGTGAAGTTTGTGTGGACAAGAGAAGCCGATAGGAGCTTTGAGAGTCTGAAACAGAAAGTTACTCAATTCCCTATTTTAGTGTTACCTGATTTCGATAAGGTTTTCACAATTGAATGTGATGCAAGTGGGTTGGCCATAGGAGCAGTGTTAAGTCAAGAAGGCAGACCAGTAGCCTTTTTTAGTGAAAAGTTGAATGAAGCCAAGAGGAAATACTCCTCTTATGATTTAGAGTTGTATGCTATGGTACAAGCTCTAAAGAAATGGAGGCACTACGTGCTTCCCAAAGAATTTATAGTGTATACGGATAACCATGCTCTAAGTTTTCTAAATGGCTAGGAAAAACTCAGTCATAGACACATGAAATGGGTGGAAAGTCTTCAAGCATACACATTCATCATCAAACGTAAGAAGGAGGTCACAAACAAAGTTGCTGATGCTTTAAGCAGAAGGGTGTTAACAATGCAAGAAGTGCAGCTACAAAGTATGGGTGTTGAATCACTCACAGGATTGTATGTAGAGGACCAAGATTTCAAGGAGATTTACAGCGTGTGTAGTAAGTTTGCCAATACTTTCCACAACAAATTTTTAGATTACACATTGCAGGATGGACTTTTGTCTAAAGGTAGTCAACTATGCATCCCAAAGTGTTCAATGAGGGATAATATTGTGAAGGAAAAACATAGTGGTGGTTTAGGAGGACATTTCGGGCTAAATAAGACCTTAGATCTTGTCAAAAGGTTTTGCTTTTGGCTAAGAATGAAATCTGATATCAGAAAACTTGTTGAGGGTCGTATGATTTACCAGAGAGAAAAGGGAGTCTCAACAAATGCAGGACTATACCAACCTTTGCCCATACAAAACAAACCTTGGGATAGTTTGAGTATGGATTTTGTGATGGGATTGCCTAAGACAAGGATGGGTCATGACAGTGTGTTTGTTGTGGTAGACAGATTCAGCAAAATGGTGCACTTTATTCCTTGTAAGACAACCAATGATGCTAGTTACATTGCAGGTTTGTTCTTTAAAGAAATTGTTAGGATTCATGGATTGCCATTAAGTATTGTATCTGACAGAGACAACAAATTTGTGGGTCATTTCTAGAGAACTTTATGAAAAAGATTAGGCATAAATTTGTCTTTCAATTTAGCCTATCATCCTCAGACTGATGGACAAACTGAGGTTGTGAATAGGTTATTAGGCAATCTACTAAGGTGTTTGACAAGAGAACATGGCAGTAGTTGGGATGTGGTACCCCCGCAAGCTGAATATGCCTATAATGATTCTACAAATAGCAGTACAGGTTTAAGTCCTTTTTAAATTGTTTATGGTAGTCATCCTAGAGGTATTTTTGAGTTATGAGATGTTCAAGGATTGGACAAAAGGAGTGGACATGCTGATACATTTGCAAAGGCTATGTAGGAAATCCATCAACAAGTCAGAGATACTCTACACAGAAATAGTTAGAAGATCAAGGCTCGAGTGGATCAAAGAAGATGGGATGTGTAGTACCAAGTAGGAGATATGGTCATGGTTTATCTCAATAAGAACCGACTGCCCGAAGGACAACACACCAAGTTAATGATGAAGAAAATTGGACCTTGTCAGATTCTAAAAAAATACGGTTCTAATTCCTACAAAATTGAACTCCCAGATGATATTGCTATTTCACCTATCTTTACTATTGCTAATCTAACATTATATAGGAGTTCTGATACAGGCAAGGGTACAACAGAGACTATTCAAGATTCTACAGAGTGGGTGCAGCATTTACCAACTAAGGAACCCCTGAAGCTAGAATGCATTTTGGATAGCAGGATCGCCAAGAAGACTAGAAATCAGACATATTTTGAGCATTTAGTCAAATGGCAAGGACTTCCAGACTCAGAAGCTACATGGATGCTGGAAGAAGACATCAAAAAGTAGGGTGGTGATTTGCAGTAGTTAGTCTCTAAGAGGACTTGAGACAACTTTCACCTGGGGAGTATGGTGCGGAGCACCTACAAAATCATGTTTTATTTTGTAATAAGGTCTATTTGACCAATGCACTTTTATTTCAGCTAGATCTTGTTGGTAAGTCCCAAGTGACTTAGGGGACATTAGTCAAATGTAATCAAATAATGCCAAAAATAGCAATAATGCTAAAAATAGACAATAGTGGCTCCCAGCCGCTTGGAGTGTTCTCCTAGCTGTTTGGAGCTTGTGTGGTACTTCTCAGGGTGAATTGTTAAATGCCTAGAAGTATGAACTGAACGAGGATCAATATTATAGTGATTGCAACTAGATCAAATTTGATTGCATTGTGTTCATGAAGAATAAGACATTTCTATTTGTTCATTTTGTTTTTCGTCTCTCTTACATCTGTAAATCACTCAGTTATAATTTTCATTCATTGTATATTTCCCATTGTTACCGTATGTCACTGTGAAGCATTCCACTAGTGAGATTTCTATCAAAATTAGTGGAATAGCTTCAATGTACCAATATTTGTTTTGTTCTTTGTTTTTCTTTTCCTGTTCAGCATTGCAGATGATCCAGATCGACGATTTTGCACAGTAAAATGACCTAGCATTTCCATGTGCTAGGGTTCACAGGAGGAAAGTTGTGTGACAAGGGTTTTTGGTGATTCAGCCAAGGAATTGCTGGTATTCACTAACATAATGTGACCCTAGAAAGGCAGATGCCATCTGGGCATTGAAGAATGGCAAAAGTTTTGGCCGATGGGAATTTCAACAACCCGCGCATGAAGTCATGTTGATCGAATGAAGTTAGGGCATCAAGATTTTTTGATTTTCTGCTAGATATCTACTGTACTCCTCACCAGTTGGTAGAGGACAAGATCACAACTCAATAACACTCCAAATCTAATTTTGTTCGATTCTAAAATATGGATCCCCAAAGCCCTCAAATAATGCCAGCTCCTAGAACAACTCCTATCAAGCATTTGACTGAAACAGAGATGTGGGCACGTAGAGAAAAAAGGAATTTGTTATAATTGTGATGACAAATTCACTCAGGGACATAGATGTGTTTAGCAAAATCTCTATCTCTTGGATGTGGATTCTCTGCCTAAAACTAAAGTTTATGTAGATGCTCAGGATATAGTAGCTGATCAAGTTGAAACTCAGCAGTCACCTGTTGACCCTACTTCTCAAGAAGACCACCCAAAGATCTCTCTCCATGCCATAGCAGGAGTCACCACCCCACAAACCATGTAGGTCAAGGGTTACTTCAAGAAGCTCCCTCTTACAATACTCATTAATTCTGGTAGTACTTATAACTTCATTGACCCTCGCATAGCCAAACAGGCTGATTATTTTGTTCATCCTTGCTCAAACTTTGAAGTCATGATTGCCAATGGGGGCACACTACCTTACAAAGGGAAGTGTGGAAATGTTCGTATCTCTATTAGAGATTATAACTTGGCTCAAACATGTTTGCCTTGCCCTTAGGCAGATGTGATGTGGTTTTGGGCACCTAATGGTTACGCACACTTGGGCCCATCTTATGGGATTTTGCTGAACTTTGGATGCAATTTTCAAATAATGGGCACAAACACACATTGAAGGGATTACAACTGGGGTCTCTCAACATCATAAGTTCACATCGCTTGGAAGAGCTTCTTAAGAAGAATTCACATGGTGTCATCACTCATCTTCACTGCATTCAGATGCAACCATCCGTGGTCTCCACTACTCCTTCGGCTCTATAATGAATGATGGCTATTTTGCATGCAACACTGAAGTGGCTGCCATACCCATTAGGGAATCATTTTTGCATCGGGGCGGCTCACTAGAGCTTAAAATATTTCCTAGAACAATGGGTCTCCTCCCCAGCACAATAGAAATGGATCAGTAAACTCATGGGTTATGACTATGAGATCACTTACAAGAAGGGTAAGGACAATATTATGGCAGATTCTCTTTCTTGCACATGTGATGACCAATCTTCTCTTTCATCTATTTCTATGTTTGTTCCAAATTGGTCAGAATCTGTCCTACAGGCTATCTTCTATGAACTCTATGTATCTCCATAGGTAGGGTACTCTCAGTTCCTCAAAACTTATGAGCGGCCATGGTGTCACTACTTTTGGAAGGGAATGAACAGGGCAATTGACCAAGTTGTGGCTACATGTGATACCTCAAAACAACAACATCAGTGGGCAAAGTGGTTCCCTCTCACTGAATGGTGGTACAATACCTCCTACCATACTACATCTAACATGACTCAACAATTTCCACATCTTACGCTTTGAGGACAAAGCTTTTCTAAGAGGGAGGGGATGTTAGGAACCTGTGTTTAACCCTTCTCTTTACTTTATTAGTATATTACATTTGGATGCATATGCTTTGTAAGTCATCCCATGAATATATTGTATTATCCCACATCCATGGGAAGTAATAGTTGTTTAGATTAGACTTAGTATACAAGTATGGGTTGAAGCCAATGAAGGCATCCATGAGTTTATTGTATTGAGCTTGCTCAAATGAGGTTGCCCCCTCAAAGTGGCCTACGATCAATAAATTCCTTCTGTGTTATGCTATTTATGTTATTTCATGCATTTTTCATTAGATTGTTGCAGGAGGTTCCTCTCAAATGTTAATGGAACCTTTTCCTAACACTAGAGTTGTTACTAAAAACATGAACTGTCTATGAAAATGCTACCACATGATTAATGTGACTTAGAGATCACTACAAGAAGATAAAACCAAAGATCTTGAATTGAACCAGATATTCAAATGATTTTTTCATTTGAAATTAAAGCCTTGTAATTTCAAATTAAATGCATGACTATTGGCCTGAACTCCATTGTAATTCGAGGGAAAATTTTAAACTTATCATCCTAGGGAAACCTATAAAGGGCCCAAAATATGATATGGTAAAAGATTTGAAATAAAACATTTTCTTCATTAATATATTCTCTTCTATTTTTATGTTTTCTTCCATTCTAGATAGTTTTTAGTCATGAACTTTATAGTGTTCTATTCTTTACCATTGAATCATTGAGTATATCAAAAAATCAAAACATGTTTCATATCAATAAGAATTTACTTATAATAAATTCTTTTGTGCACATGGTTAACCTAAGCATGTTAGTGTAGTTTAAATATGAAATATTTGTTTTACACAATGGTTGTAGATGTACTTATAGTTTGTGGCTAGAATAGGGTAGTTGTTTTCTATTCTTTTCATATTTTATTAATTCTTATAAGTTGCATCGTCTCATTTCACTTACAATATCTAAATTGGTCAAGAAAGAATGATTTCAAATTCAATTTGTCTACTCACAGATTCAATTTTTAAGAGTGGGATAACATGTGATCATTCTTACCTTTTCTCTTCTTACCTTTATTTTGCAATTTAAAAAAAAAATTAGATGATGAATAGATATTACAATAGAGCACCATTCAATTTAGGATTTCAAATTCATGCCTTATTACAATATTTTCAAGTTCCTTTGGCTATAGGTTTTTACAAAAAATACCTTGTGTTCTTCAATTTTGCTAGAGGTCCTTGAATAGGATAGTCATCACCTACCTACTAGGTTACTTAATAAATCTCAAACATTGTGTTAAAGCATGCATCAACACTAACAAATCACACCCTATAACTCACTCCAAGATAGTCTTAAGAAAGCTAAACCTAGGTGTAAGAAAGTACATATAAGCTAGTAAAATGAAATAAAATCTACACCAACAATTATATGCATCTATAAGTGATGTATTATTATTGATAATACACACATGTTTATTATTTTCATTATGCTTTATGTATTTTACGTTCCTTTATTTTTGTAGGAAGTTATAACAATCGAGGATACATTCTCTAATTGTAATTTGAATAGTTTTATTGGCTGACTTGCGAGACATGGAAACCAATGTTTAAAGCATAGATAAAGAGGCTCATCTTTAAAATATTTCTATCTCCCTTAATTTTTTTAATCTTTCATTGGATGTAATTAGTTGAGGTTTGTGTAGGAATAGATTAGATTTAGAATGCGATTTTTTTCTAAATGCCATTTTTAGTTGATTAAAAATCAATTTAACTTATTTTTTTTAATAATTGTTATCATACTTGGTGTGCCTTAGTTTATTCTTAAATAGAGATTAGATATTGAGACCTAAATATGTGAGAACTAGTTATTATATTCAAATTTGTCCCTCAAATACCCATATCACCTTGTGGAATAATCACATTTACCTTTGAGTGAAAACCCAATAGAGTTAACTTAGAGGTAGTTCAAGCCTTTGAACAGAAAATTAAATTAATTTTATGGTGGAGTTTTCTCAACCTAGGTTAGTGTGTCAAAGACAAATGAATATGATGTTTATGGGAAAATTGGATTTGTTAATGTTCTAGATTTTAGATGTTTAAATCTGCCTCTCCACTATACATTCAAGGATCTAGGGATGAGTGAATTTAATTATCAATTTTCCTTCTCCTATGTTCAATTGACCATTAAAACCCTAATTATGCAAATACAATACCAAATTGATGAATAATGGAAAAAGCTCTTACAGACAGGAGTAACATACCAAATCATAGAGTACCTATTTTTGGAGTTTTGAAGCAGAACAGTTGGGGACACTAGAGTAGGCGCCTTAGTCCAAGCTACTAGTTTCTTTGCGGGATCCAGACCTCCTTCCGACACTAATCAACCATGTAACTTCTGTTTCCTAAAATTTAGATGCGAAGGACACTAGAGTGAGCGCCCAAGTCCTAGAAGTGCTCCTGTGTCCTACTTTTCTTCAGATCTTGAATCCTTGATGCCTGTCAATCCTTCCTATAACTCCACTTTTCCCAAATGCAACACCTATAACCTACAATCATAAGACTTGGTTTGGGGGTTGTGGTGTTTAGAGGCTTGCCTCAATCAATCCCCGAAGGACACTTAAGTCTTTGAACACCATTGTTAGATAATAGAGTGCGTGTCCTTGTGAGGCAGAGGCAAAAACCAAAGGAATCAATAATGAAAACATAGTGTTATGTCACATTGTAGTAAAGCTCTCATGGGAGGAAGATGCTATTCATTCTATGAGGAAATTGATGCTCAAATCTGTAAATATCAACACACAAAACACACAAGTCTGCTCTTGCAACATAATGAAAGCCTTGAATCACCTTGAGAACATAATAGCTTGTTAGTAATCATCTAGTTTACAAATGAATGCCTAAACATACTTTTATATGCAACTACAAGTACTCCTGCCAAGTTTTTTGTAATTGAAACTTATCATGTCGGTAAAGGACCCAAATAACGGTCATAAACTGACACCCAAAAATTGGGGCTACTCTAGAATAGGGTAGGACTAGAGCATGGGTGCCCAAGTCCCCCCCCTATTTTGGGCAGGGTATAGCTCAAGGGATCCTCCTAGGTCCCATTTGTCATGTTACCTAGGGCTCATTCCATCAGGATGCCAAATTATAAACTAAGATGTCCTAAATGCATGCAAAAGACCTGGGAGCTAAACCTTAAGATGGAAAAGCCCCAAGGGCACATTTTCTGATGCTATATTTAGCCCCCACTTTAATGTATGTATAAACGCGAGGCCAATACATACATTAAAGTAAGGTCACAAACACAACAAACACATTAAACATGGAGAAGACACTCCAATCACATTGAAAATAGTAACAGGCATGCAAAATACGGAGAAGACAGTTACAGTCACGCAGAACACAAAGAATACAGTCAATGCATAGAAGACACATTAATGCATGGAAGACAAGCATGATATCTTTTCTTTTCTTTTTCTCATATATATGAAATGCAGATGCAGGTACTGGAAAGTAAACAAACCTCCCATAATACATGATGCACTCATCGTGCATGTCTTTTTATATATGAGGCAACACACATGCAAGACACACAAAATCTCCCAAAATGTAGACTGCATATGGGGTAACAGACACGCCAAACACACACACTTTAAAGACACAGAGAAAACATGGCAGACAAGCGATAGAGTGTTCCTATTTCTAGGCTCAACACCATCTCAGGCACATTACATGCACACACCGATGATTGCGCTTTGCCACAACAATCACCGAAGACACACTTAAGGGTTGAGTTAGTCACAGAACTGTTCCTCACCTCCACAGAGGACTTTTGAAAATGCAACCCCACCCATGTCATGGAGATGTCTTATAGTGAAAAGGAAGCATGTCATATAACCCCACCCACATCACGAAGACACCTTATGGTGAAAAGGAGGTATGAGCTCAAAAGTATACAACCCCATCATCATATTAGGAACTAAGTCCAATTTTTTATTTCTCTCAAAAGAGACACTAGGCCCACATCAGTATAAATGTTTTTCGTCATCTGCCAGCTAGGTGGAAACACTAGAGGAAGGAAAATAATAAATAAGAGAGGAGAAGCAAGTGTCTTAGGGATAGTCATGTAGGAGGGTGCCCCTAGGTGTCACCAACCACAATGCTATGTCCGTAAGACACAACACACAACAATGAAATTAGAGAGAGGCACTTTAGAATAATGATGATACAAATAGAAGAAGGTCACAACAGAGGTGGTCTCCTGGTATCCTAGACCTTACAAGAGAATCAAGGATCATCCCAAGAGGCCTAAACAACACATAAAACATCATGGGGGAAGCACATCACGAGAGAAATAAAGGGTTAGAAATACTTACCTACTATCACCATCATTAAAAACATACACATTTAGGATATCTCTCATGTTGTTTTGATATTGTATTAAGTTTAGGATGACAAGAGGCTTTCTTTTCTTTAAAAGGATTATATCCAATAGCACTTCAATAATGTGTTTAAGCATATTCTATACGTACTTAAATTCCTTGTTGATTTACACCACATCCCTTACCTACATATTCACAATTATTATAAAGGATTTTAAATCCTCAACCATAAAAAGATGTCATTTCCTTAGGAGATGGTGAAGCCTCATAGGTATCATAATTTGTAGTATAAGTAAAGTTATTGTCTTTATTTTCAACCAAGGAAACTTTTTTTTTTTTCTGAGATGTTTCAAAAGATGGTTTAGACGAGATTGATGCGACTTTTGATGTGTTGAGGTTATTAAGTTTATATTCCCCTACATCGCAAGGACTAAAATTTAATGAACCCCAATCATCATCAACAAGTGAATTCTATGGTTGAGGGTCTTGCACAACATTATTTGTGGCTACAGGCATTGATGAACCAGTTCGTAAACTATTTAAGCTCATATGATTGTAAACTAGTTTTTGATTTTCAATGTATAAGCAGTTATCTGGTTCAGGATTGGCATGAATAGTATGAAGTTTACCTTTGAATATAAATTTGATTGAATGATGCAAGGTGAAAGGAACTTCCCCCAATGCATGAATCTAAGGTCTACGAAGAATCATGTTGTAAGATAAAGAAGAAGGCACGACATGAATCATGGTAGGCACAAGCACATGTCCTACTTGTATAGGTAGAGTTATAGTGCCCATGGATTGTCATCCAACATTATTAAAGCCATGAATGCTAATGCTATTTGGTGTGATTTGTGATGTGTCAACCTTGATTTTGTGTAGTAAGTCAATGCTACAAACATTAAGAGCCGATCCATTGTCAATCATAACTCATTTTACCAACGTTCTATTTATTGTGACAAAGATTATAAGAGGATCATATTGGTTTTGAACTTAAATTGATGGTAATTCCTATGGTTGAAAGAGAATATCTATTTTTTTTGCATGCATACTATCCAATATGACTACTACATCATTCGACTTAACAACAGCTAGCACAATCACCTTTTGTAAAGCTTCTTGGAGCATTCCATGGTATGTAGGCGATGTTTGTATCAAATCCCAAAGAGAGATCTTAGCCTGAGTAGCACAAATTTGTTTGACAAGATCATACTCTTGACCACTTTTATGAGTAATACGAGGTGGTGGAGGGAGCATAGGTTGAGAACATGGAAGAGAGATAGGCACATGTGGTGCTTGGTTACTTTTATTATTATTATTATAGGTGTTGTATGTGTGAGCAATCACATTGTGGTGTGGTTGTTGTATCACATTTTGAACACCTTGAACTGTAATCACCAGTTTTAAGCAAGAGGGTGCACTAAGTGCCCCTCAAACAATCATTTTAGGAATATTGCTATGAAGTCTATTAACGATTATTGAATTAACATTGTTTTCCTCTTGATTGCACCCAATATCCATCCCCAAAGGATTTAATGTGAGAGACCTTTTCTCATCCACTAATGCTACATCTTGGTTAGGGAAAGTAGTGGGATGAAAGGAAGGTACATTAGCAGCATCATCATACTCTATGGCAGAAAAGGGCTTTTCACTCTCATCTTTCTCATGAGTATTCCTAGAGATGAATTTGGTTAAATGTTCTAATATCAATGGATATGCTCCTATGAGTAAACTGAAGCTACTAAAATCATGTGTATAATAAAGTAATTGCAACACATATGTAGAACATATAGAAGCATCAATACCACTGATAAAAGCTATGTGTTCTAAAACATGAGGATTCTCATTAGTGAAATTAGCAAAATTTTCAAAATCTAGGATATACTCATGTAAATATTTTAGAGATGAATAACATGAAGATGCCATAATGAAATGCAAAATCAGATTTTAAAATCTTTCTCAAAAGTATGCAAAAGACCAATACAAACTTATATGCAAAAATGTTCTTAAAATGCTTGATTTTTTGTACTTTTTTATTGCAAATATATGAAAAAAAAGGTGTTGTAAGGATTTTTATCAGGGACAACAAAAAATATGTCTAATATCAGTCCAATACATAAATGAGATCTTTTACAACTTACTTTTGATACAAATACAAGATAATGCCAAGTCAAACTATAGTGAAAATATGTTGAAATATGCACTATTTTCACCAAAACTCAATGCAACAAAGCATAACAAAGGGTGTTGTGAGGAAAATTATGATGGAAAGAAAATAATATCAGTAATAAAAGACACTTAATATCAAAATACCCAACACAACACACTTTTAGTACCACTTAAGGTCAAACCCTAGTGAAAATATAGCAAAAATAGGCTATTTTTCATGGTTTTTCAACTCCAAGACCTAGAAAAAGGGGTGTTGTAATGAATCTCAAGAGGTACAACAAATAATATCAATGATATCAGTCACCTCAATGCATAAAATTGATCACAACATGCTTGGAGTGCAAACTAGGTCAAACCCTAGGGCAAAAATAGTCAAAATGTGTAGTTTTTCGCCAAATTTTCAATACAAGAGCCCGTTAAAAGGGTATTGTGAAGCTTTTTATGAGGGGAAGCAAATGATTACCCTAATAACATCAAAATACCTTTTGATAAGGCCAAATTTAGTGAAAATTATTGTTTTTGAAGCCCTAGGTTTGAGTTCTTGAAACAAAATGCTATGTGAATGTTTTAAAGTCTGATTTATGATGAAAATGAATTACTCTCAAATCTTAAAATGATTTTCAATCTCTAATATGAAAAATACTAATGCAAATTTAATGAAAATGCATGAAAATTACTAGTTTTTGTTGAAATTTTCTATGCAAAAATGCAAATAATTTGAATCTAAATGCAAATTTACACTAAAATGCAAGAATACAGCCAAATTAGAATTTGAATGAGCCTCTAAAATCAATAGAAAAATCTGAAAGAAGATTTTTCCTACTAACCCTAGATTTTGGAATTACTAGGTTATATGAAAATTTTTAAAATTTCTACAAAAACCTAGCAAATTAATAATAAAAATGCAATACAATTTTCTAAAATTTTAAATTTTTATGTAGTTTATATCATATCTGATGCAAAAATCATGAATTAGGAAAATTTAGAAAGAATTGATGCAATTTAGTAAGCCAAACAATGAAATTTTTTGTATTTTCCAAATTTTTGAATTTTTTTGAATTTTTCTCAATGCAATAAAATGAATGACTATATGAATGAATGAAATCAATCTAGATCTGAAGACACAAACTCAACAAGTTGCAATTTAAGTCTAAAAAAATGGGTTCACCAAAATGTTTATAGGAAAATTGGATTTGTTAATGTTCTAGATTTTAGATGTTTAAATCCACCTCTCCACTATACATTCAAGGATCTAGGGTCGAGTGATGAGTACTATCATACACTAGGTCACTTGTGAGATGTAGTGAGACTTCGATTACGGAAATTAATTATCATTTTTCCTTTTCCTATGCTCAATTGACCATTAAAATCCTAATTATGCATCTATGGCAACAAATTGATGAATAATAGAAAAATCTCTTGCAGACAGGAGTAAAATACCAAATCAAAGAGTACTTGTTTTTAGGGTTCCAAAGAGAAACAGTTGGGGACACTGGAGCTGGTGCCCTAGTCCAAGGTACCAGTTTCTTCATGGGATCTAGACCTCCTTTTGACACTGATCAGCCCTCTAACTTTTGTTTCTTGAAATTTAGATGTAGAGGACACTAGAGTGAGTACCCATGTCCTAGAAGTGCTCCTATGTCCTACTTTTCTTCAGATCCCAAATCCTTCATACCTACCAATCCTTCCTGCACCTCCACTTTTTCCAAATGTGACACCTGTAACTTGTAATCACAAGACTTGGTTTGGAGGTTGTGATGTTTAGAGGCTTTCCTTAGTCAAGCCTCAGGGGACACTTAAGTCTCCAAACACCATTGTTAGATAAAAGAGTGCATGCCCTTGTGAGGCAGAGGCCAAAACCAAAGGAATCAATGATGAAAACACAATGTTATGTCACCTTGTAGTGAAGCTCTCATGGGAGGAATATGCTCTTCATTCCATGAGGAAATTGATGCTCAAATCTGCAAATATCAGCACACAAAACACGCAAGTATGCTCTTGTAACATAATGAAAGCCTTGAATCACCTTGAGAACACAATAGCTTGCTAGTAATCATCTAGTTTACAAATGACTGCCTAAAAATTATTTTATATGTAACTATAAGCACTCCCACCAAGATTTTTGTAATTCAAACTTATCGTGTTGGTAAAGGACCCAAATAACGGTCATAAATCGACACCTAAAAATTTGGGCTGCCCCAAAATAGGGTAGGACTAGGGCTTGGGTGCCCAAGTCCTCCCTCCTATTTTGGGAAGGGTATAGCTCAATGTGTCCTTCTAGGTCCCATTTGTCATGGTACCTAGAGCTCATTCCATCTAGATTCCAAATTATGAACTAAGATGTCCTAAATGCATGCAAAAGACCTGGGAGCTAAACCTTAAGAGGGAAAAGGCTCCAAGGGGACATTTTTTGATGCTACATATGAAATGCTGAAATACATTAGAAATTATGGTCTTCAACCACATATTCACTTGAAAATCATCAAGAAAAACATTTGTCCATCTAAGAAAATGAATCAGTTGATTCATAAAATAATGTTCATAGAAAGATCATAGCCAATTAAGTTTTTTTCATATGTAAAATCTAAGCATTCATCATTGAATGATTGCTAATGTGAATATGGATCATCTTTTTTGGTAATGCCACAAAACCCACTAGTGATGGATAATGAACAATCACAAAACCAACCAAGGTTTTTCATATCTAAATATAATAATTATTACATGTGTAGTAAAAATGGAAAAATACTTTATGCTTTACTCTATCATTATTTCACTTAAGTTCATCAATGGTGGTTGTAGTGATAGAACTAGTTGGAACATGAGACATAATGGATAGGGTGTAAAGAGAATGAGGTATAATAGGAAAAAACATGGGATTAGAGGGTGAAGATAGAAATAATATAGGCAAGCGTTGAGAAAGAAATAGTACTATTAGGAGATGAATGAATAACACTATTAGAATAAAATGAAGGCATATTGCTAGTAGGCTACAAGGTAGATGAAACTAGATGATAAAACATGACATGTAAGATTCACAATGGGAGGAGTATGAGAGATGGCGAAGGTGGTTATAGCCTTGATCTCAATCTTGATAGAAGGGGTGTAGGAACCATGTAAGAAGAGTGGTGGGTAGGAACAGAGTTAGATTTACCATGTAAACTTGCTAAAGAGTTAATATTATCACTAATGTCTTGTAATCAAACCAAAACATGCATTAAGAAATAAACTATAAAGATACTCAACCAACTATAAAGGATAAGTGCCATTAGTATGATCTTGAAAAAGTAAGCATGTAGTGAAAGAAAGACCCTGCTTGTCCATATGTGCATCATTATCAAAATCTACCATCTCAAGATGTGTAATATCCATAAAACCATTGAGTATTTCATAATTAGCTATACGAGAAGCCATTTGAGCATTGAAGTGAGGAATTCTTATTAAAGGGAAAGGAGGATGGTGGTGAGACTATTGGTGTAATTAATGATTAATTGCACCTTATATTAAGTTTATTTAGGTAATTATTATTTATTTACTTGAGTAAATTAGGAAATAACAACACAAGTAATTTCCTTGATTGATGGAAGCACATGCAATATCTCCCTCATCAAGATGAGTTCACTAGACACCTCTACTCATGTAGTTGAGTTAGTCTCTATTTCACTGCTCTCCTCAAAGACACTTGTCACAATGACTTGTACATGCTTGAGCTTATTTATAAGTACTTCATCCATTCATTTGATGGTTGATTTGGTTGATAAATTCATTTCCCCTATTTTGGAATTTAGCTTATATTATTGCATACTACATTATTTGTTTTGTGCTTATAGCTATTGTAACTTTCTTCATGCACCTAGATTAAGACTTGTATAATTTGATTCTCATTGAATATTAGATTTTACCCCAACCCCCATTCAATATTTATTTTAAAATGTTTTTTTAAATAGAAAAATAAAACATGCGCCCTCAATAAATTTGTTGCATCTGTACCTACCTGTACCTTTTTGCCTACTTCAGGGTTTGTATCTAGCCTTTGGTGGTTGCTTTTAGCAATGGCTCTATATTTGGTTGTCCCCCACAGTTAGTAGGTAATCTAATTTGTTGGGAGGATCCTCTAGTTTGATAGAGGGCTAATTTTATCTAGGGGATCACTACTTCTGGTAGTTGCTCCAAAGTTAGCGATAGTTCCTCTAAATTTGGTAGAGGCAGATTTTTGTCTAAGTCTACATCCTCACCATTGGTAGTTTCTATTTTGCACCTAATCTTCAAACAACATTACCTTGGTCATACAGAGGTCTTTTAAGGTGCAATGTTTTGAAATGGGGTAGAATTTCATGATCTTCGTAGTGGTTTACATGGTTTACATCTTGGGCTTTTGTTTTTTAGATTTTTTGTTACCTAGTGTTGTTGTTATGCCATTCTCATTTTACAAAATTTGATGGGCCATATCTTGGGTAGAAGCACTCTTTTTGGGTCCCATTTTTTAAAGTGCATGTTTTCCATTCTCTTCACCATGGTTCCATCAATTTCCCGTTATTTTTAGTAGAATTGTATTTTCATCATGTGATGTCTTTTTGACATTGTAAGATCCTATTGTAAGCATTATCTCATTTTTAAAATCACTCAAATAAAATGTCATATTATATTTTGGGGATCTTGTACATCATGTTGTGCCATCATTGTACTTGCATTATTTTATAAAGTGTCACGGGGAGTGGTTGTTTATGCCAGTTGTAATCATAAATTTGTATGTCTTCATGCATGTGTGTCTTGTGTTTCCACCCTTTATTAGGTGTAGGTACTTCATATGTACATCTTCAAATGTTGTTTGTATGTCTTCTTCATTCACTTTTTAGTGGATTTTCTATACCTCTCCCTTGTTAGCATTATGGGGGGTATCATATTGTTAGTACTTGTGCTAATGCTTCCTTGGTTTCTCCTTAGAGGCAACCTTCACAGGCTTATCAACATTCTTGAGACCATTGGTATATTGTCTGTGCCATCTGTATCTTCAACTGCTAGATTTCCTTGTGTGTCATCTTACATTATGCTCAAGTAGTGTATCCATAGGGTCACTCATACAGATTTGTGCCTCTCTGATCTTGATCTTCATCCTATTTTAGTGGAGATTTCTAGTACACCAGTTCTTCTTTGGAAGTTATTTACATATTCTTCATGCTTTAGTGGAGTTCTTCATGTTCATCTTGATATTCTTAATCTTTTGGGACATCTTTTATGAAGGCTTGAGTCCTTCCTTTGTTTCTATTTTCTCTCTTTTAGAGAGGAGCTTTCTCCCACTAAGTTTTTCTCCTTTTCTCCATTTGTGAGAGATTGTATGTACATGGGCACCTAACTTGGCCTTGTAGCTGGGACCCATTTCACATTTCACATTTCACATTTCTCCCTATGTTACACTTAAGGGCGGGTATTGGTCTAATTACTACTTAATTACAACTTATATCAAGTTTACTTAGGTAATTATTACTTATTTCCTTGAGAATAATATGTAATAATATCACATGTAATCTCCTTGATTAATGGGAGCACATGCAATATCTCCCTCATCAAGATGAGTTCACTAGACACCTCTACTCATGTAGTTGAGTCAGTCTCTAGTTCAGTTCCCTTTTCAAGGACACTTGTCACATTCACTTGTAGCTTATTTATATGTACTTCATCCATTCATTTTATGGTTCATTCGATTGATTAATTCATTTCCTCTATTTTGGAATAGCTTGTATTACTTCATATTACATTATTTTTTGTACTTATAGCTATTGTAACTTTCTTCATGCACCTAGATTCAGGGTTGTGTAATTGGATTCTCATTGAATCTTATAGGGATTTTGTCATAAACTTAATTCAAAACCGTTAAAATAATGAAATAGTTAAAACAAAGGAAGTGGTACTTATATAAATATGAGAAAACAAAAAAAATCTTAGATCTAAAAAAGAAATAAAAAGTAAAGAATAAAATCCTAGGGCCAAGACCTAAGGGGGTGTAATATTGCACTAGTTGACATATAAGTGAAAAGGAAAATAAATAACCTTATGTATAATTTCAAACAAATCTAGAGTAAAGTAGTACACTAAAAAAAAGTAGATCTAAAAAGATCTAAAATGTAGATGATTAAGAGCTAGAATAGATAATAAAACATAAATAAATGAGTATAGTTAAATAAAATTAAATAATGATAGCTCAAAATCTAACGAAGATAATGTTGTGTTAGTTGTTAAGAACCCATACATCAATTTATTAAAGAATTTTATGATGCTAAACATACACTTCTAAATTTGTAAAACTTAATCTAGTACATTGGTTCACTTTAGCAACTATGGAACTAATCTTTGCAAGTGTCAATATCAACCCATCCATTGATAAAAACCTATGCACAAGGATTTGAACTCTAATAATTTTAATTTCTTAAACATATTCAAATCAATATATGTACTTGTAGCTACAAAGGGATGATTTTCATAGACACCATTTAGGAGATTTATAGACAAGGGGATTCTTCCTTCTTTAAAACCCCATTTCAAGTCAACAATACATAACAAATATCTAAGTTAACATGCAAACAAGGAATGATGCCTAAATTCTTATGTATAGAGATGTAGTGATGATCTCTATGAATTCTCATTGAGTGATAATTCAAAGTGGGAATGAGAACTCTTAATTTTTCCATGATGTAATATTTCTTTAAATAGAACACCCTAACATAGAAGTAGATGATTTTTGCACTTTAATTAACTCATAATGGAGTTGGTAGAGCTTGAAAAATTAAATTTAAATTTTTAAATCCTAGGGGTCATTTTGAAACTTGTAATACTAAATTGTTTAAATATTATGACTACAGATCTAACCTAAGTAGTGGAATGGAAAAACTAAAGATCAAAACTATTTCTTGAGGATATATACATGGGTTCAAGTAAGGATAAGGTTATTTTCCAACTTCCATGTTAGAATACGCCACATCACATTAGGGACAAGTAAGTCAAAGTGTTAAGGATACATTAAATAAAATATATTCTTAATGTCTCATACATGTAAAGAATTATATAAAATTATTGGTCCCTCACCTCATTCCTTAAGTGTATTAAGCATTTGCATTCAAAAAGATTTGATCCTTGATAGACTTTTTATAAACCATTTATCTTTAAAAAAAAAAGGACCACTTGACAAGACTTAACTTTATTTAATCATTAGTAACATACCTTTATTTAGGAAGGTGTTTTCTTTACAACACTCTCTTTGTATGGATGAATTATGTCAAAACTGTCTTTAACTCATAATCCCATCCAACAAAAAAATTATATAGTGCGTTACAGCAAGTAACTATTGTCTGTTATAACATATTTTAAGCCTCTTACATATCCATTCGCTTTGTTCTTAAGAGTTTTAAATGACACTGACCTTAGAATCTCTTGGTGTGTATGTAATTAGGGTTTGTTTAATAACCAAACTAATTAAATGGACTTTACTAGCTGATATAAGCCTACCCGCTAGCAAGTTGAAATTATTAGCCGTACGTTCCAGGAATTTTATCTGTTCCATCCCTGTATTCGTAATTTATTATTTACGAGCCTACTTGCCAGGAGCTGAAAGTGAATAATGAATGAAAGAGAAAATAAAAAATTCTGTGGACAAATGTAGTATGTAATAGCAAACTGACAAATGGAAATGGTAGTACAGTAACGTGGGCCTAATGGTGGTTTCTCTCTTTTTAGCATATACTGTCCCCCGCAAACACCAATATTTTTAGGTTAAGACTGCATATTTAACAGGCACCCACGTCTGTGATCAGTGCAGAGTGAAAATGGGAGACAAGAACCGGGATTTGAGCAGTCTTGGTGCTCCTCCTGGCATTGCGCTCAACGCTAAGAGCACAAGTGGCGAGCAAAGAGAGATCAGAGGCGAAGATACGCTGTTGCCTATGGCCAATGTGAGCAAAATCATGCGTAAGATCCTTCCTCCGAATGCCAAGGTCTCGAAGGAAGCAAAGGATACGATACAAGAATGTGCTTCCGAGTTCATCGCCTTTGTCAGTGGGGAGGCTTCCCATATGTGTCAAAAGGAGAAACGGAAGACCATCAATGGCGAAGATCTGCTATCTGCCATGGCTTCTCTTGGCTTCGAAAATTATGCAGAGCACCTCAAAAGTTATGTCAAAAAGTATAGAGAAAGTGAGGGCGACAAGTTGTCTGTAATAAAGCAAGGCTTAGCAGATCACTCCTCTACTGGTAACGGCAACATAGACAAGTGGGTTGCAAGAGAGGATCCAGATCAGTATTATATTCATCATCATGGGAAGCTGTTGGGAGGATCAATTAGCCATAATCCGCCTTTTCTCCAGCACATAAAGAAGAACGGTACTGGTCCTTCAAAAGAACCAGGGTCAGGTGGCCGTTGGGGTTAGAAACCCATAAGATTTGTATATAATTTGTTTGGGTGTTTTTTTTAGGACTTATGTCTTAACATCCTTAGAAATAAGGATGTTAGGACATAAGTCCTAGAAAAAATACCCAAACAAATTATAAGATGGCTTAGAGGATAGTTTAGAGGTCTTTGTATGTTTTGTGGGTTCTGTGGCCTACTTACAGTTACTCTAAATAAGATGGTATATCCCATCAGTTAAGGATTTGGATACACTATAGTACTTATGTGTGTCTGTGTTATAAGTCTGGCGTATAGGTTCTCTAGTAAGAGATGCACCTCAAGTTGCTAGTACCTAATAGTAGCCCCAGGTTAAGGAAAATCTTTTGCTATAATGCTGGTATGAGCAAGGGTTGCATGTTCATAGAGGTTAATAAGGAAAATATTTTGCTATAATGCTGGTATGAGCAAGGGTTGCATGTTCATAGAGGTTAATAAAGAAAATGTTTTTGCTATAATGCAGGTATGAGCAAGGGTTGCAAGTTATGATGATGCCATAGGTTTTTAATTGTACGATCATACTCGTATATTAAATCTCTTTGTTTCTGAAAACTAGCTTTTTCTTTTTCTATTTTAGGGTTATTATGAGCATGGGATTGCCCAACATAATTTGAAATCGACAGTGTGACAACTAATAGAGTTAGGCGCTGAAACATGTTGATTCTCTACTGTAACAATTACATTCCCCCTTCTTTTTCTTATACTTATTTGTGTTTGAGTATGGCTATTTGTATATTTTCTTAATTGTAGTTTAGGTAGCCAATTATACGATTTTACACAAAGATTATCCTGAATAACAAGATAAGGAGTTACAGACATTTCAAAGTTGTTACTTCAAGATATAGCGGTGTTTAAAATATCAATATTTTTAAGGCGCTTCAAGGCTTTGAATGGACTATATTGATACTAAAGACTTGACCCAGGATATAACGGAATTGCAACGGCTGTAGCCTTGTAATGCTGTCAAATTACACTTGTGTATTCGTTTTTAATGTTTCTTCTACTTCTTTTTCGTAAATTAGGTTTGGGTGAAGCAAACAGCTGTCTGTAACCCTATTTTATTACAGAAGGTTAGGTAAATTTCGAAGCTGCCGTCTAACTGCTGTCTTGGTTCCTAACAGCAGGAAAGACAAGTTAGAACTTCACAACTTAGTCAGGCAAAAGTTGTAAATATCAGTGCCTGCCCTTATTTGGCACACTGTAAGCTGTGACATGTCACTCTAGCATGTTGGGCCCACATTCATTGTCATTAGTTTGTCAAACAATTATATCTGTTTCATTGTCCATCTAAGGTTATTAGTTTAGACTGTGGCATTTGACATTGGAACAAACTGTAATAAAACAACTAACCACATAGTGACATTTGCAACAACCACTAATTGTTCAATTATAGCAAAAGAATTGCTAACCTGGCGGCCAAAACAAAACAAATAGACATGTCATCAGTGACTTTACCATTTTTCATTTTACATTATAAAATACTTGAATTTCTCTAGGTGAACATCCCAATTCTGTTTCCTATCCATTCCATTGATGCATGCTAAGGCTTTTGTGATTGAGTATACTATCGTTAGTGAACAATGTATCAACTACTAAGGGGTATGTTTCAAACCATTTTTTACTCCAATTTTTGCTAGGGTTTCAAACTCCCCTTGTCATGTATACTCTAATTATTGCATCCATACTTTATTGCTCCCTAATATCCTTGTATTCAAAGTTAGAACCTTGTTCTTTCACCATACGAAATGATAAACTCAACAAATTTGAATTCGAATTTTAAAAATATAGATAAAATACTATAAGCCTATTCACAATACCACATTTCTTATATGTTTTTGGTAAATGTTAGATTATCAAATATATTCCATTTGTGCAAGGGTTTGAAACTCTCCCCTACCCTATATACCATTGATATGCTTGCATTCAAAGCTAGAAACCTATTCTTACACAATTTGGAATGATTTTGATTAAATCCACAAGACCCTTGATTTATAGGAGCACAAATGTTACAAATGTCTCAACCACTTTAGATCTTAGGTTATCAACATTTAAATGCCAAAACCATTCAAATAATCACCTTTGAATCAAATTTACATATGTGTGTGTACACATATATCATATATACACATATATCTAAATAAAGACCTATTTGTTAAACCTTATTTTTTCAAAAATTACAAAATATTGATAATGTTAGTAGACCAAGCCATATGATGCATAAATTAGTACACCTCAAACAAGCAGAATTACCAAAAACTACAAAGAGATCCATATTTTCACTTCAAATACAATAAATGGCTCTGTCAAACAATTATTATCCTAGACTACAAAAAATTAATTAGATGTTGTCATGAATAAGCACAATGCATAAGAAGAAACACAATGCCTGAGTTTAGTTGAAAGGATGTTAAAATATATCCAAGCCATTATAATTGAAGGGAAATATCTTAAATCTTAAATAAATTAAATGAACTTAATGTATGTTATACTCTAGATATGGTAGGGTGAAGCCTAGTAACATAGCTAATTGAACTAACTATCATCAAAATTAAACATGTGTTGAAATAGAAATGAGAGAGTTAGGGTTACATAGACTTTAGTCTAAACTTGAATTGTAGTGAGATTGTGACAGAAGACTAAGAACTACATTCTAAGATTAGATAATTGTTTTGAAGATGGAGATTACTGATGTCTAAGAAACTAAAAGATACATGTTTGTTTGATAGTCATTAGTGTAAATGACTAATTAAAATTATGACAATATACTTGAGTGATAAATTTGTGTTAGTGTAAATTACTACTCTTAAGAAGTTAAACTTACTATAGTTGCATGGAAGCAAAGTGAAAGGGAGAAATAACAACCATGATAAGGTAATTTACACACGTTTTAATCTAAAAACCTTAAGGGAGGGAGCACTAATGACAATTTACAAATGCCTAACTTGTTCTATTTCCATTGTCCAAACTAGTTATAAAGAGCTTGGATGGAGCATAGTATACTGATCTTCCCTTTTATTACACTAACTGTATAATTGTTTAAAGCAATAAATTTTAGGATGGACTCACTAACTCTCCTATCTTGCTCTAGTCATAAAATTGGATGCATGTCTTTTACAAATAAAAATGTTGGAACATGTATTCTTTCCTGTACTAAAGAATCTCCAAATGTCAAGGAACTTCAAGTGACATTTTTCTATCATTAACTTATTTTCTTGTTTGAAATAGTCAAAACTAAAGTGGGTATAAAAAAAATAGCATGCCATATGATCAAATTCCTATCACATTTACAGCTTTCCTCTTACTACTTTATCCAATAACTAGATATGTGCAGTGGTTTTGTCATTATATAAAATATTCCATTGTTCTATTTTTCTCTAATTAATTGTTGGTTTATGAATGAAGTTAATGTTTTTAAATATTTTAATGGATTAAACATTTTATTTTTAGGAGGCTTTTGATCCCAAGGAAAATTTTAGTTGTTTAAAAGATTTGATGTGACTCTTACTACTTCCTCCTTTAAGAATCATCATGCATGTTTTGGTGTCTTCCCATTGACCTAGTCCTATTCTAGCTTCAATATATTTTGTAGTACATCACATCCTATTCCAACTCTATTAAGCATATGAAAAAGTCTTATATGAAGAGTATTTATTGCCATTTTGATTCACCTATCATAGATGACTTATATAGTTAAAAATTATCACAATGGAAAACTCATAAATGAAGATAGTGCAAACATGAAACCATTATCTCCAACCTACTCCAAGATGGTAAATGATTCATATATCATCTGTTTGAGCTTACTAGCTTGTTCTTAGAGTCACCATTGCTAATTATAACCATTCCTTGTCCATCACTTTATATGTTCTTGACAATGTTCATCATACCTAACCTTATACATGGTTTTATACTTCTTAAACTATTTGTGCACTATGATATTGATTTGTGTAACCCTCTTAATAAATTTTTCTACCCTTACCATCTATGATTCAAATTATTCCATTACTTTTTTCTATTAGAAAGAAACATCAAGTGAGTTAGTAGGCTCAAAATCTAGATATGCTTCAAAATGTGTTGTAACTCTTCTTTTGAACTTGGTTTTTATCTTTCTCCACAAGTGTTCATAATCTTCTACAAATATCTTGAATTCTTTTCTAATGCAATAGATAGGGGAAAAAATACACCTAACTATCAATAAAAATTAATTTCCTAGTTCCCTTTTATTATCTTATAAAAAATCAAAATGTATGTTGTTGATCTGCTTGAAACATCAAAGAAGCCATATCCACAATTTGACTTAGATAGAACTCCCACCAAATCTATAGAGATATCCTTATATGGTCTAGTAGGTAGAAATAATGGCATATACAATCTTCTTTCGAATTTCTAAACTTGCTTCTATAACATAAATTACATTGTCTAATGAATTTTGAAACCCGCTCTTGGATTTTAGAAAAATATACATACATCAGAAGTAAGCTAGGTTTTTGAGAAAAAAACTAATATTAAACTTTAGAGGTATGTGCCTCCTTCATGACCTAAAGTATTTCCTCTACTTTGGCACACACTATGTAGCCAAATTGTCAAAATCCCATGTTTGAGATGAAAATTAGTTTTCCCTTCAACACATATTTTCTATCTTCAATTATTGATATATCTCCCTAAAAATGTCAAACTATTTATAAATGAGCTCAATTTTCTCAAAGATGCATACTTCAAAATGAAAAGTAATGTATTAAAAACAAAGTGAATAATGGGACACAAACATTTATTGTCATATTTAGGTGGAATCATTTTGGAGTGCCATATTTTAAAATGGGATACCTTGATTAGGAACTATATAAGATTTTTGATATGGGTCATTGTAGTTGTAGACATGATATTTCTATAGTCCATGATATAAGCGTAGATAGCTTCTGGCATAACTGTGTATTGCTTTTTTGCATCGACGTTTCGCATCACACTCCATGATCCATCATCAGGATGAAAATTTGTAGTCTAGATTTATAATCTTATAACTATTTCACTTTGACATGAACTATCAAGACCATCCTAGACAATGTATACTACCTTGCAACTAAGTAAATTCTAATATAACCATATTTTTTCCTATGTATATGATTTTGCATGTTTTGAAAAGAAAAAACATTTGTCCTTTCTAATTAAAAATGATCTATTTCTTCAAGTTTATCTACAACATCACAATATCATACCTTTTATGTTGGAGGTCATGTTTCCAAAAAATAATTACATAATTATTCTATTCAAGGTCATAAATTCAAAGAGTACTAACTTCATCATTTGGTTGTGATCACAATGTTGGTCAGATGTTGGTATTGGCATTGAAAATATTAGATAAGAAAATGACTTGTTGGCTTAGCTTTGATTATAGGATTGTAAAATCCAAATCTATTCTTAGGGTGTTTGTGGTAGATCTTGCATAGATTAGATGTTATGGATAGCTTAAAATGATTTTGGTGTGTATTAATAAATCATGTTAGGCCAAATTTAGTTTTAGCAGTATGGCCATTCCATCATCACTTGTATGAGTGGCATGCGAATGCTACTTATGATTTGAATTTTGGGCACACACCATTGAATTTTGCAAGGATGGAAATTAATGCATATAATAAAGCATTTGATGATTACATGGTCATAAAGTAAAATTTGGATTCAATATTTCTACCATCATTCTCCTGGTGCCTTATACAGGAAGTTTGAGTATTGTTGTGTTGTAGAAAATCTATAGTAATTTGAGATTATCTGTCATTAGAGATAATTATGGCATTTAGCATAATTGTCAACATGGTGATCAACATATAAGAGGTCATATTTTTGTTTTAGAATTTTTTATAATCATGGGATTTTCAATTAGAAAATATCTTTTCGATCACTAGCCTCTCTACAATTGTTAAATCCTACAACAACCATAACAAATGAACATGTTTAGATTCTACTTGTTAACCTAAATCGTCATAAGTAAGGGAACCAAAAGTATGTTTGATAAGATATTTCAATTGTAACAATAAATTAGGGATATAATTCATTGATAGTGATGGTTGTAAATATATGTCCCATGTTAGTTTACATAACTTACTAATGCCCCATTTAGTAAACTAATGTATTGTCATACAGGAGTAAAAAATTAAATACAGGATGAATGATGTAGGAAATGATACCTCTTGGTTTAAAGATATATTGAATATTTCCCCACTTTCATGTATTTAAAGACTATGTTGGTTCCTCTTATAAATTGATATTTGATGGCAAATAGGACAATTAATTCTAAATGTTTTCTATTCTCTCGTAGAACATAAAACTCAATAGTACTCAACCAGCACATAGAAGTAATATTAAGGGCGTGGGAATGAGCAGAATGGAATCTGCTAATTTATGTATAGACATGAATCATATTTTTATGCATAGATTTATGCCATAAAATTGGAAGAACTTGACCACAAGTGGCGTACTTGTTGTTTGAAAAATGTAAAACTTTCAAAGATGTATGGTTAAATTTAATTTCTTCGTCTGATATCATAAAATAAAGATGGACTCTCTTATTTAAGGGATTATTCTGAAGGGAGTGAAAGTTAAATGACTGTTGGTACAAATGACTTCATTCATTTCCTAGATTTATCATTTCAATAATTGAACATTCCACTTGAGTTATATTTGACTGTAAATTTTTTGACTTTCTCTCGCATTTGTTCAATTAAATGTCTATGCAAAACATAGTATTACTTAATTTTATTTGTGAATGGACTTTTGTAGGATGTTGATTAAGTATAGTTTTCTCGTATGATACTACTAGTCTCATAGTCAATGTTTAGACTATTGATTCAAGTTCTTTCCAAATATTGCATGAAATTTCATTAGATAATGTATTTACTTTATAATATATATGATATATTTTTTTGATAATTTATATTTCACTATAAAAATTTTGACTTTCGCTCCCATTTGTTCAATTAATTGTCTATGAAAAACATAGTAGTACTTACTTTTTTTTGTGAATGGACTTTTGTAGGATGTTGTAGTATAGTTTTCTCATATGATGCTACTAGTCTCATAGTCAATGCTTAGACTATTGAATCAAGTTCTTTCCAAATGTTGCGTGAAACCTCAATAAATAATGTATTTACTTTATAATATATATGATGATTTTTTTTAGCAATTTATTTTTTTCTTTATGTGCATTTATTATTCTATTATTTAGGTTGGATGCTTTGATGATATCTATGAGGGTATGGAGAAGGGCCTTTAGCATACTGAGGGTCCCACAAAGTGAATAACACAACTAGGCTCATGAATTTTTTCTAATCTATTTAATTAAATGCCTATGGAAAATGTACTAGTACTTAACAGTTTCTATGAATGCTCTTATTTGTAGGATGTCGATGCAACAATTCACTCCAAGAATGTTATTACTCTAGTAGCTAGTATTCAAACTATTGATTCAAGTTTTTTCTAAACATTATAGGGCACATCCTTCAATAATAGTTTTACTTTAGAATATATATCAATTTTTTAATAATTTACTTTGTTTCATTTCTAACATTTATTATTCTATTTTTTAGGTTGGACACTTTAATGATATCTAGAAGGGTGTGGAAGAGTGCATGTAGCATGTTGAGGAAACCCTCCAAGTGAATGACATACGTAGGCTCTAGAATTCCTTCCTAATTTATTCAATTAAATGTCCATGAAAAATATACTAATACTTAATATTTTCTATGAATACTCTTATTTGTAGGATGTTGATGTAGCAATTTTATTTAAGGATTCTACTACTCTAGTTTCTAGTATTAGAACTATTGATTTGGGGTCTTTCTAGGAATTGCATGCCACCTTCTATAATAATGTGTTTACTTTATAATATACATGATATTTTTTTTTAAATTAATTTTTTCGTTATATACATTTATTATTACATTATTTAGGTTGGACAATCTAATGATATATACAAGAGTGTGGATGGCTTATATCATGCTAAAATATGAAACAAATAAACACCAAAATAATGCAAACAATAGAAACTATTTCATATCTAACACTACCTTTGATTGGACTGAAGTTGCATATAAAAGAGTAAAAATAATAAAATATGTCACCAATGGAAACTTGTTGCACCTGTTAAGTATGAAAAAGGAGAATGACAACAAATAGCATGCAAACTAGATCAAACCCTTTTCCATATAACATTCAACAGCAAGGCCAAGCCAAATCACTACCAAATGAAGGTGGACTTAGCTGCTGACCTTGTGCTTGATGTATGCTATAGATGGATCAAATTTAATTTAGTCTTTTCCTCAAACCCTAGGTTAATAATGCATGAAACTATAGTTCTACAATGATTTTCAAAAGAGGAAGTACAAGAGAAACCCAAAAACTAATTGCACAAGGATAATCGAGGAGATGATAAAACATGTCTCTAGAAAGTAGAGCTGTCAGAGGACCAAGGTGGGACCACCTAAGTCCTCACTGGAAGAATTTGTTGGAGGTGCAAACAAGAAATATGTTCTGAATGATGTCTCGATGCCATATCTAAACTCAAAAAAGGTAGAGGGACCTGGACAGTACCACCCAAGTCCTTGGTGAGAGAATACTCCTAAACTATCTCCAGATCCTGAAACCCTAATCTATACCCAATCTTTCTATGGATCTATATTTTCCATATCTCACTCTTGTAACCTACACACAAGAAGAAAATAAAGGGTTTTGGGGGTTATGGTGTTTATGGACTTGCCTAAGTCAAATCCTAGGATAACATTCAAGCTTCCCAACACCATTGATTGATAAAGAGTGTGTGCCCTCATGGGGGAAGAGACTGAAAATAAAGATATTATGATAATTTAAATGATGATAAACAATGATATCACCTATGTGATGAACCCTTAGGATGATGAAGATCCTTCAACTCCTAAGGAGGAATAGATGATAGCTCCATATCTGCCAAAGCACACACTAACAACACAAAAATCTACTCTAAAATCATAATGAATGGTCTTTCTTATTTTCCTTTAAGATCTAATGTTATTCTCTTTTCATCCACTTCATCTAGGTTAATAATAAACTAAAAAACACACTTATATATGGTTTTTCACTCACAATTCTAAATTCAAATCAAAAGAGCTAACAAGGAGAAACCTTTAAAGAGGTGTAAAGCTAATAAACCCTTAAATTAGCCCCAACCTAGAAGGAGGGAAGTACTGCCTAGGTCCTTTAGCCCTTTTTAGGTCTAGTGTAAGCTAAATTAAGGAGTCCAAATTCCAATTCCATCATCGTGTCGGGCAATTTTGTATCAAGATAAACATTTTTAATGTATAATGTAATCAAGGGGACCTAGGAGATAAATAAGGAGGTAAAAAGACATGTAGAGACTTTTTACTCCATAACATTTAGCCTCCACTTTAATGTGTGTATGATCTTACTATTACTACATGCATTAAAGTACAATTGAAAATGCATCAGGCACATCAAAAACTAGCGTTGAAAGCACACCCTAAGTTTGGAATACTATCTCTAGCCCCCAAGCTTAAGAAAACATAAGAAGACACATGACATACATGTTAGAATTAACTTGGACAACTGATAGGCGGGGGGGAGGGGGCATGTGAATTAGTTACTAAAATTAAGTTTCTCCTTACTTTAAAACTTCATTCACTACTGTCAATTTGATTAGTGATGCAAACATTAAAGCATATGACAATAACATAGAAACAAAAATGTAATCAACACATTTGACACCAAGATTTTTGACATGCAAACCTGGTTAAGATAAAAACCACAGTGGGGGTTAACCCACAAGAATCAATACCCTGTTAAAAGTATTTTACAAATTAGAATGCACATGCATTCAGGCTCACTGCCCAGAGCTCACTGCTCAAATGGAGGCTCACTACCTATGGAAACATTACAAGAGAATGATAGATATTTGAACAGATTAATAGCATCTATCCATGCAAGAGTTGTAGTTCCAGTTAAGCACAAAAATTGATCTTACACATTTCATCTTTGCTCTGCTCTTCTTACTGTTCTACCTTCATTCTCAGTTAGGATTTCTACTCTTCTTGCATACACCTTATTCCTACACACCATGCTCACTGAATCATCTAATTTCATTGCCTATATATATCTTCAATATGATCTATAATCATTCTATCAGTTGGCTTCAACAACACTTAGAACTTTTATGAATTCTCTGCTCTATCGGTTAGATCTATGCATAACTTAAGGTGTGGACCAAAACTTGCTCTTGAAAATCATCACTCATGTTGGCCACTATCACTGATCATCACTATTTGTCCAACAAACAACTTCCATACATCTGGAATCAAGATCTTCTGCAAGGTCAGCCTATTCTTCTTTTGTCTACTCTAACAAACTAGAACCTGGTACTTAGAAGTTAATATCTTTTGAATCCTTCATCACCTAAGGAAAAAAATCTAGATTTAGATTATCTTGACAATGCATGACTCCCCTAGATTTGCAACTAATCATGACTTTCCACTAGAGAGATCTAGACCAAAATATCAGACCCTATTATTGCTCTGTTCTTAACTTCCTAGACTTAGACAAATTCTAAATTTGACTTCCGGTATGAACAAATTGTGTTATGCGGATGATTGGGATGATCTTAGTTTCCATCAATGACAACACCTATCAAACAAAGTAGTCTCTATTGCCAACAATCTCCCCCTTTGGCATTGATGGCAACACTTAGTGAAAAATGACTAAGTGTCTAATGTAGGTCCCCCTTACTCTATACACTTGTGCTTCTCTATTAGTTCTGAATCTCCCCCTTTGTTGGATCCCTCATTTTTTACTGCTCTTCACTCCAACTTTGACATCAATGGAAAAGGGTGGGGTCCACAAGCCAAAACTCTCAAAAGCTTTGTATATCCTACCACATATGTACAATTAATCATCAAGTTCTATGTACATAAACTTGAGAATGTCTACAAAACTAGTTTTTATTTGGGCAAGTTTGGAGGCCCAAGTACTCTTCATTCCATCCAAAATTGAGATGTGCCCACTCAACAAAAATGAATATGCTTTTGCCTTTGATAGATCTGATGGATCACTGGTCTGAACCACATTCTAGGCTTCAGATAGGGCATTATACATAGGTAAGTGCAAGAAGATGAGTTCACTTTTTGGCCAAAAAGTGGAAGTGTTTTCCCTGTTTTTCAAATTTTGTCATACTTGGAGTGACAATTTGAAACACTTGTACATAAAATATTTAGATGATATAAAAATAAGAAATATAGTATTTTGTTTCTACTTTTCAAATATGTAATTTTTTCTAATACCCAAATGATGTAAGTTGGTTTTTTATTAGATGTTCAAAAAGTGTCTTTTTAAAAGTCCCCTATTTTTTGCAAAAGTATGCATGTGTATGGCCAACAAAATTTGACCTAAATTAATGTATTTTTCTAATTCCTTTTGTGAAAAGATTCTCAAGATGTTGAATCTTGGTTAGGATATTTTTTTGTAATTTTTTGATAAATTATTTTTTTATTATTAATTTTTTAATGGCCCTAATTAGTGTTTTTTAAAACCCCTCGTGTATGACCAATATAATTTGAGCTAAACTAATCAATTCACTGATTTTTTTTTCATCATGTAGAGAATGATGTCTAGTTTGGTCAGACATAAAAACAATTTCAAGAAACTTTTAAAATCAAAAGTTATTAAAAAAAAGTAACCTATGTTATTTCAAGTTTATGAGTTAGTTTGTTTGGAAAATAAATAATAAATAGAAAATTATGTTCAATAGTAGAAAAAATTACATATTTGAAAACTAGACTTTCAGGTCTATAATGGGTTTTAATTTTGTTAAAATATTATGAAAAAAAAGTCGTCAGCCATAGTGGTGAAACTAGTTTTTTCTCTTGCTATTTTCATGGTGTCCTAATTGTAGGTCCAAAGCTAAGGCTTGGGTTTCCAAGACTAAAACCAATGCAAATTGGTGGGTTTGAAATTTCAAAATTTTAGAAATGGGTGTACGTTATAAACAAGTACGCGTTTTAAAAATAACGAGTATCCGTTTCTAAAAAATAAGAAAATTAGCCATAAGCATGTAAAACAAACAAAAAAATAGTTTTTGAAAATGGGTACTCGTTTGAAACGGGTACCCATTTCAAGAGGGTACTTGTTTTATAATGGGTACCCATTTTGAAACGGGTACCCATTTCAAGCGGGTGCCTATTTTGAAACAGGTATCTGTTTCAAGTGGGTACCCATTTTATAACGGGTACTAGTTTTAAAACGGGTACCCATTTCAAGTAGGTACCCATTTCAAAACAAGTACCCATTTTGCTTAGGGAGCCTGATCCTAAACCAGTACCCATTTTTTTCAAAACAGGTACTTGTTCGAAGCGGTATTTTTCATCTGCGGGAGACTTCTGTGAAATGTATACTTAACTTCTTGTTTCAACCCACATTGTCTCTAACTTGGGGGTAATCACTCCCTGGAGCTCACACATTCTCTTCATAATGTTTCCTTTTTCCTTAATAGGTCTCTTAATCTCATCAATCAAGCTAATTACTTGACAATCCTGACTTATGGGTAAAATAGTTAGAGAATTAAAATTATGAGAGAGATTTGACAATTTATGTTCTTGCTTATTTATCTTTTTCTCAACATCTTCATTAACTTTGGGCCATGATAGATAGAATTTGTACAAATCACTTCCATCATTTAGAGCATTCTAAATACTCTTAATGCTAATACCAAGTATTCTTCTATAATTTCCTATCAAGTTTTTTATTTCATAAAACTTCTTATCCAAGAATTCTTTTTTAACTTTTGCCTCAGCAGATTTCTCAAAGGACTCAAAATGAGTATTTACAGAACTTACAAGATTTTTTGGATGTTCAGAGGGGGAATTAGATGGACTCTTTTGATAGGCTAGCATCAATTTATCCAAAATCCTAGATGCAAGCCCTAGTAGCTCATTGTCCTCAATGTGGACTTCAACATCTTTTCTCTAGCCTTTACTTGGGTGAATGATGCTATTTTCATCAGTTGAATTGGAGAGAGAGCATCTGGATTGGCTAGACATTGAAGCAGTTTAGGTTCATCAAGCTCAATCATTTCTTTTTCAAGAAGACTTTTCACTACATCTGCAGTGTTTCTCACAACATTCTCTAAACTATTCTTTTGTTCATTAGATTTCTCAGTTTCTACTTTGTGTGCTTCAAAATTTGCACCATCTTCTTCTACTTTATCTTTCTTTTCTCTTTCTTCTTCTTTCTCTACTTTATTATTATCTGTGTTCTCTATAGAGGGACTCTTTTCTATTTCTTCACCACTTGCTACCTAATCAGGAGGGCTCTGTGAAGAAGTAATATTATCTTCTTTTCTTGACATATTTGGTGGATTAAGAGTATCTCCTACATCAACTACTCTATCCATCATTTTTGTATCCTCCTGATTTGCTTGTTCTTCTTCCAAAACTAAGGCTTCACCCAACTTAGATTGCTGCTCAATGATGTTCTCTTCTTCACCATCCAGAACTTCTTTTGTGACATGGGAAAATTGTGCTTTTTCAATGCTTTCAAAAGAATTTCTTGAGTTTCTTCAACGATTTCACTTGTTTCTCCAAGCATGAGTTTGTTCATTCTCTTTTTGCTTCTAAAGTCATCTTTGACTTTCTTGAATATCATATTTATTTGATTAGGTGAAATCTGAGGACACAAAGTTATTAGCTCATGTTCCCTGATTTCCATGTCCTTGCACTTGGCATTTTCTTTTCTCAACTCCAAAATAGCAGCTAGACTTTATGGCAACTCAGAAGTTATCTCAATTAGTGCCTTATTATAGATGTTAAGATATCTGACAATTGCTTCCTTCAACACCCTTTTATCCACATCATTGTATTCATCATAGAATTTAATCATTGGTCTTAGATTACCATCTACAGTGACTGATTTTATCACATCCTCTAGGGAGAGTGTGGGCTTCTCAACATATTCCTCATATGCTTTTGTCTTTTTCTTTTTACTGGTCCTTTGGCTTTCGGAGGACTTCTCTTTTGTAGCTTTTGTTCCAGTGGCCTCCTTGATTTCAATGTCAGGATCTGTATCTTCTTCTTTTTCTCTTATGCTTACATAGATCCAAGATGCTTTTGTTTTCTTCCTTTTCTCCCATTTTCTAGATGATTTTGCTTCCAATTTTGTAGTTTTCGAAGGAACAGGGGCAGAAGAAGAGCTCCTAGTAGTTCTTGAAGTGGAAGAGAGTTCCACCAGAGCCCCTGTTTGTTTCCTATATTGTTTCTCTTTCTCTGTCTTTTCAGTTCTCTCTCTAAATTTCCTCACAACCTCCTTAGTTAGGCCACGATTTTCAGCCAACTATTCAACTTATTTTCTTACTTTCCTATTGCTTTTAGGTTCTCTAAGCTCAGTATGCAATTTTATATCAAGCTCCTCATAAGTTCCAAATCTTTCAACCATTGTGTCTTTAGCCTTTCTTAGAAGATGTTGATCATACATATTCAAGATTTTTCCACCCACTTCATACCCCATGGGGATGATCCAAGTAGTTTTGGGTTCCACTGCTTCCATTAGACATTGATTAGTATCAACCATGAAGCATATTTCATTTTTGTACTTCTCAACAATTGATTTAGGGATTCTTTCCCTTAAGTGCATCATACTCTAAAAATTCTTGAAGTAACCCCATATTGTAGTTTTCTGAGCCTTGGAGTCACCAATGCTGCGAAGATGATCTTTGATTTGAATGGCAACTAGCTCATCGTTAGTCCAATGCACACCTTTTACCCTAGGTACCTCATTCATAAAGTAAAAGAATATATATAGAACCAATGTACCATACTTGAAAGTGTTTTTCTTGTCTTTCTTGATTTTGTTTAAGTTTTCAATTAGTTGATTCTACAGTAATTCACACAAGTCATAACTAGTCTTTTCCTTTAGCATCTTGTATGCAACATATATCGTTGTTCCTGAAATAGAATTTTCTCTGCTAGAGTGGTAAATCTTGTACCCAATCACCATAGAGGTGAATTTGACATCCGGTTCTATAATATCATTAATGGTCATTGCCCTTCTATCAAACTTGCCACTAGTAGCATCAGTCACTGCTTGGTTTTTCACGGCTTTCAACATGGGCAATCCTCCAGTTGAGTTTAACCCAATTACAAATCGATAGCATCCCTTGTAATCTTGAATAGTTTTAACAACCAAATGAATTCATCATGCATGTGACTCAAAACGTATCAGACCCATTCATCCTCATCAAATGTTGGAAGGCCCATTATCTGAATAAAGTGTTTATCCTAGAGTGCCTTATACTCGGGTTTAAGTTCATGATTTTCATTCATGACTTGTTTCTCAAACAAGTCTACATACCTTGAATCTTCAAATTCATCTATGTTAGCATGAATATAAACCCTAATGTCTTCAACATGCAACACACCATATGGAACACTTGAAAAAGCACCTAACGGCTCGACTTTTATTGATTTGTGAGGATGTTTCTTAAATTTGGGTCGAGGACTCTCAGTAATGTCAACAACATGAGGAGTAGCCATCTCAACAGATCTCAAATTCAAGTCTTTATAGAGAGGTACCTTTTCTTTCATGGGGTTAGGGCTAATCAATTTCTGGTTGAATTCACTCTTTGTGCCTCAATCTTCTGGATTCACAGCCCAAATCTTCTTCCTGTTGTTTCCTCCATATGCAAAGTGATTCAAATGAGTGTCCAAGTGACCTTTTATCTTTTGTAAAACCTAATTTTGGCATTATAATAAATGTTTTTCCCTAACTATATTTGTTACTCTATTTTTGATAGTTCTTCATGAATCACTCTGCAAGTTTTCATATCAACATCTTTTTCTTCCAAAAATCCTTCCAAGGGTTCTAAAATACTTAAGGATCTCTTTTCTCATTGTGTCATATTTAGGTACTCACTTCTTGGCTAGGGGAATTTGATTTCCAATGTTGCTCCCCATGAGCCAAGGCTCCCAAATCAATTCCCAGAGGAATTTTCAGCACCAGATTCTTGTACAGACCCATCACCATTGTTTATTGTATCTTTCTTTACCCAAGTCTTGTTCATTTCATTCTGTATCTCATTCACATCAATTTTTCTTTTGCCTTTGTATTGTCTCTATTCATCCTTTTCTTTGTTTACTAGACCTCTTCTTCCATTGTTCCTACTTCTGTAGAATCTTGTAATATGACCAGATTTATTGCAATTAACACACACAGCATTCCCTTTCTTATAAGATTGATTTCCTCTTGATCTGCATTGGTTAGCCATGTGTCCAAATCCATTGCAAGCAAAGTAGTAGCCATTGAAAGAATTTCCATTAGAGTTATTCATTATCATATCTCTACATTCATTGGATTTGTGACCATACCATTTGCATTTGAAGCATTGACTGGAGAAGGATGGACCATTTTGATTTGCTCTTCTTTTGCACTAAGTAGCTCTATGACCAAATTTATTGCAATTGAAACAGTTTCCATTGAATGATGTATATCTTTGAGCATTAGGCTGTCTAACTGGAGATTTTCTAGTTCTATCACTCCTATTCCTCAGTTGAAAATTTCTTTGTCTAGATCTGGAGCTTTCACCTTTCTCATATCTAGGATTATCCTTGTCATTATTCTTTTTTTGTTCTTTGATCAGTGCTTTATGTTTAGATGAACTTATTTTGAACTGCTCCTTATACTCATTTACAATTTCTAGGTCATGTCTGAGAGTGATAATCTATCTCTCAAGTTCTCTCTCATTATTTCTTCTTTCTTATAGATTAGATTCTAGGAGACCATCTATTCCATCCAATCTGCAACATTCTTCAGTTCTCTCTTTTAGATTTTTCTTTATCTCTTCTTCAATTTTCTTCCTATCTTCAATTTCCTTGGTTAGTCTCATTACCCCAGTTTCCATCTCATGTCTTAGGACAACAACTTCTTCAGCTAACTTTTCACATTCTTTTGTCTTCTCTTTCAGGGCCTTGTCTTCCAATTAAAGAGGTTGCTCCTTTCCTTTTGCATTGGATTTGCTCAATTTTTCTTTTAAAATATCAATGAAGTCTTCAGCCTTTTTAACGTTATCTTGTAGCTCTTGGACTTCTACCTTGGATTGCTCAAGATCATCTAGTGTGATATTAAGTTGCCCTTTAAGGTTATATTCATCCATTTTACTGCCTTCCCAGATCTTCCTTAAGCTGTTAAACTTTTTCAAAGGAACCTTGCTCTGATACCAATTGTTAGAATTAACTCTAACAACTGAGAGGGGGGAGTGAATCAGTTGTTACCAAAATTAAGTTTCTCCTTACTTTAAAACTTCTTTCACTACTATCAATTTGATTAGTGATGCGAATAATAAAGCATATGACAATAACACAGAAACAAAAATATAATCAACACATTTGACACCAAGATTTTTGACATGGAAACCTGATTAAGAGAAAAAATGATGGTGGGGGTCAACCCACGAGAATTAATACCTTGTTAAAAGTATTTTACAAATGGGAATGCACATGCATTCATGCTCACTATCCAGAGCTCACTTCTCAAATGGAGGCTCATTGCTTATGGAAACATTACAAGAGAATGATAGATGTTTGAACTGATTAATAGCATCTACCCATGCAAGAGTTTTAGTTTTGGTTAAGCACAAAAAATGATCTTACACATTTCATCTTTTCTTTGCTCTTCTTACTGTTCTGCCTTCATTCACACTTAGACTTTTTCTCTCTTGCATCCACCTTGCTTACTGAATCATCTAATTTCATTGTCTATATATATCTACAATATGATCTACAATCATTCTATCAGTCAGCTTCAACAACACTTAGAACTTTTATGAATGCTCTGCTCTATAGGCTAGATCTATGCATAACTTAAGGTGCAAACCAAAACTTGATCTTGAAAATCATAACTCATGTCAGCCACTATCACTGATCATCACTATTTGTCCAACAAACAACTTCCATACATCTAGAATCAAGATCTTCTACAAGGTCAGCCTGTTCTTCTTCTGTCTGCTATGACAAACTAGAACCTCATACTTAGAAGCTAATATCTTTTGAATCCTTCATCGCTGGAGGACAAAAATCTGGATTTAGACTGTCTTGACAATGCATATGACTCCCCTAGATCTGCAGCTAATCATGACTTTCCACTGGAGAGATCCAAACCAAAATACTGGACCCTGTTACTACTCTATTCCTAACTACCTAGACTTAGACAAATTTTGAATCTGACTTTTGGTATGAACAAATTGTCTTATGCGGATGATTGGGATGCTCTTAGTTTCCATCAATGACAACACCTATCAAGCAAAGTAGTGTTTCTTGCCAACAAAACATGCAAACATGAAGAAGACAGTAGAGAAGGATGTAATATATAGAGAAGATAGTAAAGAAGCATGCAATACACGAAGCATACATGAATGCAATCACACAATACACAAAGTAGACATGATTAAACAATTATATAACACTAACAGGTGATGGGGGGAGCTCATCACTATGCACCACCATCAAAGCATGCAAAATGCACAGTGTGGGGGGAGCTCAATGCTACGTGCCACCACAAAAATGTCAGACACATGGCATGGGGGGAGCTCACCACTACATACCTCCACAAAGCATGCAAAACACAAAAAAAATGTAGAAAACACATGAAATACATGACTGTCGTAGATTGTGTTATCGACCCACTATAAGTCTTATACACAACAAACATAGGTGATGGAGAGGAGCTCATCGCTACACTCTACCATCTAAGACATGCAAAACACACCTAATAGTCAAGCTACTCTACCATGGCTGCCAAAAACACGCTTAAGGGTGAGTAACTCAAGGCCTGACATTGCCTCTCATGAGAGGAGTTTTTCAAAAGGATATGTAACCACTCTAGGAAATACACAACCCCGCCTTCTAATAGAAGAGATTTCTAAAACATACAACCCCACCTACATCATGGAGATGCCTTATAGTGAAAATAGAAGCATGTGCACAAAGTATACAACCCCACCTGCATCACAGAGATGCCTTACAGTTAAAAGGATATACAAAAAAAAGTATACAAACCCCACCTACATTATGGAGATGCCTTATAGTGAAACAGAGGTCTATGCACACACACAATTCAAAGTATACAGCCCCACCTACATCACGGAGACACCTTATAGTGAAAAGGTAGTATACCACACATTTTATCACAATATCTAAGATATCCAAGCATTTACCACAATTTATGCCCCCACCTTAAAGTAGTTGTTCCCACTTGCCAGTAGCAATCACATTTAAGGTAAGGTTGAAAACACACTAGGGAACAAGAGCTTTCGCAAAACCCATGCCCCAAAGTAACATGTACTTACAATTGATGCCAAATTCTTCCCAACATTTAGAATAGAAACACATCAATATCATTTTCTAACAACCATTGATCAATAATATGCATGTATGAATGATAATCAAAACAAGCTTTGGTTAGAAAATATATGCTAAGATTTAACCAATTTTTTTCATGAACTTGATACAGAAATAAGGCAATATTTGAGTTAACAGACTAGGGCTATACTTATGGGTTCAAAACCAAGTATAGTTGTGAGGTTATACTTCGGGTGTCTCAAAACCAAGTGTAGCTACAAGGTGAGACAAGAACATTTTAAAAGTGCATAGCAACAAATATAGAGAATTGCAAAGGTTTGTTACAACAATTTCACAACACAATACATGACCACATCATGACATAAATTGATTCTACTAGTCAATGTAAGTAACAAATTACCCCATCTTCATATATGGACTCGGTCCATTTTTGTTTTCTTGTGTTAGGGACACATAGTCCTTATTAGAAGTGTATATTTGTTCTCATCATCCATTGACTAGCAACGCCACAAGTAAAATAGAAGAATGATATCACAAAATATGAGAGAGGAGACAAAAGTGACTTAGGACCACAATGTGGGAAGATGCCCCCAAGACATCCTCCACAACATTATGCCCCTAAGACACCACACACAACAATTACAACAAGAGAAGTGTATAAGAACATAGAGAAACAAATAGAAGGAATGTCACAACAGGGGTAGTCTCCTTGTATCCTTGACCTTATAACCTAAGTGTCAAGGGTCATCTAAGGAGACCTAAACAAACATTTAACACTACACATGAGGAACACAACACAACAAGATATAAACATTTAAGGGGAGGCCAAACTTGTGAGAACCTTAGAGGGATCTTCCATCAAGGGTGGTGGAATGGATGGGGAATTCATACCTATTTAATTTCCAAAGCAATTACGTGGTGATTGCTTCACAATATTTTGTATGTTTGAAGTATTTTGATGCTTGTGGGAAGGTGAATCATTACCTTTTCTATTGGATTTTGATGACTTGTGCCTTTCTCTTTTTCTTTCCTTTACTTTCTTATTATTGTTTGCTTGGTGAATGAGCTTTTCATTATGAAATGGTATATGTTTCATCATTATAGACTTTACTTTCTTGTTGTGATTAGATGGGGTCTACTCCATTTTCTTATCTTGTGCATTTTGGTTGTCTCCCAATCTTTGAAGGGATAATGGAGGAGGAACCTCAGCATAAATACCTTTTTCTCATGGATGAGGTGGATCTTTGAGTTCAAGCCAATCTTCATTTTCAACCTTATCTAGTTCTATCATGCCAATTATTTCATCAAATTTGAGAACTGTAACTTCAAATTCTATTTCATTTTGTTATTCTAACATGTTGTTGATGTTATGCTTAGGAAAAGGATTAGTGAATATTCCTATATTTTAATTCGGAGGAGCAACTAACTTATTTCGATTGTCATTCACACAAGTCAACTATATTATATTAGAATCAATGAGGTCTCTAATTTCATGTTTAAGATGCATACATCTTGTTGTCACTATAAAATTTTGGCAAAATTTTACATGCCCATGATGAAAAATTTTGATTACCACACTCAAAAATGCACCTGAAAAATCTACCCCAATGACCTATTTTGGAGGGTCATTATTCGGAGCTTGTTCACTTTCATTCCAAACCATTTGGTAGGCATACTCATATGTCATATGTGAGTGTCCATATCTACTTTCAGCCTTCCATGACCAGCTTTGACTAGGTCTTCAAGCATCAAGTTTTAGGGTTCTAGAAAGGTTTGTTGACTGCACAATGTTAAATCTGCCAAGGAGGTCAACTTTGGCCTTTAATATTTCATGATAGAAGTGGATTGGTGAAGAAATCTTTTGTATGCATGCTCATTTGACCTAAATGAACTGATCCCTCTAGTGGAAGCCCCCCAGGAAGAGATTTGATATTTTTTCAAAATGGCAAGTTGCTGAGTTTTAGATGATTTTTAACAAGTACAGTGGCAGGAAAAGCTAAGTGGGCTACTTTGAATGTTAATATACTGCATCTCAAGATGTGTTGTTCCAAGCCATTTTCAACATTGAATTATTGGTTCAAAAGTCTACATCCCTGTGCATTTTCATGGCTCCAATAGATGGTTTGACCAATTTTCCAAGGTGATTCTAGAGGCCACTTGCCTTGTTTTGATCACAAATACAAAGTGCCAAAAAGAAAATTCTAACTATTACCCATTTCGTTTTGTCATGCCAGATGCATATTGAGGTAGTGTCATGACAATTTAGGATGAAAACTTGTTTCAAAATTAATTTTTTTTAGTCAGGCCCACAAAGGGAACTAGGCTTGTGTCATACAAGTATTGTTGGTTGTTGGTTGTAGGGTCAGCCATAGGCATTTGTCAGGTCACCTTTCTGAGCTTGTAGACAACACATTGAGTGATTTGAATACAAGCAAATGTGTGGCCATACAATATTATATCTGATGGGGCTGCTTGAAATTCTTGCTTCTGCTTGAGAGTATTCATAGCTTCTCATAGGGCTAGGTGAAGAAGAAACCATCAGAAAATTGAAAAATCATCAAAATTTTACTATTGACAAACCAAAATATACTGATTCACATGTAAAGGCAAATGCATTGTTACAATCTCACTTCTCAAGGCATGTTATTGTTGGCAACCTAGCACTAGACCAGTGAGAAGTGCTTCTTTCTACAAACAAGCTTCTTCAAGCCATGGTGGATGTTATTTCCAGGAATGACTAAGTTGAGCCAAATGGCTACCTAAGGTGTCTAGGGTCACGATTTTCTCCTATTACAGCTTCCACATTTTACCAAGGAACTTGATAAGAGGTGCCATGAAAATCTAGGTTACTCTGGAAAGAGATCTTTAAGGCAGGAAGGAATTAGGTCTACTTGATGCACTGGGGTAAAGGAAGAAGATTGGTGGCTACTAATCAGGGATTTAAAAAAAATTAGTTGTTGGCCATTAAGATGGCAGTGACTCAAAACAAAGACTAAATAAAAAAGACTCAGAACAGAGTGATGATGAGTATGATTACAATGAGAAAAAAGGAGTAGAGATGCTAAATGAATCAAGTGCAGAGGAATTGGAAAAATTAATAAAGAATAACACTGAAATGGAAACCATAAGTTCTCAAACCGGAAGTTTAAAATCATGGTGATCAATCTGTGAAACTAATTTCTCATAGTGTGATATGGTTGCAGGTGTTTTGATAGTTCAAGAAGCTAGCGGTTGTGTCTTTTACCCATTCGGAGTTGACTTCAATATTACATCTCAATGAGTGATAGCGTGTAATTCCCATTTGAAAGACGCAATAATATATGCATTGAAGGGTATGTGAAATGGCCACCATGATTTGCATAAAAATAAGTCTCAAATATTGTATAAACCCTAGCTAAGAGCACATGAAGAAGTGGACTCTGCCAATTATCTAGACTTTGTACTGTAACCTTAGAAGCATGTCAATCTTGCCAATCCTTGTACGAGATTATGAAACCCTACAAGAATTATATCAATAAGAGTGATGCATGCATGAGTATTAATAGTATATAAGGAGAGAAACAGAGACTTGAAGTATTGATCACTGCAGTATAAAGATAATGAAGATTGAATGACTTGTTTTAGGTTTTCATTAATGCATACTAATGTAAAGATTTTTCCAGATATTATAATTGCTAATGCTCTGCCTGCAAACCATGGACAACATAAATGAAGGCAAACAAATTGTTTGATAAAATGCCTCAAGGGGAAACCCTAATGTGAAATAGCCTTTATCGGGTAGACTATAGCATATCAAAAGGGGTCATTCCAAGCTCCCCTTGATATCTCGATAACACTTAAGCATGTCAAAAGGAGAGGTGAAATTTGGTAAAAATTAAGTTGTGGCCCCCTTGATGTGGGGAAGGTCACTCCACGCCAAAATTGCAAAGAAAAATTATATAAAGATTATATCAGGATGACTTTTGTATATTGGAGAGAACCTATTTGAAGTCCCTTCGAAACCCTGATAAAGCAATAAATATCATCAAAGTGACTGTGGCATTTTGGAGCAATTAATTTTAAATTCCCTCTAATAATAAGGTGTAACGCCAGAAAATGTCCCCTTGGGGGCTTTTCCCTCATAAGGTTTAGCTCCCGAGTCTTTTGCATGCATTTAGGACATTTTAGTTCATATTTTGACACCCTGATGGAATGAGACCTAGGTTCCATAACAAATTAGACCTAGGTGGACCCCTTGAATTGTACCCTGCCCAAAATAGGGAGGAGGACTTGGGCACCCACACCCTAGTCCTGCCCAATTTGGGGGTAGCCCCAATTTCTGGGTGTCAGTTAGTGATTGTTATTAGGTCCCTTTGCCAACACGGTAAGTTTGAATTTCAAATATCTTGGCAGTAGTTCTTATAGATTCATATATAAACATGCTTAGGAATTCATTTGTAAACTAGATTATATTCATATGATTTTGGCATTCTAAGGTGATTCAAGGCTTTCTATTGTGTTGCAAGAGCAGACTTGTATGTTTTATGTGTTGATATTTGCATATTTGAGCATCAATCTCCTCATGGAATGAAGAGCATCTTCCTCCATGAGAGCTTCACTACAAGGTGACATAATATTGTGTTTTCATCATTGATTCCTTTGGTTTTTGCCTCTACCTCACAAGGGCATGCACTCTTTATTTGACAATAGTGTTCAGAGACTTAAGTGTCCTCTAGGGCTTGACTGAGGGAAGCCTCTAAACACCACAACACCCAAAACCAAGTCTTGTGATTGTAGGTTACAGGTGTCACATTTGGGAAAAGTGGAGTTGCAAGAAGGATTGGCAGACATCAAAGATTCAGGATCTAAAGAAAAGAAGGACATAGGAGCACTTCAAGGACTTGGGCACTCACTCTAGTATCCTTCGCAGATAGATTTCAGGAAACTAAAGTTACAGGGTTGTTCAGTGTCAGAAGGAGGTCTAGATTCTACGAAGAAACCTATACCTTAGACTAGGGCACCCGCTCCATTGTCCCCAACTGTTCCTCTTTGGATCTTCAAAAATAGGTATTCTATGATTTGATATTTTACTCCCGTCTGCAAGAGCTTTTTCCATCTTTCTTCCATTTTTTGTCGTATTTGTATAATTAGGGTTTTAATGGTTAATTGCACATAAGAGAAGGAAAATGAATAATTAAATTTCCTAATCCAAATTTTCCTACATCTAAAAGTGACCTAGGGTATGATAGTGCTCACCACTTGACCCTAGATCCTTCAATGTTTAGAGGAGAGGCAGATTTAAACACAAAATCCTAAAACATTAACAAATCCAATTTTCCCCTAAACACAAGGAAGAAGCATACTAAGGATTTCATCAGAGGGAGAAGTATTTGACTGATTATTTTTTTCAAAGAAGCAAGAGATGAATGTCTATGGAGTGATAAAAAACAAATTTTATTGCACTACAATGTGGTGAACACTTTTTTAAGGAAAATATATTAAAGTCACCACATAAAAAAATTATCTTGGGGGAAAATAAATTTCACTAATGGTGAAGTGCAATAAAATATTTTCATGGAGGACATTTAGGAGTGGGTAATTATTTTACGCAAGGAGCATAGTGAAAATGTATACAGGTAAAGGTGAAGTGAAAATTTCTAGCAAAAGAAGAATAATGATAATAATTAAAATTGATTTTCATGGGATGCCAAGATAAAGAAGATTAAAACTAAAATATTTTAATTTGTTGAAGATAGTTAACATAAAGTTGCATTGGGTGGATATGTGAAGGGTCATAACCCTTGGAAATATAATGTATAAATGACAAATGAAAATCAAAGATCAAACATCAGCAGTAGGAATTAGAGATTAGGTATAATATACCAATGTGTTATGTCAGAAAAATACACCCTTGGGGGATTTTTCCTTTAAGGTTTAGCTCTCAGGTCCTTAGATTGTATTTAGAGCATCTTGTATGATAATTCAAACTCTTGATGAGGAAACCCTTGGATCTTGTGACAAATAGGACCTAGGGGATGCTATGTTGATCTCGGAATAGACACGGGGTGGACAAGGGCCCTAGTGCCCTAGTCCAGCCCTATTTTGTGCCTACCTTAATTTTAAATGTCAGGTTTGTGACTATTATTTGGTTTCCAGGCCAACATCATAAGTTTCAAATATGAAATTCTTGGCAAGAATCTTAATAGTTGCATATATAAACATGTCAAGGTGATCATTTAGAAACTAGAAGATATCTAGAGGATGTTTATGGTTGAAAAGCTATTGGCATACTTGTGATATTGATTGTGTTGTAGAGCATAGCATTGTTATTGTGTTTGTTTTTGTAGGTTGGATTACATCTTCTCCTTATGGCATTGTTGATGTATAAAATTGCACAGGTTCTAACACCAACATGAGAAGTTTTAAGAATGTGGAACTTGCTACTTGAAACAACCTCTAGATTTTAAAGAAGCTGGCTCTTCTCTATTTTAAATGGGTTTTCAGTAAAGGGTAAGAAATTAATAGGATTACAGATACAATTAAGTAAATCTAACTATGGTGATGCACCTGAGTAAAAGTATTCCTTCAATTTAAGCATAGTGAAACTATCCTCAAGATACAGTTATATTAAAGAGCAGATACTGCATGATTAACATAAACAGATGGAATGAATATCATCAAAGGATCATAACTAGAAACTTTGCAATGACATAGATAATATCAACCAAAGGCACAGAATAGAGTTCTTCTCATTAATCTTCCAGCAACATAAAAGGCACAAATACATTAACTTTTAAATCAAGAAAAATAAAATAGAGGCAAAAGGACGTCAACAGGCCACAACAAAGTCTCTAACTTCTCTTTTAGATTCTGACAAAACTTATCAAAAAGTATATCTCTATCTCTATGTGTCAATCTATTACAAACATTGCATATTTATAACCATAGATCTGACTCTAGATTGTCTGTAACAACCAAATCCCCAATGGCCCAATAGAACTGAAGATAACTAGAAGTCCCCGGTGGTTACGATCCTCCAAATCTTAAATGGCTATCCCTTCCTTCAGGCTCATTGGCTGGGGTAAAGAATATGTGGCACACCTCCTTAATTGAGACACAGACACATGGCGAGACCCACGCACTTGAAACTTGAAACATTATTGTGACATATGGTAGCTTCTGCATCAGTACGAAAAACTCCTTTGTCTTTCAAAAATGAACAGGAAAATGACACTTGTCACACTTCGTAGCCTTCAAAACCATCTACGTGTCTTCCTACGTAAAACCTTTAAAACTATGTCTTTATGCTCGAGTGACCTCCACCTGTCGCAACCCGTACTACTTTATAATATGAGACACATTAATGATGGGACCCACAACATTGGTGCTCACTAGCCTTCAAAAGGAGAAAACTAGGACAGATGGTAGCTTCTGTGCACATGCTAACTATCACGTGGCAGCACCCACAACACTACTTGAAACAATTAAAACTTTTGAAACTCCCCGCAGAAGCTGACACTTGGCATAACCCGCATTACTTTAGAAGCAAAAAGTTTCTTCCTCTTAGCATCGTGAATAAAACAAATCCTCCTCCGTGACCACCACGTGGCATTCTCCATAGGTTTGAAACAAAATGTTACTGTGGCCCACCATCTATCTTTACTAACATCAATCATGATATAGAAAGAAACATGCAGCATCACTTGCAGTAAAATGAAAAGACACACGACGCCCTTCGCACAAAACATACAAACTTTAGGGACTACCTCCGCAAGCTACATGTGGCAACACCTATAGCACTACTTAATATTTAGAAATAATACTATGGATTTAACTGTGGCTTGACACTTGGTGGATTCTGTACAAAGCATTAGAAACTTGCAAAGAAACCAAAATGAGACCTATGGACTAACCTATGACTGAAACAAAATGTAGAGTTTTGACACTCTATAGTTCTTGGCGACCAAGAGAACTTCTAAGCCTACTCTGAAAGAACCCAAAACTGGTAAAAATATGTGTATTGAAAATACAACTTAAAGTCATAAATTTTGCAATGTTGTCTGATAAACAGAGCATTTTGAATTGGAGAGTCCCTATCTACTTTTTGATGGTGATTTTAGCACACAATAATGCAGGTATGACTACTGGTATCACACCTCTCTTGAAAAAGGTATCCTATCCAAGATAGGACTACCCCAAGGATAATACAACTAGGTCTTAGCTTGCTTGGAATAACCTCAGGGGAATGTCTAGCTGTACCAACAAGGGGTCTTAAACAAAATGTAGGGTTTATGGAAGATGGCAGCAATGTATATGTAGAAACCCTATTGGTTCAGACTGTAAAGTCTAAAATTTTCCAGCAGATGAGCATTGAAATGTTGCTTATAACCTAACCTAACAAACTTAATATAAATAAAATGCAAAAGGAAAATGAGAGAGAAGGGTTAAGAGATCCTAAGTGACATTCACAATGGAGTAAAATGTTGCAGATAGACAAATACTTTCAAACCAAAATAAGAAACCCACAATGTTGCAAGAAATTATGCAATATTCAAAGGATCCTTATGATTTTTAAATTGCATTCGCTCATTAAACACCCAGACAATGGCGCAGCTTAACTAGTGGAGTGCAACCAAACTATATTAAATGACAGGTCCCAAGCTAACTATACACATCAACTTACCATTGGCAAGCACTAATAGTATGGACCAAAGCATTCATCAGATATCTCAACATTTACCCATCATTGTAAAAGTACAACTAATTAAATTTAGATTGATATGAACCATGAAAATCAAAATGAGACAACACATGAACATAAATTCCCAGCAACCTACAAAACTTTCTTTGTATTGATCACAATTTGGCAAAGTCTCAACAATTTAGTATCTAATTTTACTTGTTACAATGAGAGAATGATGGCCCTTTTATAGACAAGGCACCATACCAAACTTTCAAGTGAATAGTGGAGATTAACTTGACACCAACGGTTCAGATTACATGGCATTTAATGAGATACATCAATTAGTTGTATTTTTAGATTTGCATTTGTCCTTTAGGAAAAAGACAAAATACAGCTTGCAAATTCATTGAATCTAGACAAAATGGATACCCATTTGGTTGTACATGATGGAAAGTCAACTTTCAAGGCCTAATAAAGCCAAAATAGAGTCACATGACACTTCAAAATATGAGCTGATGTAGATTCACGAGATTCCATGTGCTGGATGGATCAAGAGATGTATGTGGGGCATTTTTGGTGAAAGTGTATCCAACTTGATGCCTGCTGGACTGATTCTCGATGACTAGACTACTGGAACAGCTATATACATGTCTTGGTGATCCAATTTAGGGTCATTTGAGTGGTAATTTTGGGAAAATATCAAAAATATAATTTTTGGTATTTTCTACATCGTAGTAAATTACATTTTCACAGGCCTTCATAACAGAATGGGGGCTCAAAACTTGTTAGTTGCTTGGCATTAAGCCTAAGCTACCAGGTAGCTCAAACTAGATAATCATTTTATCTTTCCAATGAGTCCAAGAAGTTTAAATTCTGATAAAATAGCTAGGAGTTATGACCCCCATATTGGATCACTAGGACATTAGACTGAATCTGCAGGAATAATAGTGATGTAGGCATGATCTTCAGTGTCTTCAAGCTCTGGAGACTTATTTCCATGATCTCAGATATCATACTAACATCCTCTTATAGGTGCAATAGTAATTTGGTTTATAAAATGTCAATTATGCATTTCTGGGTCAGCACTACATATCTGTGTGTGCATCCTTTCAAGACGGCTCCAACAAGCTCCTATGCCCTCCAAGACCTGCAATTCACAATGCAAAGCATCAATTTCATCTCAACAAGTTATTTTGCATCATTTTAAATCAAAACATGTCCATTTGTAGTCATGGATCAGTCAATACAGCTCATTGTCAATATCACTTTCTTATAACCAACCTCTTAAATCTAGTAATTTTTGCATTATTTTCTACATTTTTTACCTTTTTCAAGCACCCATTCAGCCTATATATTGATCTAGGAATTTTTTGTGGTCATTAGAATCCATTTGCAGACTTCTATTTCATGTTTTTCTAGCCTTTTCAACAAAAAGTAGGATTTTTGGGGGTCACGGACTTTTCATGTGTAGTGGCATTAATTGTCATAAAACGTGCCAAAAATTGATAGACACTTGGTAAAATGTTCATCATGATGTGACAAATAGATATGCAATTCAAACCCATAAAGAAAATCCAATTTGTACCTTGAAAAACTTAATTTTTGGGCCAAAATACTAAAAAGTGTTGATTTTGGGGTTTACTGACTTAGCGCAGATTTTGGGTCCATCCGACCTTAGCGTGGATTTTGGGTTTGTCCACCCTTGCATGGATTTTGGGCTTTACCGACTTAGCGCTAGCTTTGATAGATGTCACCGACAAGGATTTTGGTCCTGACTGACTCAATAGTGGTTTGAAGGAAGTCAGTTGGAATCAAATTTAGCGCTAAGGCTAGAGGGCAATGATTTTCACGCAGAAGACCGCGAGTGAGATTTTTAGTGCCGAAAGTCATTAGCGACTATTTTTAGCACAAAGTCAGTTGATTCAATATTTAGCGCTGAAGTTGGTAGCGACTATTTTTAGTGCAAACTACAGTTGGGGTCATTTTAGCGCCAGATTTTGAATTAGCTAGGGTGAAAGTATATTTAAAAATATATTTAATTATAAGTTTAGATATGGAATTTTTTATACTTTAAATATTTTTAAATAAACTTTTTGAGATAGGTTCCAGATCCATAGGATTTCATATGCAGATTCTAGAATTTTATGGTTCCATCAGATTTCAGACTTAGCCATTTTTTAGGATTTTCAAGGTTTCAGACTTAGCCAAATGAGGGCTTCAGGACCATGCATCGCGATGAAAGTATATGGACGCCTTAGTGAAATCTAGTGGAATTTGACATGATTTTGCAACTCTAAGACCTAGAAACTAGGAATTTTAACATGAAACATCCTGTAGGAGCAATTTCAAGGGTAATATCCAGTGACATAAGATTTCTGAGCAAAATGCAGTAGCACCCCATTTTAGTGCAAAAGGCAACAAATGGCAATATTTAAGGCACAAGACCACTCAAGACACTTCCAAATCTACTAGGAAATGCTTAGGAGCATTTCAAAGATAAACTTTCAGTTCAAACCTAGAATCTCTGTGTTTCCCACATGTTGGACAAGAAAACATGATATCCTATCAAAGAATCAAAGACCACTAACCAGTGCAACCATCCATATCCTGAAAACCTAAGTGACTGCAGTTGAATTCATTCCCATCCCTTGGCAACTAAGTTCACCCAAGATCCTTTGTGCTAAGTTATGAAGTCAGAATCATTTTACCACCAAGAGAATGCTCTGATGTTGAGATGTGATGAGTGTTGATAGAAGTGAATGATGATTCTTCCAGTAACAACTATTCTGTAAAGATATTCTTTCTTGATCATGCCTTTGATGATCTCGGATGCTGATACTCTTCAAATAATAGTCTTCATATGAGAGTCTTCAAATGATAATCTTTATATTCATACTTTGTAGTGGGTCTGGTGTTGAAAAACACCTTTTATTATCACCCAATAGGCTAGCAAGACTTAGTACTACCTACCACTCTCATCTAGATCCATAGAATTGGTGTTGGTGGTAAAATTGGGGACCCAAACTCTTCACTTACACAAGATCACCCAGGTGCTACTTCAGGATTATTTAAAGTGTGAGAGATATATGGCTAGAAAATACTTCAGGTGCACCAACTAATGACTCCTTTCCAATGAACGAACATCATATTTCCTGGTATAACAACAGATGCCAAAGCAAAGCCTAAGCAGAACTTTGGCTTCTCAAAGAAAGACTGTAGATTATTTACCCAATAAGGAAGCATCTGCAGAGCTACACAATTGCCACCACATTCAAGAAATGGAGAACCCAAGCAAGGCAAGCACAGAAGCGAAAAGCAAAGCAAACTACTCTAACCAAAGTAAACAGAAAATATAAAGAATAGCTTACAACTAACAACTAAGGAAAAGTAGAAAGAAAAAACTAAACTACACAATAAGAAACTAACTAAAACCTAACTAAAAAAAGCAAGACTAGGTACAAATATCTCGGACAACAGGTATTTACACTACCCCATGACTTATTTCTTAGGACATGCAAGAGTAACAGGGTGTAGGTCAATGTCCTAAGTCTAGCAAATTAATCTTTGTACTCTGAAAAGTAGGGTATGGGCAAGCTAGGCTCATGTTCAAGGTGCCAATCACATAAGATCAGCAATTGGGGTAATTCATTAGGGCCATGATCAATCCAAATGCAAGTTGTCTTACCTAAATCACCATAATCAAATTGATAATTGGAACTGAGTCGAGAAAGGGAAGATACAAACTGATTTGCAGTACTGATGATCAGAGATGTGAGTTCAACACCTTCGTGCATTGCACCTAATACCTTTTCATCTTTAGGGGAAATCAACTCATGGTGGATCACGTCTTGTGCATTAGGTACCTCTGGATCACTGAATTCTACAGCAATCTCCCAAGAAAATAGGAAGTCTGGACAACCTCCTTCTGAATGTGGATCATATGGATGAAATCTACTTGAATTAGTTGAAGCAAAGGCTAACATGTGTGGTGAATTTCCATGCAATAACATATCCTTTCTCATTGTTGACACCAACTCAATGATGTGATCAAGTGATTTACATGAAAATGCTTCCAAGCCATCACTTTGTAGGATAGTTTGATTTTTATTCTTAGATTGTAGATTTTTACTTTCAATTGTCATCAATAGGCCAACATCAACCATGTGGGGCTCTTCCTTTATGCAAATATGAATAGAACTAGTCTGATGAACATATGATATAGTTGAATCCATTTCACCAAAATCAGTCATATGCTTCGAAGAAACTCCATCTGCCATAATCATCAATCCTTGTATTTCAATCGTTGGCTGATATGGAACTGAAAATTCATTATCTGCAGCAATGACATGGTCTCCTTTTTCCTCTATAGATAGATTTTTGATGTGAATGTTGCTATGAAGCGGTGTACTATCCTAATTTTGTTCATCTAACTCAGCTAGAGACCCTTCTGCAATAATTATATCAACCTGATATGGCTAATCATGATGATTTACTAGGCTGATACAATCAAGAACTTGATCACTTTTCTCTGCATAATTCGATTGTAGCTCATATATGTCAATTGAAATGATTTTCTGCATTGTTGTCCATGATTGTCCTTCATTTGGAGGACTGATTTTCACATGTTCTTGCACACATCCAATCTGATCTAACTATTGTTCCAACTCATAATTATCAGCAGTCTGAAATGAACTATTGTTTTGCACCTTTGTAGTGGCAAACTCAAGTTTAGAACTTGATATATGCAGAGCATCTGATTGTTGATCTGGATCCTCAACATGATTGTTTATCCAATTTGATTTATCATCTACCTTGTCCACCCCCTTAGTAGCAAAAAATTGACCCTGTACATTGTTCAGTTCGTTGTCTTGTGACTAAAAACTAGATTTTTGCCATGTTGGGACAACATATTCTGTGACTAAATAGTCTAGTGCCAGTGGTTGAAAACAAAGCTTTATCTAGGCAAGGACCTCATCTTCATTAGTTGGGTGACCTGCAAACCACATGTATTGCCTGCTCTCATCATCTCAACATTTATTTTGATGAACAACTTGAGGGACTTCGATTTCTCCAATGTGCAGATTGCCCTATTGACCATGATCATTTATGGATGGAAGATTTACTGCTCCTTGCAAGGCATTTCTATGTATATGTCTATCATGTCCATATGTTGCTTTAGGCTTGTAAACTTTAAAAATAGGAAGCAATCCCTTCAGATGCAGGTCCAACCTTTGGAGGAAAGTCAAACAATCAATTTCGTCATGTAGTTCTCTAGGATGTATAGTGCAAACCTGAGGTGAACTAAAATCGAGCAGTGTTAGTGGAGGATACTTCACCCTGATTTGCCTATCTAGCAATTCTTTGAAAACTGGGATATTCACTTGGAAGTTCTCTTCATGATATGACTGATGTGACAGTGTTCTGAAGAACAAAGGAGTCTCATGAATGAAACCATTCTGTGTACCCATTAGAACTAATTCTCTGAATAGTCGGTTCATTCTAGCATGTGCAATGAACCAACAAAATTGAAAGCATGCATAAATTCTTAGTTCATCACCCTCCTTCTAGAGCCAATTCTGTTGATAGTGGTTTTGGCACACAACAATGCAGGTATGACTGCTAGTATCACACCTCTCTTGAAAAAGGTATCCTATCCAAGATAGGATGCCCCAAGGATAATACAACTAGGTCTTAGCTTGCTAGGAATAACTTCAATGGAATGTCTAGCTGTACCAACAAGGGGTCTTAAATGAAATGTAGGGTTTATGGAAGATGGCAGCAATGTATATGTAGAAACCCTAATGGTTCAGATTGTAAAGTCTAAAATTTTCTAGTAGAAGAGCAAATAAATGTTGCTTATAGCTTAACCTAACAAATGTAATATAAATAAAATGCAAAAGGAAAAGGAGAGAGAAGGGTTAAGAGATCCTAAGTGACATTCAAAATAGGGTAAAATGCTACAGATAGACAAATACTTTCAATAAACCATTCCCTGTTTCACCATGATAAGAAACCCACAATGTTAAAAGAAATGATGCAATCTTCAAAGGATCCTTATGATTTTCAAACTGCATTCACTCATTAAACACCCAGACAATGGCGCAGCTTAACTAGTGGAGCACAACTGAACTATATTCAATGATAGGGCCCAGGCTAACTATACACAACAACTTACCATCGGCAAGCACTAATAGCATGGACCAAAGCATTCATCAAATATCTTAACATTTACCCATCATTTCCAAAGGACAACTAATTAAATTAAGATTGATATGAACCATGAAAACCAAAATGAGACAACACATGAACACAAATTCCCAACAACCTACAAAACTTGGTTTGTATTGATCACAAATTGGCAAAGTCTCAACAATTTAGTATCTAATCTTACTTGTTACAATGAGAGACTGATGGCCCTTTTATAGACAAGGCACCATACCGAGCTTTCAAATGAATGGTGGAGATTAACTTGACACCAATGGTCCAGATTACATGGAATTTAATGAGATACATCAATTAGTTACATTTTCTGATTTGCATTTGTCCTTTAGGAAAAAGACAAAATACAGCTTACAAATGCATTGAATCTAGACAAAATGGATACCCATTTGGTTGTACATGATGGAAAGTCAACTTTCAAGGCCTAATAAAGGCAAAATAGAGTCACATGACACTTGAAAATATGAGCTAATGTAGATTCATGAGATTCCAAGTGTTGGATGGATCAAGAGGTGTATGTGGTACATTCTTGGTGAAAGTGTATCCAACTAGATGCCTGCTAGACTGATTCTCGATGATTGGATTGCTGGAACAACTATATGCATGTCTTAGTGATCCAATCCAGGGTCATTTGTGTTGCAAGTATGGGCGTAATCGGTGTTGTCATTGATGTCAACATACTTTTGTTGCATCAATGATAAGGATTGGATGAGTTATATGTTGACGATACTGAGAAAATTAGTCTCAGTCAGGAACAGTGAAGAACAGTGATGACAACAAGGCAAAAGCTCAAGACAGGTTGAGGATCAGAAGATGTGGGTTAAAGGGTTTGTGGATATGAGTCTTACGATGTTCCAGTTAAGATTTCAGAGGTCTGCATGAAGGTATGAAGAAGTTGTGATTGATCAAGTAGAACATGTTCTAGGAGATGTTTAGAAGTGACAGAGCGTTATAGAAAGGTCCAGTGGGATTTGGAAATACATTATCCTATTCTACAGATCTGAAGGAGTGTTGGGGAAGTCCTTATGATGTGTAATCTCTCTTTGATCATGGTTTGAAGGTCCGGAAGCATCCACTCCTTTGTAACAATAATGGTAGACCATGTTCTTGAGGTTCTAGAAGCAGGAGAGAAAGATTTCAGTAAGTAGAGGAAGTGCGGATGTTCCTGGTGATTCAAGAAAGCTTGTGGAGATCCTTGGATATGTTCAGTTCATGTTGTTGGTCCGCATTAGAGTTGGAGCCCAAAATTGAAAAATACTTCCAGATGAAGGTGTTCTTACTTAGGCTGGTTGACTAGATGAGTTATTCATCTTGTGAATATTCTTGTGGATGTGTGCTAACTTAGATGTTTGTTTCTAAGTTGATGTCATGTATAAATAAGGGATTGCGAAGTCATTTCAAGGTGTGACTTGTGGAGATGAGTGTGTGGTAGCAAGGAGAAGAGCAGAAAATAGAGCAGAAGGTTTGGACTTAAATGGAACTGACTCAATCATGGTGAAGATGCTATCTTCTAGTTCATGTATGTGATAATCATTCTTTTGTAGATAGTGTGTCTCTTTTAGGCAGTGAGCCTCTTGTGAGCAGTGTGCTCAAGCAGTGAGCCCTAATTGGCATGTGCCATTTTGTTTCTTCTATTCTTCTAACAAAGAATACAATCTTGGGTTAATCACCCCATGGTTTTTCCCTTAACTGGGTTTTCCATGTCAAAATCTTGGTGTCTCTTGTGTTAATGTGTTATCTGCTCTTGACTAAATGCATCAAGTTTCATGTTTGATTTATTGTTATACTGCTAAGTGAATTTAAGTGTTGAAAGTAAAGAAAGTTTTGGACAATTGATTCACCCCCCCTCTCAGTTGTCTACTCTAAATCTAACAATTGGTATCGAGCTGAGTTCCTCTAAAAGGAGCTTAACTGGTTGAGGAGATCTAGGATGTTGTCCTACAAGAAGGATAGTCTGAAGTTTGATGGAACTAACTTTGCTCTTTGGAAAGGTCACATGGAATGTCACTTGCAGTGTATGGGATTTGCATACTGGTCTATGGTTAAAAAGGCCTATGCACCTCCACAGGGTGGTCTGACAACCCTAAATGAAATCACGGATGCTAAAAACAATCTGCGGACCAAAGAGGCTCTGTTAAGCGCGCTATCTGATTCAGAACTCTCAAATGTTATTGATCTACCAACTGCCTTTGAGAATTGGAATAAACTGGAACTTTTGCATGAAGGAGATCAGTTTGTCAAATGTGTAAGGTTACAAAGTCTAAAAGGGAAATTTGAAAAATTGAAGATGAGAGATGATGAAAATATTACCAACTTCATGCCAAGAGTAAATGAGCTAGTTTGTGGAATCAGAAATGCAGGTGGAACCCTGAGTGAAGATGAGATTGTTGGCAAAGTTCTCAGATCCTTTCCTAATTCTTAAAAAATGAAGGCTTTTGCAATTGAAGAATTCAGAGCTCACACAACAGTCACAAGAGATCAATTGATTGGTAAGTTGGCTTCTTTTGAAATGGTTGAGTTTGGAGATGATCCCCCAAAGACTGAATCTACATTCAAAGCCAGTACTTCTATAAAAGGGAAACAAAGATTTGATCCAGGAGAAAACTCTTCAAGGAACCTATCATGGTATGAAAAAGCAAGAAAAGACTTGGAAGAAGAAGAAGCTAAAACTTCTCATCTTGAAGCTCTTATTGCTAAGAGACTGCCAAGAGGATCCGATAAGTGTGAAGGAAAATTACCTTTTAAGTGTTTTAATTGCAATAAAATTGGTCATTTTACCTCAAGATGTCCAGAAAGATTTTCAAGACCAAATCCTAACAGACCAAGGTTTCAAAAGAATTGTTACTATGTTCATGAAGAAGATGACAATGAAGGAGTAACAAATGATGAATCAGAGATAGGAAACAAATCTGGTAATGAGTGGGTGTTTATTGCCATCAAAGAAGAGGAACAAATATCCTCTGTATCTGTCAATCATAAAGTTGAAGAAAGAGCTCTAGCTGCCCAAGTTGAAACAAATGATGATTGGGTCATTGACAGCGGGTGCTCTCACCATATGACAGGTGACAAGAACAAGTCTCAAGTTTGGAGATAATTCTGCTGGCAAAATCATAGGTAGAGGAACTATTTCTCTTGATGGAAAGAACAAAACTGGTAGTGTACTATATGTTGAAGGTTTAAAGCACAATCTTCTTAGTGTTGCATAGCTGGTGGACAAGGGCTATGATCTCAGATTCAGGAATGGAAAGTGCAAGATCTTTGAAAGTTCCAGAATAGAGATTGCATCCGGTACTCAAACTAAAGGTAATATCTTCCACTTGGTTGGTACTGCTAAAAGTTGCTTATTTGCTCAAATTAATCAGAGTTGGTTATGGCATAGGAGGATGTGTCATGTGAATTTTGATAATATCATCAAGATAAGCAATACTCAGGCTGTAAGAGATCTTCCAAAATTAATGAAACCTACTAATAGCTTGTGCAAAGAATGTCAGTTGGGGAAATTGAGTAGGGTCACATTCAAAAGTAAGGAATTGTCTTCTACTAGACTGTTGGACTTAGTTCATAGTGATCTTTGTGGTTCGGCAAGAGTTAGGAGTGTCCAAGGTGATAGATACTTCATGTTGCTAATTGATGATTATTCCTGGATGATGTGGGTAACCTTTCTGAAAGAAAAATCAGAAGCACTTGAGAAATTCAAAATATTCAAGGCCATGGTGGAGAATGAAACCGGATTAAAACTGAAATGTCTGAGGTCTGATAGAGGTGGAGAATTCACATCTGGTGAGTTCATAGACTTCTGTGAGAAACATGGAATAAAAAGACAGTTGTCTGCCCCTAGAACTCCACAGCAGAATGGAGTAGAACTTGAGAGAAAGAACCAGACCCTCTAGGAAGCATCCAAGACCATGATGATGGAAGCAAATGTTCCTCAGATCTATTGGAGAGAAGCTGTTAGCACTGCAGTCTACACTCTCAATCAAGTTCAAATTAGAAACAATACCGGTAAGACTTCTTATGAACTTTGGTTTGGCATTACTCCCACTGTGAGATATTTTAGAGTTTTTGGTAGCAGATGTTACATTAAGAGGGATGAAGATCTAGGAAAGTTTGATGCTAGAAGTGATGAAGGAATATTCTTGGGTTACTCTACTCAAAGCAAAGCATACTGATGCTACAACAAGAGACTGAGAAAGAATGTAGAAAGTGTAAATGTGAAGGTTGATGAAGAAATTGAAAGACCCTCAAGAATTCATGAGTATGATGAAGATAATTAGGATGGTGTCCAGATTCAAAGTGTTCAAGCCTCTTTTGAGAAATCAAGTCAAGTTGATCCGATAAGACAAAAAGAAGAGTTATGTCTCAATAAGACTGATCAAGAGTTAAAGGTACAAGAAACTCCCAAAGTTCCAAGGTATGTAATTCTAAACCACTCTGAAGATCAGATCATAGGTGACAAAAGCAAAGGAGTGCAAACAAGAAGGAGAATTGCTCAAAATTCAAATGAATATTGTCTGATTTCAAAGATTGAACCTAAGACAGTGAATGAAGCTTGCAATGATGAAAATTGGTCAAAAGAAATGGAGGAAGAACTAATGCAAATTGAGAAAAATCATACTTGGGCTCTTGTTCCTAGACCTAGAAACAAGAATGTGATTGGAACCAAATGGGTCTTCCGGAACAAAGTGAATGAAGCTGGTGAAGTAATCAGAATTAAAGCTAGATTGGTCTGCAAGGGTTACTCTCAGATTAAAGGAGTTGATTTTGAAGAGACTTTTGCTCTAGTGGCAAGAATTGAAGCAGTTAGATTATTTCTTGCATTTACTACCTTCAAGGATTTCAAGGTGTATCAGATGGATGTCAAATCTGCCTTCCTAAATGGTAACTTGGAAGAAGAGGTGTACATTGAGCAACCGGATGGATTTCAATTGTCTGATCATGATGACATGGTTTGTAAATTGAAAAAGGCACTGTATGGACTGAAGCAAGCTCCAAGAGCCTGGTATGAAAGATTAGATAAGCATCTCTTGAAGATTGGTTTCAACAAAGGTACTGCTGACAGTAACTTATATCTTAAAATTGATCATGAGAACATCCTAGGTGTTGAAGTGTTTGTTGATGATATCATTTTTGGAGGAAAAGATAGTTTGTGTAAAACTTTTGCAAATCAAATGAAAAGTGAGTTTGAGATGTCCATGCTTGGTGAAATGAATTTCTTCTTGGGTCTGCAAATCACTCAAACAAAGAAAGGTACCTTCATTTCTTAGACCAAATATGCAAAAGAATTGTTGAAGAAGTTTGGGATGGAAGATTCAAAGCCAATGAACACTCCCATGGCGACTGGATGCAAGCTAAGAAAAAATGATGACTCTCCTAAAGCTAATCAGACTAAGTATAGATCAATGATTGGAGGACTATTATATCTCACTCAAACTAGACCAGATATTATGCAGGCTATTGGTCTTGTTGCTAGATTTCAAGCTAATCCTAGAGAATCTCATGTTATGGCAATCAAGAGGATTTTTAGATATCTAAAGGTGACAGTTGAGTATGGGTTGTGGTATCCTAGAGACCATGATTTTTCTCTTCATGCATATACAGATGCAGATTGGGCAGGAGATGTGGATGACCGGAAGAGCACCAGTGGTGGAGCATTCTTTTTGGGAAAGAGATTGGTTTCTTGGCTAAGCAAGAAATAAGAGGCAATATCCCTGTCTACAACTAAAGCAGAATATATTGCAGTAGCAAGTGGTTGCACTCAAGTATTATGGATGAAGCAGATGTTAAGGGATATCAAAGTGGAGTATGAGGAGCCTATCACAATTTTCTATGATAATTTAAGTGCAATAACATATCCAAGAATCTAGTGCTACATTCAAAGACTAAACACATATCCATCAAGTTTCACTTCCTAAGAGAGCAAGTGAACAAGAATGAAGTCAGATTGGAGTTTGTGCCTTCAAAGAATCAGATTGTAGACATCTTTACTAAACCTCCACCTAAGGACTCTTTTGAGTATCTCTAGGAGAAGTTAGGGGTTATTGCCCCTCCGGTGGTGAACTAAGGTGCACTGATGTGCATCAGCCTAGTGGATTTCACAAAAGTGCTCCAGACTGATGATGAGAAGCTACTACTCAGGGGGAGCAGCAGGCATGGTTCTGAGGTAGTGGAATTGCAAGTATGTGCCCTTTTCCATTGATGTCAAAGGGGGAGAGAGGACATGTGAAAAACAAGTGGGTGCTGATCAAAGGGGGAGCAATAAAGGAAGAGAAGACATGTGAATGGATGTTGCTGTTAGGGGGAGTTGTGATAGTAAGGAGACTTTCTTGTCATGATGGTTAAAATAGTTTTTCACATCATATGTTGCCATCAATGACAGAGGGGGAGATTGTTGTAAGTATGGGCCTAATCGGTGTTGTCATTGATGTCAACATACTTTTGTTGCATTAGTGATAAGGATTGGATGAGTTATATGTTGAGGATACTGAGAAAATTAGTCTTAGTCAAGAACAGTGAAGAACCGTGATGACAGCAAGGCAAAAGTTCAAGACAGGTTGAGGATCAAAAGATGCAGGTTAAAGGGTTTGTGGATATGAGTCTTACAATGTTCCAGTTAAGATTTTAGAGGTCCACATGAAGGTATGAAGAAGTTGTGATCGATCAAGTAGAACCGGTTATGGGAGATGTTCAGAAGTGACAGAGCATTATAGAAAGGTTCGGTGGGATCCAAAAATACATTATCCTATTCTGCGGATCAGAAGGAGTGTTGGAGAAGTCCTTATGATGTGTAATCTCTATTTGATCATGGTTTGAAGGTCTAGAAGCATCCACTCCTTTGTAACAATAATGGCAGACTGTGTTCTTGAGGTTCCAGAAGCAGGAGAGAGAGATTTCAGTAAGTAGAGGAAGTACGGATGTTCTTGGTGATTCAGGAAATCCTGTGGAGTTCCTTGGATCATGTTAAGTTCATGTTGTCAGTTCACATTAGAGTTGGAGCCTGAAATTAAAGAAATACTTCCGGATGAAGGTGTTCTTACTTAGGCTGGCCGACCAGATGAGTTATTCATCTTGCGGATGTTCTTGTGGATGTGTGTCGACTTAGACGTGTGTTCCTAAGTTGATGTCATGTATAAATAAGGGATTGTGAAGTCATTTCAAGGTGTGACTTGTGGAGATGAGTGTGTGGTAGCAAGGAGAAGAGCAAAAAATAGAGTAGAAGGTTTGGGCTTAAATGGAACTGACTCAAGTATGGTGAAGATGCTATCTTCCAGTTCATGTATGTGATAATCATTCTTTTGTAGACAGTGTGTCTCTTGTAGGTAGTGAGCCTCTTGTGAGCAGTGTGCTTGGGTAGTGAGCCCTAATTGGCATGTGCCATTTTGTTTCTTCTATTCTTCTAATAGAGAATACAATCTTGGGTTAATCACCCCATGGTTTTTCCCTTAATCAGGTTTTCAATGTCAAAATCTTGGTGTCTCTTGTGTTAATGTGTTATCTGCTCTTGATTAAATGCATCAAGTTTCATGTTTGATTTATTGTTATACTGTTAAGTGAATTTAAGTGTTGAAAGTAAAGAAAGTTTTGGACAACTGATTCACCCCCCCCTCTTAGTTGTCTACTCTAAATCTAACAATTTGAGTGGTATTTTTGGGAAAATATCTAAAATATAATTTTTTCTATTGTCTAGATCATAGTAAATTGCATTTTTGGAGGCCTTCAGAATGGAATAGGGGTTCAAAACTTCTCAGTTGCTTGACATTAATCCTAAGTAGCCGGGTTTCTCAAACTAGATAATCAGTTTATCTTTCCAATGAGTCAAAGAAGTTTAAATTCTGATAAAATAGCTAGGAGTTATGACCCCCAGACTAGATCACTAGAACATTGGATTGGATCTGCAGGAATAATAGTGATGTAGGCATGATCTTCAGTGTCCTCAACCTTTGAGGAATTATTTCCATTATCTTGGATATCATACTAACATCCTTTTGTAGGTGTAGCAGCAATTTGGTTGATAAAATGTCAATTCTGTATTTCTAGGTTAGCACTGCATATTTGTGTGTGCATCCTTTCAAGACGGCTCCAACAAGCTCCTATGCCTTCCAAGACTTGTAATTCACAATGAAAAGCATCAATTTCATCTTAATGAGTTATTTTCCATCATTTTAAATCAAAACATGTCCATTTGTAGTCATGGATCAGTCAAAATAGTTCATTGTCAATGTCACTTTCTTATAACCAACCTCTTAAATCTAGTGATTTTTACATGATTTTCTACATTTTTTACCTTTTTCAATCACCCATTTGGCCTATATATTGATCTAGGAAGTTTTTGTGGTCAATAGGATCCATTTGCAGACTTTTCTTTCATGTTTTTCTAGCCTTTTCTGTAAAAAGCAAGATTTTTGGGGGTCACAAACTTTTCATGTGTAGTGAAATTAATTGTCGTAAAACATGCTAAAAATCAATACACACTTGGTAAAATGTTCATCATGATGTGACAAATAGATATGCAATTCAAATCCATAAAGAAAATTGAAGTTGTACCTTGAAAAACTAAATTTTTGGGCCAAAATATGAAAAAGCGTTGATTTTGGGGTTTACCAACTTAGCACGGATTTTGGGTTTGTCCGACCTTGCACGGATTTTGGGTTTTACTGACTTAGCACTAGCTTTGATAGATACCACTGGTAGGGATTGTGGTCTTGACCAACTTAATAGTGGTATGAAGGAAATCAATTGGAGGCAAATTTAGCACTAAGGTCAGAGGGAGATGATTTTCACACAAAAGACCACGAGTGAGGTTTTTAGCATTGAAAGTCAGTAGTGACTATTTTTAGTGCAAAGTCAGTTGATTCAATATTTAGCGCTAAAGTCGGTAGCGACTACTTTTAGCAAAAAAGTATAGTTGGGGTCATTTTAGCGCCAAATTTTTAATTGGCCAAGGTGAAAGTATATTTAAAAATATATTTAAGTATAAGTTTAGATATGGAATTTCTTATACTTTAAATACTTTTAAATATACTTTTTGAGATAGGTTCCAGATCCATAGGATTTCATATGCAGATTCTAGAATTTTGTGGTTCCATCAGATTTCAGACTTCGCCATTTTTTAGGATTTTCAGGGTTTTAGACTTAGCCAAATCAGGGCTTCAGGAACATGCATCGAAATGAAAGTACATGGACCCCTTAGTGAAATCTAGTGGAATTTGACATGATTTTGCAACTCTAAGAGTTGGAAACTAGGAATTTCAACATGAAACATCCTGCAGAAGCAATTTCAAGGGTAATATCCAGTGACATGGGATTTTTGAGCAATGTAGTAACACCCCATTTTAGTGCAAAAGGCAACAAATGGCAATGTTTAAAGTACAAGACCACTCAAGACACTTCCAAATCAATCATGAAAGACATCAAATCACTCCAAACATGTGAAATACACAAATCTGTAACAAATCATGCATTCTAAGCACAAATTCACCTTCTCATCATCATAAGCAAGAAAGGTCAAGACTCCAAGCCAAAGCAAAAGAGGGGGTCTCCATTTGGCAAAATGGGGCATATGTGCAAGGCACAACAAATGGTGACTCTGCTGGGAAATGCTCTGGAGCATTTCAAAGATAAATGTTTAGTTTGAACCCATAATCTCTTTGTTTCTCACATGTTGAACAAGAAAACATGATATCCTATCAAAGAATCAAAGACCACTAACCAGTGCAACCATCCATATCCTAAAAACTTGATTGTGTGTAGTTCAATTCATTCCCATCCCTTGGAAACTAAGTTCACCCAAGATCCTTCATGCTAGTTATGAAGTTGGGATCATTTTACCACCAAGAGAATGCTCTGATGTTGAGATGTGATGAGTCTTGATAGAAGCGAATAATGATTCTTCTAGTAACAAATCTTCTGCAATGATATTTTTTCTTGATAATTCCTTTGATGATCTTTGATGCTAATACTCTTCAAATAATAGTCTTCATATGAGAGTCTTCAAATGATAATCTTTATACTGATACTTTGTAGTGTGTCTGGTGTTGAAAATAACCTTTTATTTTCACCCAATAGGCTACCAACACTTAGTACTGCCCGCCACTCTCATCTGGATCTATAGAATTTGTGTTGGTGGTAAAATTGGGGCCCAAACTCTTCACTTACATAGGATCACCCAGACTCACTTAGCTACTTTAGGATTATTTAAAGTGTGAGAGATATATGGTTAGAAAATACTTCAGGTACACCAACTAATGACTTCTTTCCAATGAACGAACATCATATTTCCTGGTATAACAGTAGAACCCATAGCAAGGGCTAAGTAGAACTTTGGCTTCTCAAAAAAAGTCTGCAGATTATTTGCCCAATAAGGAAGCATTTGTAGAGCTGCACAATTACCACCACATTTGAGAAATAAAGAACCCAAGCAAAGCAAGCGTAGAAGCAAAAGGCAAAGCAAAATACTCTAACCAAAGTAAATAGAAAACATAAATAACAGCTAACAACTAACAACTAAGGAAAAGTAGAAAGGAGAAACTAAAATAAACAACAAGAAACTAACTAAAACCTAACTAGAAACAAGCAAGACTAGGTACAAAGATCTCGGACAACAGGTATTTACACTACCCTGTGACTTATTTCTTAGGACATGCAGGAGTACTAGGGTGCAAGTCAATGTCCTAAGTCTGGAAAATTCATCTTTGTACTCTGAAAAGTAGGGTATGGGCAAGCTAGGCTCATATTCAAGGTGCCAATCACATAAGATAAGAAATTGGGGCAATTCATTAGGGCCATGATCAATCCAAACGCAAGTTGTCTTACCTAAATCACCATAATCAAATTGATAATTGGAACTGAGTGGAAAAAGGGAAGATACAACCCGATTTGCAGTGCTAATGATCAGAGATGTGAGTTCAACACCTACTTGCATTGCACCCAATACCTTTTCCTCTTCAAGGGAAATCAACTCATGGTGGATCACATTTTGTGCATTAGGTACCTCCAGATCACTAAATTCTACAGCAATCTCCCAAGCAAACAGGAAGTCTGGATAACCTCCTTCAGAATGTGGATCATATGGATGAAATCTGCATGAATTAGTTGAAGCAAAGTCTAACATGTGTGGTGAATTTCCATGCAATAATATATCTTTTCTCATTGCTGACACCAACTTAATGATGTGATCAAGTGATTTACATGAAAATGCTTCCAAGCCATCACTTTGCAGGATAGTTTGATTTTTATTCTTAGATTTTAGATTTCTACTTTCAGTTATCGTCAGTAGGCCAACATCAACCATGTGGGGCTCTTCCTTTATGCAAGTATGAATAGAACCAGTTTGATGAACATATGATATACTTGAATCCATTTCACCAAAATTAGTCATATGCTCTAAAGCAACTCCCTCTGCAATGATTATCAATCATTGTATTTCAGTCATTGGATGATATGAAATTGAAAATTCATTATCTGCAGTAGTGACATGGTCTTTTTTTCCCTCTATAGATAGATTCTTGATATCAATGTTGATGTGAAGTAGTGTACTATCCTAATTTTGTTCATCTAACTCAGCTAGAGACCCTTCTGTAGCAATTATATCAACCTGATATGGCTGATCACAGTGATTTACTAGGCTGGTAGAATCAAGAAGTTGATCACTTTTCTCTGAATAATTTGATTGTAGCTCAAATATGTCAATTGAAATGATTTTCTGCATTGCTGTCCATGACTATCCTTCATCTGGAGGATTGATTTTCACATGTTCTTGCCCACATGCAATCTGATCTAACTGTTGTTCCAACTCAAAATTATCAGCAATCTGAAATGAATTGTTGTTTTGCACCTTTGTAGCAGCAAACTCAAGTTTAGAACTTGATATATGCAGAGCATCTAATTGTTAATTTGCATCCTCAACATGATTGTTTATCAAATTGGATATATCATCTGCCTTGTCCACCCCCTTAGTAGCAGAAAATTGACTCTGTACATTGTTCAGTTTGTTGTCTTGTGATTGAAAACCAAATTTTTTACATGTCGGGACAACATATTCTGTGACTGAATAGTCTGGAGCCAGTGGTTCTAAACCAAGGTTTATCTAGGCAGGGACCTCATCTTCATTAGTTGAGTGACATGCAGACCACATGTATTGCGTACTCTCATCATCTCGACATTTATTTTGATGAACAACTTGAGGGACTTCAATTTCTCCAATGTACACATTGCCCTATTGACCATAATCATTTATGGATGGAAGATTTGTAGCTCCTTGCAACGCCTTTCTCTTTATATGTCTGTCATGTCCATATCTTGCTTCAAGCTTGTAAACTTCAAAAATAGGAAGCAATCCCTTCAGATGTAGGTCCAACCTTTGGAGGAAAGTCAAAGAATCAATTTTGTCATGTAGTTCTCTAGGATTTACTGTGCAGACCTAAGGTGAACTAAAATCGAGTAGTGTTAGTGGAGGATACTTCACCCTGATTTGCCTATCTACCAATTCTTTGAAAAGTGGGATATTCACTTGGAAGTTCTCTTCATGATATGACTGCTGTGAAAGTGTTCTGAAGAACGAAGGAGTCTCATGACTGAAACCCTTCTGTGTACCCATTAGAACTAATTCTCTAAATAGTTAGTTCATTCTAGCATGTGCAATAAACCAACAAAATTGAAAGCCTGTATAAATTCTTGGTTCATCGCCCTCCTTCTAGTGCCGATTCTATTGATGGTGGTTTTAGCACACAACATAATAGGTATGATTGCTGGTATCTAACCTCTCTTGAAAAAGGCATCCTATCCAAGATAGGCCTACCCCAAGGATAATACAACTAGGTCTTAGCTTGCTTGGAATAACTTCAGAGGAATGTCTAGCTGTACCAACAAGGGGTCTTACATTAAAGGTAGGGTTTACAGAAGATAGTAGCAATGTATGTGCATAAACCCTAATGGTTCAGATTGTAAAGTCTAAAATTTTCTAGTAGATGAGCAATGAAATGCTACTTATATGCTAACCTAACAAACTTAATATAAATAAAATCTAAAGGAAAAGGAGAGAGAAGGGTTAAGAGATACTAAGTGACATTCACAATGGGGTAAAATGCTACAGATAGAAAAATACTTTCAATAAACCATTCCCTGTTTCACCAGGATAAGAAACCCACAATGTTGCAAGAAATGATGTAATCTTCAAAGGATCCTTATGATTTTCAAACTGCATTCACTCATTAAACACCTAGATAATGGTGCAACTTAACTAGGGGAGTGCAACCAAACTATATTCAATGCCAGGGCCTAGGCTAACTATACACAGCAACTTACCATCATCAAGCACTAATAGTATGGACCAAAGCATTCATCAGATATCTTAACATTTACCCATCATTGTAAAAGCACAACTAATTAAATTTAGATTGATATGAACCATGAAAACATAAATGAGACAACACATGAACACAAATTCTCAGCAACCTGCAAAACTTGCTTTGTATTGATCACAATTTGGCAAAGTCTCAACAATTCAGTATCTAATCTTACTTGTTATAATGAGAGAATGATGGCCCTTTTATAGACAAGGCACCATACTAAGCTCTCAAATGAACGATGGAGATTAACCTGACACCAACGGTCCAGATTACATGGCATTTAATGAGATACATCAATTACTTACATTTTTGGATTTGCATTTGTCCTTTAGGAAAAAAGACAAAATATAGCTTGCAAATGCATTGGATCTAGACAAAATGGATACCCATTTGGTTGTACATGATGGAAAGTCAACTTTCAAGGCCTAATAAAGCCAAAATAGAGTCACATGACACTTGAAAATATGAGCTAATGTAGATTCACGAGATTCCAAGTGTTGGATGGATCAAGAGGTGTATGTGGGACATTCTAAGTGAAAGTGTATCCAACTGGATGCCTGCTGGACTGATTCTCAATGACTAGACTGCTAGAATAGCTATAAGCATGTCTTGGTGATCCAATCCAGGGTCATTTGAGTGGTATTTTTGGGAAAATATCAAAAATATAATTTTTGGTATTTTCTACATCATAGTAAATTGCATTTTTGGAGGCATTCAGAATAGAATGGGGTCTCAAAACTTGTCAATTGCTTGGCATTTAGCCTAAGTAGCTAGGTAGCTCAAACTAGATGATCCGTTGATCTTTCCAATGAGTCCAAGAAGTTTAAATTCTGATAAAATAGCTAGGAGTTATGACCCCCGGACTAGATCACTAGGACATTAGACTGGATCTGCAAGAATAATAGTGATGTACGCATGATCTTCAGTGTCTTCAACCTCTGTGGACTTATTTCCATTGACTCAGATATCATACTAACATCCTCTTGTAGGTGTAGTAGCAATTTGGTTGATAAAATGTCAATTCTGCATTTTTGGGTCAACACTGCATATCTATGTGTGCATCCTTTCAAGACGGCTCCAACAAGCTCCTATGCCCTCCAACACCTGCAATTCACAATGTAAAGCATCAATTTCATCTTAATGTGTTATTTTCCATTATTTTAAATCAAAGCATGTCCATTTGTAGTCATGGATTAGTCAAAACAACTCATTGTCTATCTCACTTTCTTATAACCAACCTCTTAAATCTAGTGATTTTTGCATGATTTTATGCATTTTTTACCTTTTTCAAGCACCCATTCGGCCTATATATTGATCTAGGAAGTTTTTGTGGTCATTAGGATCCATTTGAAAACTTTTATTTCATGTTTTTCTAGCCTTTTCTGTAAAAAAACAAGATTTTTGGGGGTCACAGACTTTTCATGTGCAGTGGCATTAATTATCATAAAATGTGCCAAAAATTAATACACACTTGGTAAAATGTTCATCATGATATGACAAACAGATATGCAATTCAAATCCATCAAGAAAATCTAAGTTGTACCTTGAAAAACTCAATTTTTGGGGTAAAATACCAAAAAGCATTGATTTTGGGGTTTACCAACTTAGCATGGATTTTGGGTCAATCCAACCTTAGCGTAGATTTTGGGTTTGTCCAACCTTGCGCAGATTTTGGGGTTGTCCGACCTTGCATAGATTTTGGCTCCATCCGATTAAAAGTTAGTCAGAGGTCATTTTAGTGCAAGTCAATTGACCATGATTTTAGCGCTAGCTTTGATAGATGCCAGCAGCGGGGATTTTGGTCCCGACCAACTTAACAGTGGTTTGAAGGAAGTTAGTTGGAGGCGAATTTAGTGCTAAAGTCAGAGGGCAATGACTTTCACGCAGAAGCTCGCGAGCAAGTTTTTAGTGCCGAAAGTTAATAGTGACTATTTTTAGCACTAAGTCAGTTGATTCAATATTTAGCACTAAAGTTGGTAGCAACTATTTTTAGCGTAAAGTATAGTTGGGGTCATTTTAGCAAAAAACTTTAAATTAGCCAAGGTGAAAGTATATTTAAGTATATATTTAATTATAAGTTTAGATATGGAATTTCTTATACTTTAAATATGTTTAAATAAACTTTTTGAGATAGGTTCCAGATCCATAGGATTTCATATGCAGATTCTAGAATTTTATGGTTCCATCAGATTTCAAACTTAGCCATTTTTTAGGATTTTCAGGGTTTTAGACTTAGCCAAATTAGGGCTTCAGGACCATGCATCAGGATGAAAGTACATGGACCCCTTAGTGAAATCTAGTGGAATTTGACATGATTTTGCAACTCTAAGACCTAGAAACTAGGAATTTCAACATGAAACATCCTGCAGAAGCAATTTCAAGGGTAATATCCAGTGACATAGGATTTTTGAGCAAAATGCAGTAACACCCCATTTTAGTGTGAAAGGCAACAAATGGCAATGTTTAAAGCACAAGATGACTCAAGACACTTCCAAATCAATAATGAAAGACATAAAATCACTCCAAACATGTGAAATAACCAAATTTGTAAAAAATCATGCATTCTAAGTACAAATTCACCTTCTCATCATCATAAGCAAGAAAGGTCAAGACTCCAACCCAAAGAAAAAGAGGGGGTCTCCATTTGGCAAACTGGGGCGTGTGTGGAAGGCACAACAAATGGAGACTCTACTGGGAAATGCTCCAAAGCATTTCAAAGATAAACTTTCAGTTCAAGCCCAGAATCTTTGTGTTTCCCACATGTTGAACAAGAAAACATGATATCCTATCACACAATCAAAGACCACTAACCAGTGCAACCATCCATATTATGAAAACCTGAGTGTGTGCAGTTGAATTCATTCCCATCCCTTGGCAACTAAGTTCACCCAAGATCCTTCATGCTAAGTTATGAAGTTGGGATCATTTTACCACCAAGAGAATTCTTTGATGTTGAGATGTGATGAGTCTTGATAGAAGCAAATGATGATTCTTCTAGTAACAACTCTTCTGCAATGATATTCTTTCTTGATAATGCCTTTGACGATCTCTGATACTGATACTCTTCAAATAATAGTCTTCATATGAGAGTCTTCAAATGATAATCTTTATATTGATACTTTATAGTGAGTCTGGTGTTGAAAAACACCTTTTATTTTCACCCAATAGGCTACCAACACTTAGTACTTCCTGCCACTCTCATCTGGATCTGCAGTATTGGTGTTGGTGGTAAAATTGGGGACCCAAACTCTTCACTTACACAAGATCACCCAGACTCACTTAGCTACTTCAGGATTATTTGAAGTGTGAGAGATATATGGTTAGAAAATACTTTAGGTGCACCAACTAATGACTCCTTTCCAATGAATGAACATCATATTTCTTGATATAACAGTGGAACCCACAACAAGGCCTAAGCGAAACTTTGGCTTCTCAAAGAAAGATTATAGATTATTTACCCAATAAGGAAGCATTTGTAGAACTCTACAATTGCCACCACATTTGAGAAATGGAGAACCCAAGAAAAGCAAGTGCAGAAGAGAAAAGCAAAGAAAACTACTCTAACCAAAGAAAATAGAAAATAGAAAGAATACCTAATAACAAATAACTAAGGAAAAGAAGAAAGCAAACACCATACTAAACTAAACAACAAGAAACTAACTAAAACCTAACTAGCAACAAGCAAGACTAGGTACAAAGATCTCATTCAGCAAGTATTTACACTACCCCATGACTTATTTCTTAAGACATGCAGGAGTAACAAGGTGCAGGTCAATGTCCTAAGTCTAGCAAATTCATCTTTCTACTATGAAAAGTAAGGTATGGGCAAGCTAGGCTCATGTTCAAGGTGCCAGTCACATAAGATCAGCAATTGGGGCAATTCATTAGGGCCATGATCAATCCAAATGCAAGTTGTCTTACCTAAATCACCATAATTAAATTGATAATTGGAACTAAGTGGAGAAAGGGAAGATACAACTTGATTTGCAGCACTGATGATCAGAGATGTGAGTTCAACACCTTCTTGCATTGTACCCAATACCTTTTCGTCTTCAAGGGAAATCAACTCATGATGAATCATGTCTTGTGCATTAGGTACCTCCAGATCACTGAATTCTATAGCAATCTCGCAAGCAAACAAGAAGTTTGGACAACCTCCTTTAGAATGTGGATCATCTAGATGAAATCTGAATGAATTAGTTGAAGCAAAGTCTAACATCTATGGTGAATTTCCATGCAATAACATATCCTTTCTCATTGTTGACACCAACTCAATGATGTGATCAAGCGATTTACATGAAAATGCTTCCAAGCCATCACTTTGCAGGATAGTTTGATTTTAATTCTTAGATTGTAGATTTCTACATTCAGTTGTCATTAGTAGGCCAACATCAACCATGTGGGGCTCTTCCTTTATGCAAGTATGAATAGAACCAGTCTGATGAACATATGATATACTTGAATCCATTTCACCAAAACCAGTCATATGCTCTGAAGCAACTCCCTCTGCAATGATCATCAATCATTGTATTTCAGTCATTGGTTGATATGAAATTGAAAACTCATTATCTGCAGCAGTGACATGGTCTCCTTTTTTCTCTATAGATAGATTCTTGATGTCAATGTTGCTGTGAAGTGGTGTACTATCCTAATTTTGTTCATCTAACTCAGCTAGAGACCCTTCTACAACAATTATATCAACATGATATGGCTGATCATGATGATTTACTGGGCTGATACAATCAAGAACTTGATCACTTTTCACTGAGTAATTCGATTATAGCTCAGATATGTCAATTGAAATGATTTTCTGCATTGCTGTCCATGACTATCCTTCATCTAGAGGACTAATTTTCACATGTTCTTGTACACATCCGATCTAATCTAACTGTTGTTCCAACTCAGAATTTCACAGTGTGAAATGAACTGTTGTTTTGCACCATTGTAGCAGTAAACTCAAGTCAAGAACTTGATATATGTAGAGCATCTGATTGTGGATTTGCATCCTCAACATGATTGTTTATCAAATTTGATTTATCATCTGCCTTGTCCACCCCCTTAGTAGCAGAAAATTGACCCTGTATATTGTTCAATTCATTGTCTTGTGATTGAAAACCAAATTTTTGCCATGTCGGGATAGCATATTCTATGATTGAATAGTCTAGAGCTAGTGGTTGAAAACCAATCTTTATCCAGGCAGGGACCTCATCTTCATTAGTTGGGTGACTTGTAGACCACATGCATTGCCTGCTGTCATCATCTCGACACTTATTTTGATGAACAACTTGAGGGACTTCAATTTCTCCAATGTACAAATTGCCCTGTTGACTGTGATCATTTATGGATGGAAGATTTGCAGCTCCTTGCAAGGCCTTTCTTTGTGTATGTTTGTCATGTCCATGTCTTTCATCAAGCCTGTAAACTTCAAAAATAGGAAGCAATCCCTTTAGATGCAGGTCCAACCTTTGGGGAAAAGTCAAACAATCAATTTTGTCATGTAGTTCTCTAGGATGTACAATGCAGATATGAGGTGAACTAAAATTGGAGTGTTAGTGGAGGATACTTCACCCTGATTTGCCTATCTAGCAATTCTTTAAAAACTGGGATATTCACTTGGAAGTTCTCTTCATGATATGACTACTGTGAAAGTGTTCTGAAGAATGAAGGAGTCTCATGACTCAAACCCTTTTGTGTACCCATTATAACTAATTCTCTAAATAGTCATTTCATTCCAGCATGTGCAATTAACAAAAAAAATTGAAAGCTTGCATAAATTCTTGGTTCATCGCCCTCCTTTTAGCACTAATTCTATTGATGGTGGTTTTAGCACACAACAAAAGAGGTATGATTGCTGGTATCACACCTCTCTTGAAAAAGGTATCCTATCTAAGACAGGACTACCCCAAGGATAATACAACTAGGTCTTATCTTGGTTGATATAACTTTAGTGCAATGTCTAGCTGTACCAACAAGGGGTCTTACATGAAATGTAGGGTTTATAGAAGATGGTAGCAATGTATATGCAGAAACCCTAATGGTTCAAATTGTAAAGTCTAAAATTTTCTAGCAAATGAGCAATGAAATGCTACTTATAACCTAACCTAACAAACTTAATATAAATAAAATGCAAAAGGAAAAGGAGAGAGAAGGGTTAAGAGATCCTAAGTGACATTCACAATGGGGTAAAATGCTACAAATAGACAAATACTTTCAATAAACCATCCCCTGTTTCACACGGATAAGAAACCCACAATGTTGCAAAAATGATGCAATCTTCAAAGGATCCTTATGATTTTCAAACTACATTCACTCATTAAACACCCAAACAATGCCACAACTTAACTAGTGGAGTGCAACCAAACTATATTCAATGACAGGGCCCATGCTAACTATACGCGGCAACTTACCATCAGCAAGCACTAATAGTATGGACCAAAGCATTCATCGGATATCTTAACATTTACCAATTATTACAAAAGCACAACTAATTAAATCAATGTCTTCAACCTTTGGGGACTTATTTCCATTATCTCAGATACCATACTAACATCTTCTTGCAGGTGCAGCAACAATTTGGTTGAGAAAATGTCAATTCTGTATTTCTGGGTCAGCACTGCATATATGTGTGTGCATCCATTCAAGATGGCTCCAACAAGCTCCTATTCCCTCCAACACTTGTAATTCACAATACAAAGTATCAATTTCATCTTAACAAGTCATTTTCCATCATTTCAAATCAAAACATGTCCATTTGTAGTCATGGATCAGTCAAAATAGCCCATTCTCAATGTCACTTTCTTAAAACCAACATCTTAAATCTAGTGATTTTTGCATGATTTTATGCATTTTTTACCTTTTTAAAGCATCCATTTGGCCTATATATTGATCTAGGAAGATTTTGTGGTCATTAGGATCCATTTGCAGACTTTTATTTCATATTTTTCTAGCCTTTTCTATAAAAAATAGGATTTTTAGGGGTCACGAACTTTTCATGTGCAGTGGCATTAAGTATCGTAAAACATGCCAAAAATTGATACACACTTGGTAAAATGTTCATCATGATGTGACAAATAGATATGCAATTCAAATCCATCAAGAAAATCTAAGTTGTACCTTGAAAAACTCAATTTTTGGGGCAAAATACCAAAAAGCACTGATTTTGGGTCCATCCAACCTTAATGTGGATTTTGGGTTTGTCTAACCTTGCATGGATTTTGGGGTTGTCTGACCTTGCACATATTTTGGTTCCATCTGATTAAAAGTCAGTCAAAGGTCATTTTAGCGCAAGTCGGTTGACCATAATTTTAGCTTTAGCGTTGATAGATTCCATCATTGGGGATTTTGGTCCCGACCGACTTAATAGTGGTATGAAGGAAGTTAGTCAAAGGTGAATTTAACACTAAGGTTGGAGGGCAATGAATTTCACGCAGAAGCCCGTGAGCGAGGTTTTTAGTGCCAAAAGTCGGTAGTGACTATTTTTAGCGCAAAGTCAGTTGATTCAATATTTAGCGCTAAAGTTGGTAGCAACTGTTTTTAATGTAAAGTACAGTTGGGGTCATTTTAGCACCAAATTTTGAATTGGCCAGAGTGAAAGTATATTTAAAAATATATTTGATTATAAGTTTAGATATGGAATTTCTTATACTTTAAATATTTTTAAATATACTTTTTGAGATAGGTTCCAGATCCATAGGATTTCATATACATATTCTAGAATTTTATGGTTCCATCAAATTTCAAACTTAGCCATTTTTTAGGATTTTCAGGGTTTCAGACTTAGCCAAATTAGGGCTTTAGGACCATGCATCGAGATGAATGTACATGGACCGCTTAGTGAAATCTAGTGGAATTTGACATGATTTTGCAACTCTAAGACCTAGAAACTCAGAATTTCAACATGAAACATCATGCAGAAGCAATTTCAAGGGTAATATCTAGTGACATAGGATTTTTGAGCAAAATGCAGTAACACTCCATTTTAGTGCAAAAGGCAACAAATGGTAATGTTTAAAGCACAAGACCACTCAAGACACTTCCAAATCAATCATGAAAGACATCAAATCACTCCAAACATGTGAAATACCCAAATCTGTAACAAATCATGCATTCTAAGCACAAATTCACCTTCTCATCATCACAAGCAAGAAAGGTCAAGACTCCAAGCCAAAGCAAAATAGGGGGTCTCCATTTGACAAAATGGGGCAAGTGTGCAAGCCACAACAAATGGAGACTTTGCTGGGAAATGCTCTAGAGTATTTTAAATATAAACTTTCAGTTCGAGCCCAGAATCTCTGTGTTTTCCACATGTTGGACAAGAAAACATTATATCCTATCAACGAATCAAAGACCACTAACCAGTGCAACCATCCATACCCTGAAAACTTGAGTGTGTGTAGTTGAATTCATTCCCATCCCTTGGCAACTAAGTTCACCCAAGATCCTTCATGCTAAGTTATGAAGTTGGGATCATTTTACTAGCAAGAGAATGCTCTGATGATGAGATGTGATGAGTCTTGATAGAAGTGAATGATGATTCTTCTAGTAACAACTCTTCTGCAATGATATTATTTCTTGATAATGCCTTTGATGATCTATAATGTTGATAGTCTTTAAATAATAGTCTTCATGTGAGAGTCTTCAAATGACAATCTTTATATTGATACTTTGTAGTGGGTCTGGTGTTGAAAAACACCTTTTATTTTCATCCAGTAGGCTAGCAACACTTAGTACTACCCGCCACTCTCATCTGGATCTGTAGAATTGGTGTTGGTGATAAAATTGGGGACCCAAACTCTTCACTTACACAAGATCACCCAGACTCAGCTACTTTAGGATTATTCAAAGTGTGAGAGATAGATGGTTAGAAAATACTTTAGGTGCACCAACTAATGACTCCTTTCCAATGAATGAACATCATATTTCCTGGTATAATAATGGAACCCATAGCAAGGCCTAAGAGGAACTTTGGCTTCTCAAAGAAAGACTACAGATTATTTGCCCAATAAGGAAGCATCTGCAGAGTTGCACAATTGCCACCACATTCGAGAAATAGAGAACCCAAGCAAAGTAAGCGCAGAAGCGAAAAGCAAAGCAAACTACTCTAACCAAAGAAAACAGAAAATAGAAAGAACAACAAACAACTAACAACTAAGGAAAAGCAAAAAGCAAAAACTAACTAAACAACAAGAAACTAACTAAAACCTAACTAGAAACAAGCCAGACTAGGTACAAAGATCTTGGACAACAGCTATTTACACTACCCCGTGACTTATTTCTTAGGACATACGGGAGTAACAGGGTGCAAGGCAATGTCCTAAGTCTGGCAAATTCATCTTTTTACTCTAAAAAGTAGGATATGGGCAACCTAGGCTCATGTTCAAGGTGCCAGTCACATAAGATCAGCAATTGGGGCAATTCTTTAGGGCCTTGATCAATCCAAATGCAAGTTATCTTACCTAAATCACCACAATTTAATTGATAATTAGAACTGAGTGGAGAAAGGGAAGATACAACCTGATTTATAGTACTCTTGATCAGAGATGTGATTTCAACACCTTCTTACATTGCACCCAATACCTTTTCGTCTTCAAGGGAAATCAAATCTTGGTGTATCACATCTTGTGCATTAGGTACCTCTAGATCACTAAATTCTACAACAATCTCCCAACCAAACAAGAAGTCTAGACAACCTCCTTCAAAATGTGGATCATCTGGATGAAATTTGCATGAATTAATTGAAGAAAAGTCTAACATGTGTGGTGAATTTCCATGCAATAACATATCCTTTCTCATTGTTGACACCAACTCAATGATGTGATCAAGTGATTTACATGAAAATGCTTCCAAGCCATCACTTTGTAGGATAGTTTTATTTTTATTCTTAGATTGCAGATTTCTACTTTCAATTGTCATCAGTAGGCCAACATCAACCATGTGGGTCTCTTCCTTTATGCAAGTATGAATAGAACCAATCTGATGAACATATGATATACTTGAATCCATTTTACCAAAATCAGTCATATGCTCCGAAGCAACTCCCTCTGCAATGATCATCAATCCTTGTATTTCAGTCGTTGTCTGATATGAAATTGAAAATTCATTATCTGTAGCAGTGCCATGGTTTCTTTTTTCCTCTACAGATAGATTCTTGATGTTAATGTTGTTGTGAAGCAATGTACTATCCTAATTTTGTTCATCTAACTCAGCTAGAGAACCTTTTGCAAGAATTATATCAACTTGATATGGCTGATCATGTTGATTTAATGGGCTGATACAATAAAGAACTTGATCACTTTTCTCTGAATAATTTGATTGTAGCTCAGATATGTCAATTGAAATAATTTTCTGCATTGCTGTCCATGACTATCCTTCATCTGGAGGAATGATTTTCACATGTTCTTGCACACATCCGATTTGATCTAACTATTGTTCCAACTCAGAATTATCAGCAGTCTGAAAGGAGCTGTTGTTTTGCACCTTTGTAGCAGCAAATCAAGTTTAGAACTTGATATATGTAGAGCATCTGATTGTTGATCTACATCCTCAACATGATTATTTATCAAATTTGATTTATCATCTGCCTTGTCCACCCCCTTAGTAGTAGAAAGCCAACCCTATACATTGTTTGGTTCATTGTCTTGTGACTGAAAACTAGATTTTTGCTATGCCAGGATAGCATATTCTGTGACTGAATAGTCTGGAGCCATTGGTTGAAAAGAAAGCTTTATCTAGGTAGGGACCTCATCTTCATTAGTTGGCTGACCTATAGACCACATGCATCGCCTGCTCTCATCATCTTGACATTTATTTTGATGAACAACTTGAGGGACTTCAATTTCTCCAATGTGCAGATTGCCCTGTTGATCGTGATCATTTATGGATGGAAGATTTGTAGCTCCTTGGAAGGCCTTTCTCTTTATATGTTTGTCATGTCCATATCTTGCTTTAGGCTTGTAAACTTCAAAAATAGGAAGCAATCCCTTTAGATGTAGGTCTAACCTTTGGAGGAAAGTCAAACAATCAATTTTGTCATGTAGTTCTCTAGGATGTACAATTTAGACCTGAGGTGAACTAAAATTGAGCAGTGTTAGTGGAGGATACTTCACCCTAATTTGCCTATCTAGCAATTCTTTGAAAAGTGGGATATTCACTTGGAAGTTCTCTTGATGATATGACTGCTGTGACAATGTTCTGAAGAATGAAGGAGTCTCATGACTGAAATCCTTCTGTGTACCCATTAGAACTATTTCTCTGAATAGTCAGTTCATTCTAGCATGTGCAATGAATGAACAAAATTGAAAGCCTACATAAATTCTTAGCTCATCGCCCTCCTTCTAGAGCCAATTCTGTTGATGGTGGTTTTAGCGCACAACAACGCAGGTATGATTGTTGGTATCACACCTCTCTTGAAAAAGGTATCCTATCCAATATAGGACTACCCCAGGGATAATACAACTAGGTCTTAGCATGCTTGGAATAACTTCAGTGGAATGTCTAGTTGTACCAACAAGGGGTCTTACACAAAATGTAGGGTTTATGGAAGATGGCAGCAATGTATATGTAGAAACCCTAATGGTTTAGACTGTACAGTCTAAAATTTTTCAGCAAATGAGCAATGAAATGCTACTTATAACCTAACCTAACAAACTTAATATAAATAAAATGCAAAAGGAAAAGGAGAGAGAAGGGTTAAGAGATCCTAAGTGACATTCACAACGGGGTAAAATGCTACAAATAGACAAATACATTCAATAAACCATTCCCTATTTCACCAGGATAAGAAACCCACAATGTTGGAAGAAATGATGCAATCCTCAAAGGATCCTTATGATTTTCAAACTACATTCACTCATTAAACACCCAGACAATGGCGCAGCTTAACTAGTGGAGTGCAATCGAACTATATTCAATGACAGGGCCCAGGCTAACCATATGCAACAACTTACCATCAGTAAGCACTAATAGTATGGACCAAAGCATTCATCCGATATCTTAACATTTACCCATCATTGCAAAATCACAACTAATTAAATTAATATTGATATGAATCATGAAAACCAAAATGAGACAACACATGAACACAAATTCCCAGCAACCTGCAAAACTTACTTTGTATTGATCACAGTTTGGCAAAGTCTCAATAATTCAGTATCTAATCCTACTTGTTACAATGAGAGAATGATGGTCCTTTTATAGAAAAGGAATCATACCAAGCTTTTCAAATGAATGGTGGAGATTAACTCGACACCAATGGTCCAGATTACATGGCATTTAATGAGATACATCAATTACTTACATTTTCGGATTTGCATTTGTCCTTTAGGAAAAAGATAAAATATAGCTTGCAAATGTATTGAGTATGGACAAAATGGATAGCCATTTGGTTGTACATAATAGAAAGTCAACTTTCAAGCCCTAATAAAGCCAAAATAGAGTCACATGACACTTGAAAATATGAGCTGATGTAGATTCACGAGATTCCAAGTGTTGGATGGATCAAGAGGTGTATGTGGCACATTCTTGGTGAAAGTGTATCCAACTGGATGCCTACTGGACCGATTCTCTATGACTGGACTATTGGAACAGCTGTATGCTTGTCTTGGTGATCCAATCCAGGGTCATTTGTGTGGTATTTTTCAAAAAATATCAAAAATATAATTTTTGGTATTTTCTACATCGTAGTAAATTACATTTTTGGAGGCCTTCGAAACGGAATGGGGGCTTGAAACTTGTCAGTTTCTTGGCATTAATCCCAAGTAGCTAGGCAGCTCAAACTAGATAATCAGTTTATCTTTCCAACGAGTCCAAGAAGTTTAAATTCTGATAAAATAGCTGAGTTATGACCCTCAGACTGGATCACTAGGACATTGGACTAGATCTTCAGGAATAATAGTGATGTAGGCATGATCTTTAGTGTCTTCAACCTTTGGGGACTTATTTCCATTATCTCAGATATCATACTAACATCCTCTTGTAGGTGCAGTAGCAATTTGGTTGATAAAATGTCAATTCTGCATTTCTAGGTCAACACTGCATATTTGTGTGTGCATCCATTCAAGATAGCTCCAACAAGTTCCTATGCCCTCAAAGACCTGTAATTCAGAATGCAAAGCATCAATTTCATCTTAACAAGTTATTTTCCATCATTTTAAATCAAAACATGTCCATTTGAAGTCATGGATCAGTCAAAATAGCTCATTGTCAACGTCACTTTCTTATAACCAACCTCTTAAATATGGTGATTTTTGCATGATTTTCTACATTTTTTACCTTTTTCAAGCACCCATTCGGCTTATATATTGATCTAGGAAGTTTTTGTGGTCATTAGGATCCATTTGCAGACTTTTTTTTCATGTTTTTGTATCCTTTTCTACAAAAAATAGGATTTTTGGGGGTCACGGACTTTTCATGTGTAGTGGCATTAATTGTCATAAAACATGCCAAAAATTGATACACACTTGGTAAAATGTTCATCATGATGTGATAAATAGATATGCAATTCAAATCCATCAATAAAATCCAAGTTGTACCTTGAAAAACTCAATTTTTGCGCCAAAATATGAAAAAGTGTTGTTTTTGGGGTTTACCAACTTAGCACGGATTTCGGGCTTGTCCGACCTTGTGCAGATTTTGGGGTTGTCTAACATTATGCAGATTTTGGCTCCATGTGATGAAAAGTCAATCAAAGGTCATTTTAGCGCAACTTGGTTGACCATGATTTTAGCACTAACTTTGATAGATGCCACCAGCGAGGATTTTGGTCCCGATCAACTTAATTGTGGTTTGAAGGAAGTCAGTCAGAGGCAAATTTAGCACTAAGGTCGAAGGGTAATGATTTTCATGCAGAAGCCCATGAGCGAGGTTTTTAGCATTGAAAGTTGGTAGTGATTGTTTTTAGCTCAAAGTCAGTTGATTCAATATTGAGCACTAAAGTCAGTAGCGACTATTTTTAGCGCAAAGTACAGTTGGGGTCATTTTAGCGCTAGATTTTGAATTAGCCAAGGTGAAAGTATATTTAAAAATATATTTAAGTATAAGTTTAGATATGCAATTTCTTATACTTTAAATATTTTTAAATATACTTTTTGAGATAGGTTCCAGATCCATAGGATTTTATATGCAGATTCTAGAATTTTGTGGTTCCATCAGATTTCATACTTAGCCAAATTAGGGCTTCAAGACCATGCATCGGGATGAAAGCACATGGACCCCTTAGTGAAATCTAGTGGAATTTGACATGATTTTACAACTCTAAGACCTAGAAACTAGGAATTTTAACATGAAACATCATGTAGAAGTAATTTCAAGGGTAATATCTAGTGACAGGATTTTTGAGCAAAATGTAGTAACACCCCATTTTCATGCAAAAGGCAACAAATGGAAATGTTTAAAGCAAAAGACCACTCAAGACACTTCCAAATCAATCATGAAAGACATCAAATCACTCCAAACATGTGAAATACCCAAATCTGTAACAAATCATGTATTCTAAGCACAAATTCACCTTCTCATCATCATAAGCAAGAAAGGTTGAGACTCCAAGCCAAAGCAAAAGAGGGGGTCTCCATTTGGCAAAATGGGGCATGTGTGCAAGGCACAACAAATGGCGACACTACTGGGAAATGCTCTAGAGCATTTCAAAGATAAACTTTTAGTTCAAACCTAGAATCTCTGTGTTTCCCACATGTTGGACAAGAAAACATGATATCCTATCAAAGAATCAAAGACCACTAACCAGTGCAACCATCCATTCCTAAAAACCTAAGTGTGTGTATTTGAATTCATTCCCATCCCTTGGCAACTAAGTTCACCCAAGATCCTTCGTGCTAAGTTATGAAGTTGGGATCATTTTACCACCAATAGAATGCTCTGATGTTGAGATGTGATATTCTTTCTTGATAATGCCTTTGATGATCTCTGATGCTAATACTCTTCAAATAATAGTCTTCATATGAGAGTCTTCAAATGATAATCTTTATATTCATACTTTGTAGTGGGTTTGGTGTGGAAAAACACCTTTTATTTTCACCCAATAGGCTAGCAACACTTAGTACTACCTACCACTCTCATCTGGATCTAAATAATTGGTGTTGGTGGTAAAATTGGGGACCCAAACTCTTCACTTACAAAAGATCACCTAGACTCACATAGCCATTTCAGGATTATTTAAATTGTGAGAGATATAAGGTTAGAAAATACTTCAGGTGCACCAACTAGTGAATCTTTTCCAATGAATGAACATCATCTTTCTTGTTATAACAGTGGAACCCATAGCAACGCCTAAGCGAAACTTTGGCTTCTCAAAGAAAGACTATAGATTATTTGCCCAATAAGGAAGCATCTGCAGAGTTGCACAATTTCCACCACATTCAAGAAATGGAGAAACTACGCAAAGCAAGCACAGAAGTGAAAAGAAAAAAAAACTACTCTAACCAAAGCAAACAGAAAATAGAAAGAATAGCTAACAACTAATAACTTAGGAAAAGTAGAAAGCAAAAACTAAACTAAAGAACAAGAAACTATCTAAAACCTAACTAGAAACAAGCAAGACTAGGTGCAAAGATCTCAAATAGCAAGTATTTACACTACCCTGTGACTTATTTCTTAGGACATGTAGGAGTAATAGGGTGCAGGTTAATGTCCTAAGTCTGGCAAATTCATCTTTGTACTCTGAAAAGTAGCGTATGGGCAAGCTAGGCTCATGTTCAAGGTGGCAGTCACATAAGATCAGCAATTGGGGTAATTCATTAGGGCCTTGATCAATCCAAATTCAAGTTGTCTTACCTAAATCACCATAATCAAATTGATAATTAGAACTAAGTGGAGAAAAGGAAGATACAACCTGATTTGTAGTACTAATGATCAAAGATGTGAGTTCAACACCTTCTTGCATTGTACCCAATACCTTTTCATCTTCATGGAAAATCAACTTGTGTTGGATCACGTCTTGTGCATTAGGTACCTCTGGATCAATGAATTCTATAGCAATCTCCCAAGAAAATAGGAAGTCTAGATAACCTCCTTCAGAATGTGGATCATCTGGATGAAATCTGCATGAATTAGTTGAATCAAAGTCTAAGATGTGTGGTGAATTTCCATGCAATAACATATCCTTTCTCATTGTTGACACCAACTCAATGATGTGATCAAGTGATTTACATGAAAATGATTCCAAGACATCACTTTGCATAATAGTTTGATTTTTATTCTTAGATTACAAATTTCTACTTTCATTTGTCATTAGTAGGCCAACATCAACCATGTGGGCCTCTTCCTTTATGCAAGTATGAATAGAACCAGTCTGATGAACATATGATATACTTGAATACATTTAACCAAAATCAATCATATGCTCTGAAGCAACTCCCTCTGCAATGATCATCAATCCTTGTATTTCAGTCGTTGGCTAATATGAAATTAAAAATTTATTATCTACAGTAGTGACATGGTCTCCTTTTTCCTCTATAGATAGATTCTTGATGTCAATGTTGCTATGAAGCGATGTACTATCCTAATTTTGTTCATCTAACTCAGCTAGAGACCCTTCTGTAACAATTATATCAACCTGATATGGCTGATCATGATGATTTACTAGGGTGATACAATCAAGAACTTGATCACTTTTGTCTAAATAATTCAATTGTAGCTCATATATGTCAATTGAAATGATTTTCTGCATTTATGTCCATGACTGTCCTTCATCTGGAGGACTGATTTTCACATGTTCTTGCACACATCCGATCTGATCTAACTAGTATTCCAACTTAGAATTATTAGTAGTATGAAATGAACTATTGTTTTGCACCTTTGTAGCAACAAACTCAAGTTTAGAACTTGATATATGCAAAGGATCTTATTGTTGATCTGCATCCTCAACATGATTGTTTATCCAATTTGATTTATCATCTACCTTGTCCACCCCCTTAGTAGTAGAAAATTGATCCTATAAATTGTTCGGTTCATTCTCTTGTGACTAAAAACCAGATTTTTGTCATGCCAGGACAGTATAATCTGTGACTAAATAGTCTGGAGCCAGTGGTTGAAAATGAATCTTTATCCAGGCAGGGACCTCATTTTCATTAGTTGGGTGACTTGCAAACCACATGCATTGCCTGCTCTCATCATCTCAACATTTATTTTGATGAACAAAATGAGGGACTTCAATTTCTCCAATGTGCAAATTGCCCTGTTGACCATGATCATTTATGGATGGAAGATTTGTAACTCCTTCCAAGGCCTTTCTCTGTATATGTCAGTCATGTCCATATCTTTCTTTAAGCTTGTAAACTTCAAAAATAGGAAGAAATCCTTTCAGATGCAGGTCCAACCTTTGGAGGAAAGTCAACTAATCAAATTTATCATGTAGTTTTCTAGGAAGTACAATGTAGACCTTAGGTGAACAATAATAAAGTAGTGTTAGTGGAGGATACTTCACCCTGATTTGCCTATCTAGCAATTCTTTGAAAAGTGGGATATTCACTTGGATGTTCTCTTCATGATATTACTGTTGTGACAGTGTTCTAAAGAACAAAGGAGTCTCATGACTGAAACCCTTCTGTGTACCCATTAGAACTCATTCTTTGAATAGTCAGTTCATTCCAGCATGTGCAATGAACCAACAAAATTGAAAGCCTACATAAATTCTTGGTTCATCGCCCTCCTTCTAGCACCAATTCTGTTGATGGTGGTTTTAGCACACAACAATGCAGGTATGATTATTGGTATCACACCTCTCTTGAAAAAGGTATCCTATCCAAGATAGGACTACCCAAAGGATAATACATCTAGTTCTTAGCTTGCTTGGAAAAACTTTAGTGGAATGTCTAGCTGTACCAACAAAGGGGTTGTTGTGATGTTCACAACACGCCCCATTATGCTCCTTAGCAAAATGGGGACCCCTGCTGATGTTTTGCTTTTTGCTTCTGCTTGTGTTTTTCTGCCTTCTGGCGGTTTGGTAAAAATGAAGGTCAGGTGCATCATCATCATGATATTGGATCAGGTTGGTCATCATCATGAGGTCAGTTTGTCAAAGTTCATATTTTGTTTCTGTGACCTCATATTTAGAAAGAGCTTGAAATTCCATGCGGGTTTGCCTTTTACTTCACTTGAAAATTCGTCCATATGTGGAAGTTATGCACGGTCAAAGTTTTGCTCAAACCTGATATTCGCAGGAGGATCATCATATTTTTATATCCTAAGTCATGTTGACAGGATCATCATGATCTTGGTCTATCACCCGCTAAAAATCATGCAGTCGCAATATCCGGACGTCAATCTTAAGTGGTAGTGCCCTTTACCCGTCAAATGGCCTTATGCGCATTATGCAGCATCATGATATTTTTTAGGAGGGTCATATGTTATAAACTCGGTTTTGGTTACATGAAGAACATCATCATCATCATATTTGAACCCCCCCCCCCCCCCCCCGATAATATCCTGAGGTTCAAATATCATGATGACATCAACTTTAAGTCAAGGTAAGTTTCCCCGTCGAGGGGTCTTTGTATCGCGAGCATCATCATGATATCTTTGCATCGCCTAAAATTAAAATATCATGCTGATAATATAAGATCACCCTGACTTAGAAAATCCACCTTCGGCATATTTGCATGCACATTTTCAAAACCTATCGGAGGGTCATCATAATGATATTTGCTGAACTTCGCTAAGATGATGATGACGACTTCATATCATCCTGATCTTTCACGAGGGTCATTTGCTGAAATTCGCTAAGTGATGGAGACATCATCATCATAATTCGATAAAGAAGATCATCATCTTCATATCCTCCTGATCTCTGGTTAGCGAAATATCATGATGATCACCCTATCTATTCAGAAGAAGTCGATATTGCATTCCTCAACAGCATGATCATATTTACAATATCACCCTAGCGCAAATATCATGATGACCTCAACTCATCCTTGTGCTTCGAAAACGAAGTATGATCATTACGTCATCATGCTAAATCGATGAGGATCATCATCATCATATTTTATCCTGTCCTGTTGTCAAGATCATCATGATCTTGTTTGTTCACCCGACATTTCGTGAAGTCCTCCTGCCGATGAAGTAAGACCTTTTGAAAATATCCTGATGATCATCATCATCACATTTTCCCTTCGACAGGATATTTTCCAAAACATGATCCGGTTGGCGAAATATGATGATGACGTCATGTTTTAAGTTTAACAAAGGCCCCGGATATCATGATGACGTCATCCCGATCTAATAAACGAAGAAGTAAATATCCTGATGATCATCATCATCACATTTTCCTTCAACAGGATATTTTCAAGCATGATCCGGTTCGCGAAATATGATGATGATGTCTTATTCTAAGGATTCAACAAAAGCAAATATCCTGATGATCATCATCATCCTGATCTTTCGAGAGGGTTACCTTGGCCGCAAAAGGATCATATTACGTTCATCATCCTGATCATGCTCCTTAGGTGACCCGATATCATAATTATCCCCCTGATCTTAACTGAACATGATGATGACGTCATCCTTAGCATTTCAATGAAGCCCGAATATCATGATGACGTCACCTTCATTTTCCTTTCCTCGGCAGCATGATCATATTCATATCCTCCTATTCTTCTTCAACATGATGATGATGATGATGTTGTTCTTTTCTCCAATATGCAGAAGCGAAATATCATGATGATGAAGTATATCGACCAACATGTATTTTTTCGGTTAGCGATAGTCATGCCGATGGGCGGGAAGTGAAGTGGTGGAATTTTAAAGCATTTTTTTTGGCGCCTGTGGCATTTTCCCGGTCAGCGATAGTTGACCCGATGAATTTTGAGCAGTCTGGGCGCATTTTGGACACGTTTTGGGAGTATTCTGGATCTGATTTCCACCATCTTGCGTAGTCACCTGGGTTTAAACGGTTATTTTAATTTCATGCTATTTATGTGATAAATGAAATACTTATTGCTTGTCTTGTCTTGCAGGCTTGCAGTTGAGGAAGCAGCTGGAAAGTCAACACAGTGACCTCATAGAGGCAGGAAATCTGATCTCAGGAGCAAGAAGATAAGGATGAAATGCGAAAAGTCAAGGCCATTCAAGTAAAGAACAAGGTTGTAGCTGAAGGTATTACTGCAACAGACAAACAGAAGTTATTACCCAGCTGCCGGAACTTCTCAGAGGGGGCAATATTTCACCCAGATTTGACACTGCTCAGAGATATTTTTGAGAGCTAGTTCACCTGCATTTATTGCTGTAACCAGGGGTTTGAACCAAGGGTTCAGTTAGGTTTTTGCTGTAGTGAGGACAATCAGAATGTCTTTATATTGTGCCTCTCTACACTGTAATACTGGACAACAGGGATTTTAGGAAAACAACAGTGGTTACAACAGATTTTTTTCTTTTAGGAACATACAGCAAGTTAGCATAGTTTAGTGTAGAAGAAGGAGGTCGCCTGTTTGTCTGCAGTAAGGTGCGCGTGGAATGTCTGGCTGCCTTACTGTATCTGTAAAGCTTGTAAGTTCTCTGTAGTATGATCAATGAAACTAAGAGTCATTCTTACATTGTAAATCATGTATGACTATTCGTTTCTAATACAATAGAATCTGGAGTTCTGCATCTATCTTCTGAGTGTTCTCCTGCTCTTCTTTGTGTTTTGAAATATCTTCTTTGAGAGCTTGCAATTTTAAATGTATGTTTGTGAAAATGCTCAGAACTTACATTTAGGGTTTTTACTGTGGATTTGATCAAATTACTGTGGTATTTACATAGTGCATTAAAGAAACAATTAGATCCTTCGGTAGATTAAATGAGGTATAGATTAGATCTTTCTAACTTTTCCCAACCCATCTGAAATATTTAGCTGAAAACGTAGAAATCCAAAGGAAATTGTCTCAAATTTGAAGAAGCATGTATAACAGAGCTATAAGTAGACAGTTTTCATAAACAGATAAAGAAGAAAGCTGCAAAAATTCAAGAAAACCCTTTGAAACTTGCAGCCCAGTAACACTTGTATGCAAATGAACAGAATACTTGTTGAAATCTATGACCTTTTTGCATATTCTTAGGCCAGTAAACCACCAAATAAACCTAAACTACGTAAGGCCCCTTGAACATTACAGCTTCACATTGACCAACTGAACTTGACCAACCGAACCATTGTAGATTTGGGATTAGTCGAATCTCAAATGATTCCTTCTTATCTTTCAAGTATAGTTTCAGTTCATTATATGTGAATTTTAACTTATTGTTATGATTGCATCAAAACAGTCATCAACAGTTTTCTGGCGCTAGAAGGAGGGCTAGAAGGCTGTATATTGTAATCATCAACAGTTTTCTGGTGCTAGAAGGAGGGCTAGAAGGCTGTATATTGTAATCATCAATAGTTTTCTGGCGCTAGAAGGAGGGCCTGATTTGGTTTAGGGTTAAAATTTTGAGTTTTAAATGTTATATTCTGAGATATGTTAGATCTCATAAAATTTCAAAGGCCTAAAAAGTTGAAAGAAGGTCCCATTTTTTAATGGACTCATATAGGAACAATTTTCAAGTTGACATTCCTTCATTTCAAAAAGCTTTGAATAACCATCTTTATCCTAAAAATTTATATAGCTATGGTTTATTTGGAAGGTGTAGGATACATAAGTCCGTAGGGCATGGTGAGCTTAATTGTCTATCTTTTCTTACAAGATTAGATTTACATTTGAAAGGACTAATCTCTCTCTCAGATGTGTATAAGGCTGAAAGTTGGCAGGGAAATGAGGAGATTATTGAGCGACAGAAGGATGCAGCATCAACGGTCATTAAATGTGCAGAGGATACAAAGATGGAACCAATGCTAGGAATAAAGGATAATAAGATTTCTTGGCAGGAATCATGTGATGGTAAGAAAAAAAATCTGTCTTTTCGTCAGGATCCGGCTATGATTAAAGTTAGTGAAAAGTATAAATATCCTAAAAAATGCAGAGAGGAAATCACAGCTCATGTCCCTTTTCTAGATAATAAGCAAAAAGGATTTAATGAAAAAGAAAAGGAAAGTGAGGTTCATCTTGATACATTTGATAAATATATGGAACTACTAAGGAATATTTGTCAAGAAGAAACCTCTGGATCTGACCTAAAAAGTTTTAACGAACATGATTTGGCAAAGAAATGTAAACAAGCATTGACAGAATTAAAATGCACTAAAACTGATAAGATCCCTACTGTAGAAACTAGTGAAGTCATAGAAAAGAAAGTAAATCCTAGTGTTACAACTGACTTCTTTGAATCAAATGATCAAAATCAAGATTGTTGCAGGTCAATAAGATTAGACTCTTCACTAAATGCCAAATGTGAGTCATCTGATGAACAATTCTTGAAAAAAGAGGATACAGAGGATCATGTAGCTGCTGTACATAATCAGACATCACCCCCATGCTATGTTGAAAATAAAACAGGGGAGTACTCCTGTCAATCAAAAGATGTTGTCCCACCTTTACTCTCAAGTGACTTAGAAATGATTAAATTATGTATATCAGATGATGATGAAGATACTTACTTAAGTGCTGATGTGCAGGGAACTAATGAGAACATTGAGAGATTTGCTAAATTTGAGGATAAACTGAACATCCAGAATGAAGGAACAAGGCTGGATGAAGATGAAGAAATGATACATCTAGAGTCATTCATCTTTCAACTTGAAAAAGGACTAGACATAGAGCTGGGCAATGAAAATGCAGAGCTAAATGAAAAACCAGCTATTAATAAACAAGTGTGTTCCACAGAGCTAAAGGCACATCAGGTTGTCTCTTTCCTTTCCTTAGTAAATAATGATAAATGCTATTTTGATTATGGAAATTCAAGAGATAGGACATGCTTATGGATTAATCATAACCCTGATGAGCTGCCTCAGTTACTAGTCATTAAGAGCTATTCTGATAAACACAATGAATCTAGAATACCAGAATTTTTTTCAGAGTTCAAAGATAAATCTGCTATGATGAGGACCATAACTAGTACCCTGTTACTCCTGCACAACCTAAAGAAATATGCAAGTAGGGGTGTTTTTGGGTCTTTTTCCTGGGTTTCTAGTTGCCTTGTAGAGGCTTGTATATAGTCTGGTAGGGTAGTTGTTTTTGTTTTTTGTGTTCTTCTTTTGCTGTTTTCTTTTTAGGTTAGTTGTTTGTATGGCTTGTCTTCTGTTGGTTTTTTGCTTTTTGTTTCTTTCCGTTTGTACAGTTTTTTCTTTTGTTGTGTTGTTTGCAGCCTGTTTGTTTGGTTTGTTTGTTGTCTCCTCAGCAAGGATCTTTATTTTACTGTAGAGTATTAAGGAGCAAAACTAGCAACCATTCAAAATAGTATATAATTTAGGATATTCAGGTTAACCATTTGCAATTTACACATAACCTGTCACTGTCATGAATGTAGAGAGTTGTTCATCTTCTGAAGTTTTGTATTCAATAAATGTGATTGAGAATTCGAAGCAGGTTTCTCATGATGACACACCTAAAATCCTTGGGTTTGTTGAACATACCAGTGTAGATATTAGGTGAAAAATCAGAGGTCACCCTTGCTACCATTACAATTCTCAGCTTAATTTCAGCAAGTGTCCACTCCTTGCATCATCAAGTTAAAAATTGCTATATCTTATGAAATCTTTCAAAATTAGAAAACAAAAAAATAAATAAATAAATAAATAAAGCGGATTACACTGAAAATCTAGATTAAGCCATCTAAGTAACTCTACCGGGGCTATGGACGCTCACTGGCAGTGGGGCTCTACTTAGGAGAATTGTAACGATAACCTTGCCGGGGCTATAGATGCTCGCTGGCAGCAAGGCTCTATCCGGTCGGCTATGAGGGAATATCCTCACCTACGTAGGCTAATGTCAGTCACTGGTTTGTTCAACCGATCTTCAAGATGAGGATAATTAATCACATGCACACAATTAAACTGAAAATGGAAATTCATGCATCTTTATTGAATACTTTGAGTCTCAAGCTGAATAGTAATTTGCAGGAAAGATAGTTGGAAGTTATGAGTTCATTTCATCTAGTTTCCTTGAACACTCTAAATTTAATTGTTTTGTTTTGGTTGCTAGTTGTTGTGATGTTCACAACACGCCCCATTATGCTCCTTAGCAAAATGGGGACCCCTGCTGATGTTTTGCTTTTTGCTTCTGCTTGTGTTTTTCTGCCTTCTGGCGGTTTGGTAAAAATGAAGGTCAGGTGCATCATCATCATGATATTGGATCAGGTTGGTCATCATCATGAGTTCAGTTTGTCAAAGTTCATATTTTGTTTCTGTGACATCATATTTAGAAAGAGCTTGAAATTCCATGTGGGTTTGCCTTTTCCTTCACTTGAAAATTCGTCCATATGTGGAAGTTATGCACGGTCAAAGTTTTGGTCAAACCTGATATTCGCAAGAGGATCATCATATTTTTATATCCTAAGTCATGTTGACAGGATCATCATGATCTTGGTCTATCACCCGCTAAAAATCATGCAGTCGCAATATCCGGACGTCAATCTTAAGTGGTAGTGCCCTTTACCCGTCAAATGGCCTTATGCGCATTATGCAGCATCATGATATTTTTTAGGAGGGTCATATGTTATAAACTCGGTTTTGGTTACATGAAGAACATCATCATCATCATATTTGAACCCCCCCCCCCCGATAATATCCTGAGGTTCAAATATCATGATGACATCAACTTTAAGTCAAGGTAAGTTTCCCCGTCGAGCGGTCTTTGTATCGCGAGCATCATCATGATATCTTTGCATCGCCTAAAATTAAAATATCATGCTGATAATATAAGATCACCCTGACTTAGAAAATCCACCTTCAGCATATTTGCATGCGCATGTTCAAAACCTATCGGAGGGTCATCATCATGATATTTGCTGAACTTCGCTAAGATGATGATGACGACTTCATATCATCCTGATCTTTCACGAGGGTCATTTGCTGAAATTCGCTAAGTGATGGAGACATCATCATCATAATTCGATAAAGAAGATCATCATCTTCATATCCTCCTGATCTCTGGTTAGCGAAATATCATGATGATCACCCTATCTATTCAGAAGAAGTCGATATTGCATTCCTCAACAGCATGATCATATTTACAATATCACCCTAGCGCAAATATCATGATGACCTCAACTCATCCTTGTGCTCCGAAAACGAAGTATGATCATTACGTCATCATGCTAAATCGATGAGGATCATCATCATCATATTTTATCCTGTCGTGTTGTCAAGATCATCATGATCTTGTTTGTTCACCCGACATTTCGTGAAGTCCTCCTGCCGATGAAGTAAGACCTTTTGAAAATATCCTGATGATCATCATCATCACATTTTCCCTTCGACAGGATATTTTCCAAAACATGATCCGGTTGGCGAAATATGATGATGACGTCATGTTTTAAGTTTAACAAAGGCCCCGGATATCATGATGACGTCATCCCAATCTAATAAACGAAGAAGTAAATATCCTGATGATCATCATCATCACATTTTCCTTCAACAGGATATTTTCAAGCATGATCCGGTTCGCGAAATATGATGATGATGTCTTATTCTAAGGATTCGACAAAAGCAAATATCCTGATGATCATCATCATCCTGATCTTTCGAGAGGGTTACCTTGGCCGCAAAAGGATCATATTACGTTCATCATCCTGATCATGCTCCTTAGGTGACCCGATATCATAATTATCCCCCTGATCTTAACTGAACATGATGATGACGTCATCCTTAGCATTTCAATGAAGCCCGAATATCATGATGACGTCACCATCATTTTCCTTTCCTTGGCAGCATGATCATATTCATATCCTCCTATTCTTCTTCAACATGATGATGATGATGATGTTGTTCTTTTCTCCAATATGCAGAAGCGAAATATCATGATGATGAAGTATATCGACCAACATGTATTTTTTCAGTTAGCGATAGTCATGCCGATGGGCGGGAAGTGAAGCGGTGGAATTTTAAAGCATTTTTTTTGGCGCCTGTGGCATTTTCCCGGTCAGCGATAGTTGACCCGATGAATTTTGAGCAGTCTGGGCGCATTTTGGACGCGTTTTGGGAGTATTCTAGATCCGATTTCCACCATCTTGTGCAGTCACCTGGGTTTAAACGGTTATTTTAATTTCATGCTATTTATGTGATAAATGAAATACTTATTGCTTGTCTTGTCTTGCAGGCTTGCAGTTGAGGAAGCAGCTGGAAAGTCAACACAGTGACCTCATAGAGGCAGGAAATCTGATCTCAGGAGCAAGAAGATAAGGATGAAATGCGAAAAGTCAAGGCCATTCAAGTAAAGAACAAGGTTGCAGCTGAAGGTATTACTGCAACAGACAAACAGAAGTTATTACCCAGCTGCCGGAACTTCTCAGAGGGGGCAATATTTCGCCCAGATTTGACACTGCTCAGAGATATTTTTGAGAGCTGGTTCACCTACATTTATTGCTGTAACCAGGGGTTTGAACCAGGGGTTTAGTTAGGTTTTTGCTGTAGTGAGGACAATCAGAATGTCTTTATATTGTGCCTCTCTACACTGTAATACTGGACAACAGGGATTTTAGGAAAACAACAGTGGTTACAACAGATTTTTTTCTTTTAGGAACATACAGCAAGTTAGCATAGTTTAGTGTAGAAGAAGGAGGTCGCCTGTTTGTCTGCAGTAAGGTGCGCGTGGAATGTCTGGCTGCCTTACTGTATCTGTAAAGCTTGTAAGTTCTCTGTAGTATGATCAATGAAACTAAGAGTCATTCTTACATTGTAAATCATGTATGACTATTCGTTTCTAATACAATAGAATCTGGAGTTCTGCATCTATCTTCTGAGTGTTCTCCTGCTCTTCTTTGTGTTTTGAAATATCTTCTTTGAGAGCTTGCAATTTTAAATGTATGTTTGTGAAAATGCTCAGAACTTACATTTAGGGTTTTTACTGTGGATTTGATCAAATTACTGTGGTATTTACATAGTGCATAACAGAAACAATTAGATCCTTCGGTAGATTAAATGAGGTATAGATTAGATCTTTCTACCTTTTCCCAACCCATCTGAAATATTTAGCTAAAAACGTAGAAATCCAAAGGAAATTGTCTCAAATTTGAAGAAGCATGTATAATAGAGCTATAAGTAGACAGTTTTCATAAACAGATAAAGAAGAAAGCTGTAAAAATTTAAGAAAACCCTCTGAAACTTGTAGCCCAGTAACACTTGTATGCAAATGAACAGAATACTTGTTGAAATCTATGACCTTTTTGCATATTCTTAGGCCAGTAAACCACCAAATAAACCTAAACTACGTAAGGCCCCTTGAACATTACAGCTTCACATTGACCAACTGAACTTGACCAACCGAACCATTGTAGACTTGGGATTAGTCGAATCTCAAATGATTCCTTCTTATCTTTCAAGTATAGTTTCAGTTCATTATATGTGAATTTTAACTTATTGTTATGATTGCATCAAAATAGTCATCAACAGGGGTCTTATACGAAATGTAGGGTTTATGGAAGATGGTAGCAATGTATATGCAGATACCCTAATGGTTTAGACTATAAAGTCTAAAATTTTCTGGTAGATGAGAAATGAAATGCTGCTTATAACCTAACCTAACAAACTTAATATAAATAAAATGCAAAAGGAAAAGGAGAGAGAAGGGTTAAGAGATCCTAAGTGAGATTCACAATGGGGTAAAACTTTGCAGTTAGACAAATACTTTCAATAAACCATTTCTTGTTTCACCAAGATAAGAAACCCACAATGTTGCAAGAAATGATGCAATCTTCAAAGGATCCTTATGATTTTCAAATTGCATTCACTCATTAAACACCCAAATAATGGCACAGCTTAAATAGTGGAGTGCAACCGAACTATATTCAATGACAGGGCCCAGGCTAACTATACACAACTTACCATCGGCAAGCACTAATAGTATGGACCAAAGAATTCATCAAATATCTTAACATTTACCCATCATTGCAAAAGCACAACTAATTAAATTTAGATTGATATGAACCATGAAAACCAAAATGAGACAACACATGAACACAAATTCCCAGCAACCTACAAAACTTACTTTGTATTGATCACAATTTGACAAATTCTAAACAATTCAGTATCTAATCTTACTTGTTACAATGAGATAATGATGGCCATTTTATAGACAAGGCACCATACTGAGCTTTCAAATGAACGGTGGAGATTAACTTGATGCCAATGGTCTAGATTACATGGCATTTAATGAGACACATTAGTTACTTACATTTTTGGATTTGCATTTGTCCTTTAGGAAAAAGACAAAATACAACTTGCAAATGCATTGAATCTGGATAAAATGGGTACCCATTTGGTTGTACATGATGGAAAGTCAACTTTCAAGGCCTAATAAAGCCAAAATAGAGTCACATGACACTTGAAAATATGAGCTAATGTAGATTCACGAGACTTCAAGTGCTGGATGGATCAAAAGGTGTATGTGGCATTTTCTTGGTGAAAGTGTATCCAACTAGATGCCCATTGGACTAATTCTCAATGACTGGACTGCTGGAATAGCTATATGCATGTCTTGGTGATCCAACCTAGGGTCATTTGAGTGGTATTTTTGGGAAAATATCAAAAATATAATTTTTTATATTTTCTACATCATAGTAAATTGTATTTTTGGAGGCCTTCGGAATGGAATGCGGGCTCGAAACTTGTCATCTACTAGGCATTATGTCCAAGAAACTAGGTAGCTCAAACTAGATAATCAGTTTATCTTTCCAACAAGTCCAAGAAGTTTAAATTCTGATAAAATAGCTAGGAGTTATGACCCTCAGACTGGATCACTAGGACATTGGACTGGATCTGCAGGAATAATAGTGATGTAGGCATGATCTTCAATGTCTTCAACCTCTGAGGACTTATTTCCATTATCTTGGATATCATACTAACATCCTCTTGCATGTACAGTAGCAATTTGGTTGATAAAATGTCAATTCTGTATTTATGGGTCAGCACTACATATCTATGTGTGGATCCTTTCAAGACGGCTCCAACAAGCTCCTATGCCCTCCAAGACCTGTAATTCATAATGCAAAGCATCAATTTCATCTTAACAAGTTATTTTCCATCATTTTAAATCAAAACATGTCCATTTGTAGTCATGGATTTGTCAAAACAGCTCATTGTCAATGTCACTTTCTTATAACCAACCTCTTAAATCTAGTGATTTTTGCATGATTTTCTACATTTTTTACCTTTTTCAAGCACCTATTTGGCCTATATATTGATCTAGGAAGTTTTTGTGGTCATTAGGATCCATTTGCAGACTTTTATTTCATGTTTTTCTAGCCTTTTCTGCAAAAAGAAGGATTTTTGGGGGTCATGGACTTTTCATGTGCAGTGGCATTAATTATCGTAAAACGTGCCAAAAATTGATACACACTTGGTAAAATGTTCATCGTGATGTGAAAAATAGATAAGAAATTCAAATCCTTTAAGAAAATTCAATTTGTACCTTGAAAAACTCAATATTTGGGCCAAAATACCGCCAAAGTACCAAAAAGCACTGATTTTGGGGTTTACCGACTTAGTGCGGATTTTGGGTTTGTCCGACCTTGTGTGGATTTTGGGGTTGTCCAACCTTGCATGGATTTTGTCTCCATCTGATTAAAATTTAGTCAAAGATCATTTTAGCGCAAGTCAGTTGACCATGATTTTAGCGCTAGCTTTGATAGATGCCGCCGGCAGGGATTTTGGTCCTGACCGACTTAATAGTGGTTTGAAGGAAATCAGTCGGAGGTGAATTTAGCGATAAGGTTGGAGGGCGATAATATTCATGCAGAAGTCTATGAGCAAGTTTTTTAGCACCGAAATTTGGTAGAGACTATTTTTAGTGCAAAGTCAGTTGATTCAATATTTAGCGCTAAAGTCGGTAGCGACTATTTTTAGTGCAAAGTACAGTTGGGGCCATTTTAGCACCAGATTTTGAATTGGCCAGGGTGAAAGTATATTTAAAAATATATTGAAGTATAAGTTTAGATATGGAATTTCTTATACTTTAAATATTTTTAAATATACTTTTTGAGATAGGTTCCAGATCCATAGGATTTCATATGCAGATGCTAGAATTTTGTGGTTCGATCAAATTTCAGACTTACCCATTCTTCAGGATTTTCAAGGTTTTAGACTTAGCCAAATCAGGGCTTCAGAAGCATGCATTGGGATGAAAGTACATGGACCCCTTAGTGAAATCTAATAGAATTTGACATGATTTTGCAACTCTAGGACCTGGAAACTAGGAATTTCAACATGAAACATCCTGCAGAAGCAATTTCAAGGGTAATATCCAGTGACATAGGATTTTTGAGCAAAATGCAGTAACACCCCATTTTAGTACAAAAGGAAACAAATGGTAATGTTTAAAGCACAAGACCACTCAAGACACTTCCAAATCAATCATGAAAGACATCAAATTACTCCAAATATGTGAAATACCCAAATCTGTAACAAATCATGCATTCTAAGCACAAATTCACCTTCTCATCATCATAAGCAAGAAAGGTCAAGACTCCAAGCCAAGGCAAAAGACGGGGTCCCCATTTGGAAAAATAGGATGTGTGTGCAAGGCACAATACTACTCTACAAATCTTGAAAAGAAAAATCAAGATTAATTATATCCTTGTGACAAAAAGTTTACAAAATTTGTACCACAACCTTTAATTGAAATTCTAGCTGGGCCATTAGTATCAACACAACTTCAACTTCCTTGACTGATGATGAATCACTTAAACCCTAGAAAATTGTCTGATCATTTTACCTGGTCAAAAGCAGGGCCTTGATGTCATCAATCATCAATACTATGTTACTATCTAGGAATGGTGAAGGAAGCCCTAGTTGCACTAAATCCTCTATATGTTTCTTCATATTTTATACTCCTTTCACTATATCCAAGAGCTCTTGACAATTTGTGTTTGCAGAGTTGCAACTCAAAACCTCATTGACCTTCTTGGCAGTGACCATTCTATCATTTATAGCTGCTGCTGACAGAGTCTCATCTATTGTGTCATACAACTTCTTTAATAAAAGTTGAGCTTCAGAAACCCTCAATGAAATAGTAGACAAGGTGGCCTGCACTGAAGTTTCTACCTTCTCACATAGCTGTTGAGCATTTAACAGAAATGTTAAAGATGGACTTAGCTAGATAATCTCCTCAGAGATTCTCTTCCATACTGAAACATATATCTCTTTTACGAAATTTAAAACTCCAGCATTCTGTGGCCTATTGGCTAACTCAATTGTCAGCTGCTTTGTTCTTTGTTGCTCAACCAAGCGTTGTGCCTAAATTGCATCATTAGCATTATGTTCACTCAATAACCTCTATTGTAATTGTGTGGCCTATTGCAACTTATCTTGATATTTCTTCTCCAAAGTGGCTTTCTCCTGTCTCAAAATAGTCACTGCAGCTTTTCTTGTGCTAGCTCAAATTTAAGAGAAGCATTCTTGGTCTATGTAGCCTGATGTATCTAACAAGAAACAATATTTTGCGACTGTTTGTTCAAAATCTCAATCTCATTCTTCTTTGATTGAATCTCCCTAGCAAGGTTGCTACTATTCACCTTCTCTTGAGGTAAATCATTCTCTGCTTTCTACAATTTCTTAGATGCTTTCAAATAGTCTATTGCTACTGTAGATGCAGTCTCATTTAGCAGCTCAACCCTATCTTGTGGCTTAAAAAGAGACATATCCATAGCCATAGCATTCATAGCATAATCTTGGGGCTGCATTTGTTCATTAGGTTTCACCACATTTGGATACAAATGTGTGACTGTTAGTGATTGGTGAATGGGGTCAAAAAGTGACCTCATGTGTGCTACAACAGGGCTTTTGTTTTCCTTCTTCCTCTTTTTGTCCATTCTAGCCTCTCTAACCTTTTTTACTGTGTCTAAATGAGCTTGGAATGTAGGAGGGGATGTAATGTATCCTCCAGCAAAGGGGTGACCTTGAGGCAGGTGATAAGGAATAGCAGATAAATGTTGGCTAGGAGAAACTTGAGGAGGGGTATGTTTAGGCATAGATGGAGAAAATAATGGTAGTGAAATGGCCTGTGAAGAAATGGCCTATGAAGTGGTAACTGTGGCAATGGTTGATGCAAGCATAGCAAAAGTGGCAGGGATTATGAATGTTTAGCTAATTGGGATTGCCACTCCTATAGTAGAAGAAAGAGATACAAGAGAAAAGGGAGAAGAAACTCTTACTTGAGTGACAGAAGAAGTGATTGGCAGTTGTTGCTGGTATGGTTATGTTTCTTCCTCTTCTTCTTGTAGGTACAATTTTCTATGTTTCCTAGGTCTCTCACCTATTTCCTCCATTTCTTTCTCTTCAACATTTACCACCACTGGTGGTTGCAAAGGAACAATTCTAGAAACTCTAGATGCTGAAGCTATTTGAGTCCCTAGAATTGGTGATGACACTACACCCTTCTACTTCTCTAAGGTGTTGAGGGATTGGGGCCATGAAGATGCAGGAGCAACAGATGAGGATTGTCTTGTTTCTTGCATAACTTGGGCTGAATTAGTTTTTTCCTTTGTCTCCTCACCCTTCTTCTAAATTCTACTTATGTCTAGACTTGAGACTGGGGAGGGATGCCACTCATCCTAGATTGATTCCCATTTTTCATCACTATCCACATTCCCAAATGATTGTGTGAACTCTAAAATTTCTTTCCTATATTTCCAATAGGCTTCAATCTTTTCTATCCTCTAATCTTGAGCTTTTAATGTTTTCCTCAGACCAGTAGTCATTTTCACCTTATGGTCATATTCCTTCTCTTTGACATAAAAGTTTTCCCATGACATAGTCCCCTCATAGGGCAAATCAGATAATTCTACATATAGGTCTGGGTTGTCACCATTTAGATTCCTCATGTCCTCCTAGAATGGGTGACCCTCATGTACCATCTTGGCATGAACCTTGTTATTCATAATCTAGGAGGCCATAAAATTATCAGGGTCATATTTCCATTTATTCTCAATGATGAGGAAACCCAGGGCAGCTAACTTCCTTAACAAGAGGTCCTCTGCATCTCTTACTTCAAGTGACATGTTTTTTCTGACCCATGGAATATCATGCATCTTCTTTTTCCTTTTCTTGTGGCCAAAGTCATTATCAACCATAGAAACCTGTCAGGTTACCTCTAAGAATATGACCCTAGGGGTCAATACTCTAGGTAATAGTACAGGTTCCCCATTGAAACCATGGACTCAGATTATTGTATTATGTGCCCCAAAGAAATAATCACAGGGAATTGGGCAATTGGTCATAAAACCCCTTATACCCTATGTCAATCTATGTTCTATAGGCTCAGGGCTTAATTGGAAAAAAGCAAGGGTGACAAAATGTTCCCAAAACTCATAAGGATCAAAGACTTTAGATAACACATTTGTCCATGTAGACACAGGGATGGTTTTGTTTTGACCAAAATCTGGGTCATACATATTTAAATGCATATGTTGTGCAAAAAGACTATGATTTTGATACAGTATAAGGTGGAATAGGAAAGAAGAATACCTAAAAATTTGCCTTGACTTAAAATTTGCGAGCTGATCAATCATGGCGTTAGAAATTTGTTCTAAAAATCTAGCCGGTACTCTTGTGATTTGTCAACAGTCTTCATCCTGAAGATGATTGCTATTTCCCAGTCATGGACTGTGTTATCCTCTCTCATTCCAAAAATGAAGGCTATCATTAAGAGTGCCTCTTGAACATTTTGACTAAATTGTGCCCACCTAGTGGGTAGTGTGGGCATATGAGTATTATCATCTTCCAACTACATCTCTGAATTTAGGAACTTCACTTTGTTGATTATATTTTCCCATGTGTTTTGCATTTTATCAACAGTTGGAAATGTGGTTGTTCTATTATGCTACAGGGCCAACATGTCTCTTATGGCCTTGGATGTAATATGCACTATGAAAGGGCCCTGTTGAATGGTATTTGATGGTGCATGAAATAGGTCTGCACATAACTTGATTAGCTTAGGACATAGGTGGACATTAGGAACCAAGAACTGTGCCAATCGTGAGGTCCATATTCTCATACCAAAATTCTCAGAATACCCATTGTTTGCCTGGAGGATACACCTCTGATGTCCCCCCTCCCAGAGAGCCTTGGTATTTTTTTGAAGGGGCATGTCGAATATGCCATCTGCATAATCCTTCACTTTTTCTGGGTCGACAGAATATCCTACCTCAGAGACCCTTGTTCTTCGATAGCTTTGCCTTTGTTGCACAGGTGCCAAAGAATATGATTTGCTATTTAATAGTTTGTCGATTGACACATAAATTCAAAGTCCCTCTTGAGGAGACTATGTTTCAGACATATCTATATCTTTGTGAGGAGAATATAGGAATCTTTGACACAGACAAGAATGAAACTGTTTAACCAGAGTGATATTTAGATGAAAGGTACTTGCTAGGGTAGGAATTTAGATGCAACAGTGGTTCAAAGCAGAAAGGACAACAACAAATGAGGGTTAAACTTAGGATTTAACACTAACTCATTGGGGCTTTATGGAGATAATCAATAACACATCTTATCTTATTAATGGCATTAATGCTGAGAAATAGCTAGTGTATCTTTTTGAAATCCGCATAGAATGGAGTGTCAGATATGTTATGGGAGTGGCTATCTTTCTGAAAAAGCATGTACTTCCAGGGAATTTTGGGGATTACCAAACAACCTTATTAAATTCTATACCAAAAGAGAAGGGCTTTGCGCTATTGACACATGTTCACTGAACACTTATTTAAAAGAAAAGTGGGAAAAGAAAGCAGGAAAATAGGAAAGTGAGAAAGGGAAAGAAAACTAACTAACTATGATACACTAAGAGCCTCTCCTTAATTGAAATGCTTCAGAAAGATCCCATTTATCAGAATCTCTTCAAGTTCTCCATCCATGGTCTCTAGCGATTACAGGAATGAATTTTATATGGACCTATCCATAATGATTCAAATTTGCTATGTCAACTTGGCTTAGTAGCTCTTTCATCCCACTTCAATACCAGAGAGCCAACCTCAAAAATGAGATTTGAAGTCTTCTTATCAAACCAGCTCTTAACCATTTTTTGATGTTTGATTAGTGACTCATGTGTCTTTTCTCTTTTCTATTCAACTTCTAACAGGTCAGCAAGTCTGACTTGCATAGGGCCATTTTCTTCAATTTCTATCTATTTTAACAATTACAAAGTAGGGATCTCTAAGCTCAGTGGCATTACTATTGGTTTGCCATAAACTAATTCATAGGGAGACATTCTAGTCACTTGCTTTGGTGTGATCCTATCAGCCCACAGTGTTGTGTTAAGTAACTTATGCCACTCTTTGTGATAATTGGTCCCTATCCTTTTTATGAGTCTAATAAGGTTCTTGTTAGTGGACTCTGCCAGACCATTACCCTGAGGGTAATAATTTGAAGAAGTCTTCAAATAAATCCCATTCATTAATGCAAACTTAGATAATTTGGCTCCCAAAAAAGATTTAGCATTATCTAATATGATAGTATGAGGAGGGCCAGACTGAGCAGTTATGCTTTCTAGGAACTCTAATACGACCTTCTCTATTGCCTCTTTGAGTGGTACTACTTCACTCCACCTAGTAAAGTAATCTATTACTATGAGGATCCATTTGTGTCCCATACTTGACACTGGATTGATCATTCCAATAAAATCCAAACCCCATTGAGCAAAGGGTTCATCCACAATTATGGGACTTAAAGGCATTACTGCATTTCTCCTTTTACTTGTAAAAAATTGACAAGCATGGTACTCTTTAACCAACTAATGGCAATCTATAAATAGAGTGGGCCAAAAATATCCTTCTTGGTTACTTTGATTGCAATGGTCCTTGTTGAAAAGTGCCCACCTGAAACTCCATGGTGTAATTCATGTAGTATTCTTTGAGTTTCATCCTTTTCTATACATCTCAAGAGTATACCATCAACATTTCTTCTAAATAGAATATGGTTAATTAGTACAAAATGGGCCCCTTGCTGCCTATAGTATCTTCTCTTAACATGGGAGAGCTCATTTGGAAAAATCCCATGCTTCATAAACTGTATTCTGTTTGTAACCCAAGAGTCTTGGTCAACCTCTAGGAGTTTCAATACATTTTCACTTTCTGTTTCTTCAGCCACTGTTCTTTCCATGTCTTGAGTCATATATTGGCACAATCCCTTGCCTTTGACTAACTTGGTGGGTCTTACTTCTACATCATATTCCAAAATCTTTGTGATCCATTTGGGTCTTTTCTCAGTAATCTCACCCTCCATAATATATTCTCTTACACTAGGATGAGCCACTAATATTAGAATCTTATTTCCTGTTACTAAATGTCTAAATTTTTTAAGGGCTTTCACCATGGCATATGCTTGCTTCTCCACAAAATTATATCTAGCCTAATATTCCCTAAGAGTTTTGGGGAAAAGGACTATTGGGTGTTCTCCTTCTTGCTGGTCATCTTTTTGAGTTAAAATAGCAACAACACTAAATTCTCCCCCATACACATATATTATGAAAGATTTAGAAAAATCTGGGGTTCTGAGTACTGGGGCTCTTGAAATGACTTTCTTGACTTCTTCAAAAGCTTGTCTTCCCTCTATGGTCCATTTGAAAATCAGATCTTTCTTAAGCAACAGTGTCATTGGTCTAATTAGACATGCAAAATTAGATATGAATCAGCTAACAAAGTTGATTTTCCCTAGAAAGGATTGAACTGCTTTCTTATTGATTGGTAGAGATAGGTTCATTATGGCTATGACTCTTTTTGGATCAATAGAGACCCCTTCCTTTGACACTATATGACCTAAAAGTTTACCCTAAGGTACTGCAAAGATACATTTCTTGGGATTTAGAGATATTCCAAACTCTTGACATTTCTTAAAAACAACCACTAAATGGTTAAAATGATCTATATAATTCTTAGAAAAAATAGTGAGGTCATCTAGATAGATCAGAATAATTTTATTTATAAGTTCCCCAAATGCTACATCCATTGCATGCTGAAAAGTAGCTCCAACATTTGTAAGGCCAAAAGGCATTTTAGCATATGCAAATGTTCCCCACTTTGTAGTGAATGCAATCTTATGCTGATCTTCATCTGCTAACCAAATCTGATTATATCCAGAGAAACCATCCAGCAAGGAAAACCTCTTTGATCCAACCACAGACTGTAAAATCTATTCCATATGGGGCAAGTGATAATGATCTTTCAAAGATTCTCTATTCAGATCCCTGAAATCGACACAGAGTCTTATATCACCATTCTTCTTTCTTATAGGCACTAAGTTTGATACCCAGGTTGAATGCTAAATTGAAAAAATAATATTTGATTCTAGGAGCTTTTGCAGCTCAGCCACCATTAAAGGTTCAATTCTAGGATTCACTGACCTTTGCTTCTATTAGATTGGTTTAGATCCTTAGTAAGCTCTATGGTGTGTTGGATGATATCTCTATTATAGCCATGGAGATCCTCGTAGGTCCAAGTAATCACGCTATCATTATTTTCACACAAATCAATTAGCCTTTCCCTTTCTTCTTGGGTTGTAGAATTGCCAATTTTCAACCTTCTTCCTTCACTAACTTAGATCTCAAAATAATCTTCCTTATTTTCCTAAAACCTCCTCTTCTCTAGGCTTACATCTTTTGGGTCAAACAAGTTTTCTAAGGTAATCAACCCTTTAGGAAGTTTATTTGATTTTAGCTAGATGATTTGGTCACCATATGCTTCCTCAATTTTGGGATGTAACTAATCAACAAATTTACCTGATTGTTGTAATAATGAGAGTACTTGGAAATAATTATCAAAAACTTGCCAATTTTGGTCATTATTTGGAATAGTTGGTCTTACTATAACTTTAACTAAATCATTGTTGACTAATAGATCAATTACTGGGTCAAACTATGAACCAATTTGTGCCATTCTATCTGCTTCAGAGTTTTGGGCTCTGGGAACCACTTCAATATTAAAAGCCTCAAAACCATCTATTAGGTCCCAAATTATGTACCTATAGGATCTCATTCTTACATTTTTGGCTATTGCTTTCTCTCTGATTTGTTTTACCACCAGTTTTGAGTCTCCTTTTACTATCAGATTCTTTATTCCCTTTTTCTTTGCCAACATGAGTCCATGCACCAAAGATTCATATTCAACATCATTATTGGTACAGGAAAACTGAAAGCAAATGGCTCTTAGAACTTTCTCACCATTTGGGGCAGTAAGGCAAATTCCTACTCTAGCACCATTTTTACTCCTAGCCCCATCAAAACTAAGGTTCCATATTTATGAGTTTCTTTCAAATTCTTGACTCTATGATGCTTCTTTTCTTAAAACATTAGGGATTTCTTGATCTTCTTCAAATATGACATAAGTGCCTAGACTTGTAGAGTCATAATTTCCATAGGGATCACTCTTCATCATAGTCAATAACTGATTATTCTCTTCTTCCTGTTGGTCATGTTCAGTCCAGTACCCAACTCTTCAATAAAGATTCTCTCCTCTTTATTCAGCATAGCATGTGATGCTTCTAATTTTGGGGTTGGTTCATTTGTGATATGGTCTTTGGATAATGGCTCAGACAATATTTTCATCTTTGTCCCATATTTAGTTCTTAGGATGAGGTGTGACCAATCTAGTGACATGTAACCTTCTATTTTGGCTATGAAATCTCTGGACAAGCGTAAACCAAAAACAAGGGGAATATCTATGACTACCACATCCTGATTGACAATTATATTGGGACAAGTATATAGTTGTAATGAAAGTTGTTTGATCTTCCCTATTGTTTGAACATATTTCCCATCCAATTGCATGACCACTCTAGTAAGTGGTTCATATTTTATCTTCAAAGCATCTACTATCTACTTTGGCATTACTGTAGTACTGGCCCCAAAGTCTATCATTGCATTATGCAGTAGTTTTTTCCCAACTATTAGAGTCAAATAAAATGGATCTGGTTTAGATTTACCTACCTCAAGTGCATTGTTCAACAGTGTTGTTGTTTGTAGAGGTACAATATCTTTGAGCTAAAGCTTCCCTTTATCAATAGGTCCTCCTTTACTACCAGTGTGTTTAGGGGCCTCTTGACCTTGCAAAGATTCTTGTAACAGTGTCTTCTACTTAGGAATAGCCAACATATCCCAGATTGATACATGTGCTGGAGTTCTTTTTCAGCTGATCCACCACATTTATAGGTCCTAATGCTTAGGTTTTTGAATAATAAGGGTACCTTGTCTTTTCTATAACCTGTCCTAAGGTTACTTAATTTTGCATAGGTTGAGGCATGTCCTACCTAGAGACTGTGTTGTGATGATTTTGAAATGGAGGAGTTCCCATGACCTCATTATTAGTGACTTTGGGCTGCTCCGTCATCCTCCTCTTTGATCTGGTATAATAGTCTGACTGCACCAATGGTTTCTTTGAAGTGAATGCCTCATTCAAGAACACTAAATCTTCTTCTTCAATCCAAGAAAATAAAGTATATTCAGGGGCTACTTCCTCTTCTTGTTGTATGGACATCCCCTGCATCTAGACCATCATTAGTGCATTTTGAACACCAGAAGATTGATATGGTGGAGTGTTAGAAGTTGAAAATTGTCCTTCTAACCCTCTCTATTCTGCTATCTTTTGCTGCAAATTACCTTTGGGACAGTCTCTAGGCATATGGGCATTGTTGCAGGGAAAGCACCAAGCATTTGTATCATCTGCTAAGTTATTTTGTCTTGGAACTATTTTCCTAGTGGGGTTATGGGGAACAATTTGTAGAGGTGTAGGAACTGAAACTAACTGGTTTGAAGGCTAAGGATCAGTTTTCCTTTAAGGGCCTTGATATTGATTTGGCTGAAAGGGAGGCCTATTTCCTTGGTAGCCTTGATAAGGGGGCTTTGGATAGGGATTTTGTTGTCTCTTTAGATTAATTATCTCATTTGAGAAGGTTCTTAGAATCTTCTTGACATCATCTATTTCAGATGGTTGAGTAGAGGTGACTGGCTTGGTAGGTTTTTGAGGTACTAGAAATGAATACATGGACACAAGTGGACCTATAAGATTTGGAGATTCTTGTGGCAAAGGTAAGGTAATTTCTGGGAACATGGGCAGAGGAGGCCTTAGGGGCAATTTTTTAGCATCTATTAAGTTATTTTCAGCCTTGACTGCCAACTCATATGCTTCTGGTAGTGTCTAACCTCCAAGAGACTAAATCATTACTAATATATCAGAGTTTAAAGCTTTGAGGTAAAACACAATAGCCATACCTCATAATGGTCTTGTTGTAGCAAGAATTCTATCCCAGGTCTTTTAAAATCTTGAGTTGAAATCAGTCATGGCCTCTTGTGGTGCCCTTTTGATAGTGATCAATTGTTGTAGCAAGGAGGATTTATCACCTTTCTCTTTAAATCTTACGAAGAAAGTGTCCCCAAGTTGATCCCATGTAGATATTGTGTTTGGAGTAAGAGATCTATACCAGTCCAGAGCCTTTCCTTTGAAAGAGGCTGCTAGCAGTCTTATGGCCACATTCTATTGAGTGATAACATGTACTGCACACACATCAGATACATCTTGCAGATGCTCTTCAGGTGTCTTGAAATCTTCCCCACTGAACTTGGGTAGAGCCTTTAGAGCATTGGCTAGAATAGTATCCCAAGTTACTGGTGGTACTGGAAGAATAAGAGGACTACCAGTATTCCAATTAGCATAGTTCCTTGGAGGTATAGGTGCTCCCTTATTTATTCTTTGTGTTGCTGCAACCCGATTCACTCTTCTTCTTGGAGTAGCTACTAATGGTGGTAACAGAATACCTAGATTAGCAGCAGACTGAGCTCTTGTTGTAGGTCCACAACTTTGGCTCCTTGTTACTCTCTAGGTCATATGATCTTGATAGAAACTTTAAGAAAGTGTCCCACTGGGCATGCCAAAAATTGTTGATGTATAAAATTGTATAGGTTCTAACACCAACATGGGAAGTTTCAAGAATGTGGAACTTTCTACTTGAAACAACCTCCAAATTTTAAAGAAGCTGGCTCTTCTCTATTTTAAATGGGTTTTGAGTAAAGGGTAAGAAATTAACAAGATTATAGATATAATTAAGCAAATCTAACTATGGTAATGCACCTGAGTAAAAGTATTCCTTCAATTTAAGCATAGTGAAACTATTCTCAAGATACAGTTATATTAAAGAGTAGATACTGTGTGATTAACATAAATAGATGGAATGAATATAATCAAAGGCTCACAACCAGAAACTTTGCAATGACACTGATAATATCAACCAAAGGTAAAGAATAGAGTTCTTATTAATCTTCCATTAACATAAAAGGCACAGATACATGCACAGTTACATTAACTTTTAAATCAAGAACAACAAAATAAAGGCAAAATGACATCAACTGGCCACAACAAAGTCTCTAACTTCTCTTTTAGATTCTGACAAAACTTATCAAAAAGTAATCTCTATCTCTATGTATCAATCTATTACAAACACTACATATTTATAACCATAGATTTGACTCTAGATTGTCTGTAATAACAAAATCGCCAATGGCCCAACAGAACTGAAGATAACTGGAAGTCCCTGGCAGTTATGATCCTTAGAATCTAAAACAACCATCCCTTCCTTTAGGCTCATTATGTGGCACACCTCCTTCATTGAGACACAGACACATGGTGAGACCCATACACTTGAAACTTTAAACATTACTATGATAGATGGTAGCTTCTGCATCAGTACGAGAAACTCCTTTATCTTTCAAAAATGAACAGGAAAATGACACTTGTTCCACATCCTTCAAAACCATCTACGTGTCTTCCTACACAAAACCTTTAAAACTGTGCCTTTATGCTCAAGTGACCTCCGCCTGTCGCAATCCACACTACTTTATAATATGAAACACATTAATGATGGGATCCACAGCCTTGGCGCTCACTAGCCTTCAGAAGGAGAAAACTAGGATAGATGGTAGCTTCTGTGCGCACACTAACTAACATGTGGTGGTACACATAGCACTACTTGAAACAATTAAAACTTTTGAAACTCCCCGCAAAAGCTAACACTTGGCACAACCCGCATTACTTTAGAAGAAAAAAGTTTCTTCCTCTTAGCGTCATAAATAAAACAACTCCTCCTTCATGACCACCATGTGGCATTCTCTGCAAGCTTGAAACAAAACATTACTTAAATAAAACAACTCCTCCTTCATGACCACCATGTGGTATTCTCTGCAAGCTTGGAACAAAACATTACTATGGCCCACCATCTATCTTTACTAGCATCAATCATGATACAGAAAGAAACACATGGCATCACCTGAAGCAAAATGAAAAGACACACGGTGACCTCCACAGCAAACATAGAAACTTTAGGGACTGCCTCCACACGTGGCGACACCCGCAGCACTACTTAATATTCAGAAACAATACTATGGCTTGAGACTTGGCAGATTCTGCACAAAGCATTAGAAACTTACACAACAACCAAAATGAGACCCACGAACTAAGCTGCAACTGAAACAAAATGTAGAGTTTTGACACTCTACAGGCATTGAAGAGCTTCTTCCTTCCATGAGAGCTTCATCATCAATGTGACATCTATTATGTTTTATCATCATTATCATTTAGATTTTTTCCTCTAACCCACAAGGATACACACTCTCTCTCTGACAATAGTGTTCGAAAGACTTGAATGTCTCTTTGAGGCTTGACTGAGGCAAGCCTCTAAACACCACAACCCCCTCCCACACTCCTTGTGATTGTAGGTTAAAGGTATCAAATATGGAGAAAGTGGAGTTGTAGGGAAGATGGGAAGACATTGAAGATTTAGGATCTGGAAAGAAGCAGACACTGTGTGGGATTTTGGGACAAGGGTGCCATCAACATTGTCCTCCACTGTCAGATCATGGAAAATAGAAGATATAGCAGAGATCACTGTCAGAAGGAGGTTAGGAATCCACAAAAAAATAGTACCTTGGACTAGGGTGCCATCACCATTGTCCACAACTTTTTCATTTTCTGGACTGCAAAAAAATAGTGACTTAAGGTTCTCTACCCTTTGTCTAATTCCAGTGACATTTGTCCTAATTCATAGATTTAATTACTATTTTTCTTAAATTAGGGTTTCAAGAGAATTAAAGCATTAATTAGCATCCTTGTGTGATAACTTCTAAATTTCCCAATAGAAAACCAAATGGCAACCCAATCTAATAGATGATTCTCCTCTCAATACGAGAAGCACTCGGTTGAAAAGCCCTTGGAATGTTTTGTGGAAAGGAGGATTCAAACAACCCTAAAACCCCATTTTCATAAAAACACATTTTGGTAAACCCATGTTTTGAACTTTTTGGCACCTTGCTAAGTGTTGTTTCATAGATCTCCATTCATTCATTTCATTTCGTTTGAAAATTTACAAAAAAATTGATATATTTGGAGAAATTGAAAAAAATTGCATTCTAGGGTTTGATTTTTGACATATTTTGAATTCATTCCATTATATTTCCTTAATTATGTGATTTTTACAGAAGACCTAAAATTCATTATCATTCAATTCATTATTGTCAATATTGCATTTGAAAAATCACAAACAAAAATTGAAAAAATTGTAAAATTTGCAAAAAATGGCATATTAGGCTTGAATGTTTGTAAAATTTGAATTAATTGGCATATAATTTCAAATAATTTCTATTATTTGCATTATATATGATCCAAAATACATAAATTCATCATTTACAATTCATTTGCATGGCATTTGTATGCTTGATTTGTTAGAAATTGCTTGAAATTTTAGCATTTTTCATGAAAACCTAGTTTTGCATGAGCTAGGGTTGTAGTCAAAATCTTGTCTCAGATTTTACTACCTTGTTAAAACACTAATTATGTCTAACTTCTAATTGTATTTTTGCATCATGGTGGACTCCTTGTGAAATTTCATGTCTAGGGCTTGAAAACTTGCATTTTTCACTAGATTTGGCGTTATCGTCTTGCTAGATTTGCACTCCAAGCATGTTGTAAGGAATTTAGCTGCACTAATTGGCTTTTATTAGAATTATTATCTGCTTCCCCTTCTCAATTTCCTTACAACACCCTTTCTTTTGGGCCTTTGCATTGAAATTTTGTGAAAATTTGTATATTTTTACTATTTTTACACTAGGGTATTATCTACAATGGCACTATAGCAGTGTTGTAACATATTTTTTGGCATTAGAAGGATTTTTTTACTTATATAAGTTTATTTCCATCACAAGTTTCCTTACAACACCCTTTTCCCTACTCTTTTGCATTGAGATTGGGTGAAAAAACGCATATTTTGGCCTATTTTCACTAGGTTTTGGCTTATCGACTTTCGAGAGTTGCTTCAAAAGTGTGTTGTAAAAGGTATACCTGAATTAGTGGAATTTTATTAGGAATATAATTTTATTTCCCTCATTAAAATATTTACAACACCTCATCTTTCATTTGTTTGCATGAAGATTTGGTGAAAAATTACATATTTTGGCCTATTTTCACTAGGTTCTAGCTTATCGACTTTCTAGAGTTGCTTTAAAAGTGTGTTGTGAAAGGTATTATTGTGTTAGTGGACTGTTACTAGGCATATAATTTTCTATCACTCTTTAAAATCTTTACAACACTTCTTCTTTCATTTGTTTGCATGGAGATTTGGTGAAAAATCACATATTTTGGCCTATTTTCACTAGGTTTTGGCTTATGGACTCCCTAAAGTTGCTTTAAAAGCATGTTGTGAAAGTTATTTTTGAATTATTGGACTAGTATTGGGCATATCAATTTTTTTCCCTTTTAAACATCTTCACAACACCTCTTTTTCCATTTGTTGGCATTAAAAAAAGTTGAAAAATCAAGCATTTTTTACTTTAAACACATCTTGTTTCTAGGGTTTATTCTATTAGTTTGTGCATGCTATTGCATGAGTATTATAACTCACTACCCTAATAGAAATATACCTTGAAGAATAAGTATATGACTCATGGGATCTAGTGCTCTTGAAAAAATTGGTACACTGAACACCTTCTTTACAAAAGGAGAGACACAAGTGTTACAAGATACTATACCTATCACAATTACAATGGAAGAGAAAAAATTTCATGATGTTGATGATACTATTGAGGTGGTAGGAGATGTATTTTATGAGCAAATGGATAAACTTGATAAAGAGTTAGCCGAATTCCAAGCATTTACAAAAAAATGAGAGGATAGCTGAAGAGGGTATTCCTACAATTCATAACATAAGGGAATTGTTAAAAGAAGGATAAGATGGTGTTAATGTGATCTATGGTTTAGTACATATTGTAAAAACCAATATTATGCTAGTGACTGAATGGGAAAAATTGATAAATACCACTTTGTCACCATCTCATACACAATTATCGATACCTATACCAACCACAAGAATATCTACATTTACATTAAATATCTTGAAAACTAATGCAAATGCTTGTAGTAATATCACCATTGGTATTGGAGTATCTAATGCCACTAATTCACAAAATTATAGAGCTGTCCAATTCAACTATCAAAACCTTGCCCCTAAGGCGTCTTCATATCACTCTCAACCACCCATTCAATCCACTTATTCTCAACCATTTTCCACCTATCATTATATCCAACCACCACTCAATTATACATAACCTCAGGACAGACAACTGAGAGGGGGCTGGGGTGAATTAGTTGTCTAAAAGTTTCTTCCAATTAAACACCTAAATCCTTTTCTTAAATCAACAGTGTAATGATAAATCAATCATGGAAACTTAATGTAACAATTCAAGAATAGAAACACATTAACACATATGACACCAAAATTTTTAACATGGAAAACGCGATTAAGGGAAAAACCATAGGGTGACTAACCCAAGATTGTATTCTCTATTAGAAGAATAGAAAGAACAAAATGGCACATGCCAATTAGGGTTCACTGCCCAAGCACACTGCTCACAAGAGGTCCACTGCTTACAGGAGACACAATGTCTAAAAAATAATAAGTATTACATACTTGAACTAAAGAATATCATCTTCGCCATGCTTGAGTTAGTTCCATTTAAGCCCAATACTTCTACTCTAATTTTCACTCTCTTCTTCTCTACCACTCTCTCATTCTCCACAAGATGCATTTGAAATGACTTTACAATTCCTTATTTATACAAGACATCGACTTAGGAATAATCATCTAAATCAGCAAACATTACAGAGCAAATACATAAATACATCATGACTAATTACAAAAGACTTCATGCAGATCAACACACTATTGGCCACATAGATCTGAGACTTCAATATTCTTCTAGGAACACACCAATCTTCACATAACATCTTCAAGATCATCTGTAGGATGTGTAACTCATCCGATTGACCTGACTTGAGAAGAACACCATCATTTGAAAGTAATTATTCAATTGTGAGCTTAAACTTTAATGTGGACCACCAAGATGAACTAGACACGATCCAAAGACCTCCACAAGCTTTCCTGAATCACCAAGAACATCCACACTACATCTGCTTACTAAATTCATTCTCTCCTTCATCTGGAACCTCAAGAACATAGTCTGTCATCACTGTCATAATGTAATAGATGCTTGTGGACCTCTAGACCATGAACCAATTCAGTTGTCAATTCACATTGACCTACTAAACACTCCACAAAATCCGCAGAGTAAGATGTTGCATTTCTGGAGCTCATCGAACCTTTCTATAACACTCTGTCACCTCTAAACTTCTGTGAGAACCGGTTTCACTTAACTGACCATAACTTCTATAGATCTTCATGTGGACCTATGAAATATTTACTAGATCATCTTAAGATACATATCTACAAACCTTTTTAACCGCATCCTCTGATCTTCATCTTATCTTGGATCTTTACCTCACTGTCTTCACTGTTCTTCTTTGTTCTTGATATGACTAATTTTCTCAATATCCTCAGCAAACAATTCTTCCAATCCATATCATTAATGCAACAGGAGTATGTTGACATCAATGACAACACCGGTTAGGTCCATACTTGCAACAATCTCCCCCTTTGACATTGATGGAAACATATGATGTGAAAAATTGTTTTAACCATCAAGACAAGAACTTTTATTTACTAGCCCAACTCCCCTTATCAACAAAAACCATTCACATGTCTTCTCTTCCTTTACTGCTCCCCCTTTGATCAGTAACCACTTGTTTTTCACATGTCTTCTCTTCCCCTTTGACATCAATGGCAAAGGGCACATACTTACAACTCCAACACTTCAGCTTCTTCCCCTGCGTAGCAGCTCCCCATCATCAATATGGACCACAAGATATGACTGTGATATCCACTAAACTAATACACATCAGTGCACCTTAGTTCATCACCGGAGGGGTAATAACCCCTAACTTCTCCTTGAGATACTCAAAAGAGTCCTTAGGTAAAGCTTTAGTAAAGATATCTATAATCTAATCCTTGGAAGGCACAAACTCTAATTTGACATCATTCTTGTTCACTTGCTCTCTTAAAAAGTGAAACTTGATGGATATATGTTTAGTTTTTGAATGCAACACTAGATTCTTAGATATATTTATTCCACTTTAATTATCACAGAAGATTGTGATAGGTTCCTCATACTCCACTTTGATGTCTCTTAGCATTTGCATCATCCACAAAACTTGAGTGCAACTACCTGCTGCTACAATGCAATATATTCTGCTTCAATTGTGGACAGAGATATTGCCTCTTGTTTCTTACTTAGCCAAGAAACCAATCTCTTCCCCAAAAAGAATGCTCCACCACTTGTATTCTTCTGGTCATCCACATCTCCTGCCCAATCTGCATCTGTATATGCATGAAGAGAGAAATTATGATCTCTAGGATACCATAGACCATACTCGACTATCCCTTTTAGAAATCTAAAAATCCTCTTGATTGCCATGGCATAAGATTCTCTAGGCTCAACTTGGAATCTAGCAACAAGACCAACAACATTCATAATGTCAGGTCTGGTTTGAGTGAGATACAACAATCCTCCAATCATTGACCTATACTTTTTCTGATCAGCCTTGGGAGAATCATCTTTGCTCAACTTACATCTAGTTGCCATGGGAGTACTCATTGGCTTTGAGTCTTCCATCCTAAATTTTTTCAACAATTCTTTCACATATTTGGTCTAAGAAATGAAGATTCCTTTCTTTGTTTGAATGATTTGCAGATCCAAGAAGAAATTCAATTCCCCAAGCATGGACATCTCAAATTCACTTTTCATTTGATTTGCAAAAGTTTTGCACAGACTATCTCTTCCTCTAAAAATGATATCATCAACAAACAATTCAACAATCAAGATGTTTTCATGATCAATTTTGAAATACAAATTACTATCAACAGTACCTTTGTTGAAATCAATCTTCAAAAGATGCTTATCTAGTCTTTCATACCAGGCTCTTGGGGCTTGCTTAAGTCCATACAGTGCTTTCTTCAACTTGCAGACCATATCACCATGATTAGACAATTGAAATCCATCCAGTTGCTCAATGTATACTTCTTCTTCCAAGTCTCCATTCAAGAATGTAGACTTGACATCCATCTGATATACTTTGAAGTCCTTGAAGGAAGCAAAAGCAAGAAACAATATGACTACTTTAATTCTTGCCACCGGAGTAAAAGTTTCGTCAAAATCAACTCCTTCTACTTGGGAGTAACCCTTGTAGACCAATCTAGCTTTGTTTTTTACTACTTCACCTTCTTCATTCAGTTTATTCTGGAAGACCCATTTGGTTCCAATCACATTCTTGTTTTTAGGTCTAGGAACAAGATCCCATGTGTGATTCTTCTCAATTTGCATTAGCTCTTCCTCCATTGCTTTAGTCTAGTTTTCATCATTGTAAGATTCATTCACTGTCTTAGGTTCAATTTTTAAAATCAGACAATACTCTTCTGAATCTTGAGCAATCCTTTTTCTTGTTTGTACCCCTTTGATTTTATCACCTATGATTTGATCCATAGAGTGATTCAGTCTTACATACCTAGGAACTTTGGAAGTTTCTTGCACTTTTGATTCTTGAATAGGGTCATTCAAACTCATCTCTTCTATCTGATTTACTAGATCAATCTGAATCTAAATTTTAGAAGGGGCTTAGACTCCTTGAATTAGAACATCATTCTGATCATCTTCATCATATTCATAAAACCTTGAGGGTTTTTCAATTCCTTCATCAACCTTCCCATTTGTACTTTCTATAATCTTTCTCAGTCTCTTGTTATAACACCAGTATGCTTTGCTTTGAGTAGAATAACCCAAGAATATTCCTTCATCACTTCTAGCATCAAAATTTCCTAGATCTTCAACTCTTTTAATGTAACATTTGCTACTAGAGACTCTAACATACTTCATAGTAGGAGTGATGCCAAACCAGAGTTCATAGGGAGTCTTACTAGTATTGCTTCTGATTTGAACTTGATTAAGAGTGTAGACTACAGAGCTCACAGCTTCTCTCTAGTAGATCTGAGGAACATTTACTTCCATCATCATGGTTCTAGATGCTTCTTGGATGGTCTGATTCTTTCTTTCCACTACTCCATTCTGCTATGGAATCCTAGGAGTATACAATTGTCTTCTTATTCCATGCTTCTCACAGAATTCTATGAACTCATCGGATGTGAATTCTCCACCTCTATTAGACCTTAGACATTTTATGTTCAATCTGGTTTCATTATCCACCATAGCCTTGAATATTTTGAATTTCTCAAGAGCTTCTAATTTCTCCTTCAGAAAAGTTACCCACATCATTCAGGACTAGTCATTAATTAGTAGCATGAAGTATCTATCACCTTGCACACTTCTGATTCTTGTCAGACCACATAAATTAGTATGAACTAAGTCCAATAATATGTTAGAAGATTGTTCCTTACTTCTGAATGTGACTCTACTCTACTTACCCAACTGGCATTCTTTGCACAAACTATTAGTAGGTTTCACTAGTTTTGGAAGATCTCTCACAGCATTGGTGTTGCTTATTTTAATGATATTATCAAAATTCACATGACACATTCTTCTTTGCCACAACCAACTCTGATCAATTTGAACAAATAAACAACTATTACCAGTACCAACCAAGTGGAAGATGTTACCTTTAGTCTAAGTACCAGATGCAATCTTTGTTCTGAAGCTTTCAATGATTTTGCATTTTCTATTTTTGAATTGAAGATCATAGCCTTTATCCACCAACTATCCAACACTGAGAAGATTGTGTTTCAAACCTTCAACATACAGTACATTACCAGTTTTGTTCTTTCCATCAAAATAAATAGTTCCTCTACCTCTGATTCTACTAGCAGAATTATCACCAAATTTTACCACTCCTCCTTCATACCTTTCCAAATCTATAAACTTGTTTTTGTCACCTATCATATGGTGGGAACATCCACTGTCAATGACCCAATCATCCTTTTCTTCAACTTGGGAAGCTAAAGCTTTTTCCACAATTTTATGATTGACAGATTCAGAGGACATTGGATCTTCTTCCTTGATGGCAATAAACATCGAGTCACTTCCAGATTTGTTTCCTGTCTCTGATTCATCATTTGTTACTCCTTCATCATCATCATCTTCATGAACATAGTAGCATTTCTTTTGGAACCTTGATTTGTTAGGGTTTGGCCTTGAGAATCTTTCCGGACACCTTGAGGCAAAATGACCAATCTTATTGTAGTTAAAACAATTAAAAGGCAATTTTCCTTCATACTTAATGGATCCTCTTGGCAATCTTTTTGCAATAAGCGCTTCAAGTTGAGCAATTTCTGCTTCATCTTCTTCTAGATCTTTTCTTTCTTTTTCATACCATGATAGTTTCTTTGAAGAGTTCTCTCCTAGATCAAACTTTTGTTTTCTTTTAACAGAGGCACTAGCTTTGAATGCAGATTCAATTTTGTGGGGGCATCTCGAAAATTAGTCAATTCAAATGCAACCAATTTGCCAAACAATTGATCTCTTGTGATACCTAAAATAGATATGAATTCTTCAATAGTAGAAACCTTGTACTTGTAAGAATCAGGAAGGGATCTAAGAACTTTTCCAACAATCTCATCTTCATCCAAGACTCCACCAACACATCTAATACCACAAACAAGCTCATTTACCCTTGGCATAAATGTAGTGATATTTTCATCTTCTCGCATCTTCAGATTTTTGAATTTTCCTTTCAGACTCTGTAGCTTGGCACATTTAACATACTTGTCTCCTTCATGTAGAAGTTCCAGTTTTTCCCAAATCTCAAAAGTAGTTTACAGATCAACAACATTTGTCAGCTATGAATCAAACAAGGCACTTAGAAGAGCTTCTTTAGTTCGTAGATTGTTTTCAGCATCTCTAATTTCATCTACAGATCTCAGACCATTCTGAGGAGTATACTTCTTTGAAGCCATAGTCCAATACTGCATTCCCATACATTGCAAGTGACATTCCATGCAACTTTTCAAAGGAGTGAAATTGGTTCCATCAAACCTCAGACTATCCTTCTTGTAGGACAACATCTTGGATCTCCTCAAGCGGTTAAGCTCTTTGAGAGGAACTTAGCTCTGATACCAATTGTTAGATTCAGGATAGACAACTGAGAGGGGGGTGAATTAGTTGTCTAAAAGTTTCTTCCAATTAAACACTTAAATCCTTTTATTAAATCAACAGTATAATGATAAATCAATCATGGAAACTTAATGTAACAATTCAAGAGTAGAAACACATTAACACATATGACACCAAGATTTTTAATGTGGAAAACCCAGTTAAGGGAAAAACCACAGGGTGACTAACCCAAGATTGTATTCTCTATTAGAAGAATAGAAAGAACAAAATGGCACATGCTAATTAGGGCTCACTGCCTGAGCACATTGCTCACAAGAGGCCCACTACCTATAGGAGACACATTGTCTACAAAATAATAAGTATTACATACTTGAACTGAAGAATAGCATCTTCACCATGCTTGAGTTAGTTCCATTTAAGCCCAATACTTCTGCTCTACTTTTTGCTCTCCTCTTCTCTACCAGTCTCTCATTCTCCACAAGATGCATTTGAAATGAGTTTACAATTTCTTATTTATACAAGACATTGACTTAGGAATAATCATCTAAGTCAAAAAAAATTAAAGAGAAAATACATAAATACATCATGACTAATTACAAAAGACTTCATGTGGATCAACACACTATCAGCCACACAGATCTGAGACTTCAATATTCTTCCAGGAACATGCCAATCTTCACATAACATCTTCAAGATCATCTACAAGATGTGTAACTCATCTGATCAGCCTAACTTGAGAAGAACACCATCATCCAGAAGTAATTCTTCAATTACAAGCTTAAACTTTAATGTGGACCACCAACATGAACAGGACATTATCCAAAGACCTCCACAAGCTTTCCTGAATCACCAAGAACATCCACACTACATCTGCTTACTGAATTCATTCTCTCCTTCATCCAAAACCTCAAGAACACAGTCTGTCATCACTGACATAATGGAATAGATGCTTGCAGACCTCCAAATCATGAACCAATTGAGTTGTCAATTCACATTGACCTACTAAGTACTCCACAAAATCTACAGAATAAGATGTTGCATTTTCAGAGCTCATCAGACCTTTCTGTAATAATCTGCCACCTCTAAACTTCTGTTAGAGCCAGTTTCACTTAAGTGATCATAACTTCTTCAGATCTTCATGCGGACCTTTGAAATCTTTACTGGATCATTGTTATCACCCAGATTTGCACCCTTGCGTACAGTTATGAAACCTTAACAATCTGGAGTAACATGGGAATGATCTCTAAGTGTGGGACTTTGCTAAATGAGATCAGACCTCTAGAGAAGGTTAGCTTCCTTAACTGGTTATCACCTAAAACTACTGAATCTTTAGAGGAAAAGGGAGAAGGAATGCTTTAAAGTGAAGGACAAAACAAAAGCTTGAAAACAAAGGGTGATTCACCAAGTTTAATAAAAGAACCCTCACAATACTGAGGAAATGCACAACATAACCAAATATAACAACCAAACATACACAGATTTAATTGATCCTAGCAAAGGTGAGAAACCAGATGATTGAGAGGAACAGACATTCACAAACAACCATATGTAGATTCACACAGGACTAGAAATTAGTCCAAAGAGGCAAAACAACTTGAGTATATTCAGTGAGAAGGCACAGTTACAGTATAGAAGGCTCTATATGGAAACAGAAAGCCTGAATGCTATAAATTTTCCAACCCTATTTACATCATATGAATGCATATATATAGCATTCCAAAACTAACCATAAGTTAGTTACAAAAATGTGCTCTAAGAGCTGTCTCAGAAAATATCTACATTTAGTGACTGTCCAGCTGCAGGAGTTATGGCGCCAACTATCTGGCACTGGGTAGATAAAAGATATTTTAAGCCTTTAATGCAGCTGTTACGTGGTTATCTTCAACAATGAACACATAGAATATCTAGAACATGGTGGTGGAGGGATATCTTTTACCATCAATGCAAGCTGCTTCGTCATGGTGCTGCAATGAATGCAAGGAATATCTGCATCTGCTCAGTGTAGTCGCTGGAATGTTCCCCACTCAAAACATACAAAACCAGATCTAAAAATGGAAAAAGACAAAAACTCCTAAAAACCTAGCCAAATGAAAGAGGGGACAAAATCATGCATCTTTACCACTTGTAGTATGTCAAAATTCGCTAGGATGGAGGAGATACGAGAAGTCAAAGTTCTAGTCAAATGCTTGTATATATCGCTTTGCATCTGTGTATATATCAGCCTCTGAAAATACCTTTGAGTCTGCCCCTTGCATGTACAAGGCACTTTGTATGTATCCCTGATTTTGGCACCTAAAAGGCCTTTGCAAACGCCCTCAAAAGAATGCATTTGAAACAACCTTTGTATGTGCAAGAGCTATTGTATATATGCTTGCCGCTGCCACGTGGCATCCCCTGATTCATCACCAGGCTGTTCCGAGAAGCGGTGCTAAGAAAATGCATCTCCCCTTGCATATCGCATTGTATACAAAAGCATACAATCGCATATACAATGCACTGTGGACTTGAAACTGTAAAAGACGCATTTGATTCCTACCTGAAATCTGCCTTGTATATATGAACATGCATACTTGGTTGTATGTGCAAACATACAACCTCAACTATACAAGCGGTGGGCCCCAGCTTGTATTCTAGGAATGCATGCTTTTCTTGTATGTGGCAAATATACAAACGCCTTTGTATATCGCGGACCCCACCTCCTGCTTGTTGACTTCATCTCTTGCCTTGTACATATGAACATACGAGCTGCGGACTCCAAACTTTATGAAACAGACTAGAACATTTTTTTTTTAAAATCCATCTTGTATGCATCTCTTGTATATACCAACATGCAATGTGCATATATATACAAGTGGTGGTCCCTACTCCCTTATGATCACCTAGCATGCATCTTTGTATCTGCTCCCTTGTATGTCAAAACATACAAACACCTTTTATACAAGGCAAACCCGAAGACACCATAGAACAAATTGAAACTTCTATCCAGGTCTAGGTTGTATATGTTCCTTGTACATTGGCCTTGTACATGCAAACATACAACCTGATATACATTTCACTGTAGCGTTCAGTTGTATGTAGAAAACATACAATCTCCTTTGTCTATGCGCGGGCCCCACCTCTTGTATGCTCTGTCGCTGCACTGTAGCAAATGTATATTGGCACCTTGTATGTCAAATATGCAAACACAATATACAAACCCCCTTACATACAAATAGGGAATCTTCGTTGGAATATACCCGTGATGCATATTTCTCATTGTATATAGCCGCTTGTATGTGCGAACATACAAAGCAATATACAAGCCCTTTTTTGATATGCAAGCACGGAATATTCTGAGGAATCTTCAATGTATATCACCTTGTATATTTCTTGCCTTTGCATGCTTGGCAAATGTACATTCCACTGTAGCACATGCATGTTCGCTGGCCTTGTATATTTTCCATGCATATTTCTTTGTATCTTTCACTTGTATATGTGAATATGCAAGCCTAATATACATTCCATTCTTGTATATTTTTATGCAACTGGATATACAAACCAGGAATATTATGGGAATCTGTGAAAGATTCCCCCTTGTATATGCATTTCCTTGGCTTGATATACATTAAAAAAATGTATAAAACTCACCTTTCTCAATATTTTCTAAGGTCAATAGGGATTTGCAAGCCCGCCAAATGTACATTTGAACTATATGTTGACCAAAACTTTGACCATCAATAACTTGTTTATTTGGCCGAATTTCAAGGTGATGAAAAAAGCAAATCTGCCTATTTTTTCAAGCTCTTTCCAATGGTAAGGTTTTTTAGGCAAGGCTTTTTCGGGAAATTTGGCACTTTAAGCTTTATGGGAACATTTTCCAAAGGATTTTCTAGGAAAATACCAGGTGGACTATTTAGCTCTGGATAGAGGGAACTAGGTCAACAATCATCTTAAGACACATATCTACAAACCCTTTTAAGCACATCCTCTGATCTTCATCTTATCTTGGATCTTTACCTTATTGTCTTCACTATTCTTCTCTATTCTTGATATGACTAATTTTCTCAATATCCTCAACAAACAGTTCATCCAATCCTTATCATTAATGCAATAGGAGTATGTTGACATCAATGATAACACTGGTTAGGCCCATACTTGCAACAAACCCATGCTTAATCTCCTCCACACTTTGGTTCCAATTCCACACCGCAAGCTGCATCCCCTAATGACACCATTCTAAATCAATTTTTGCAAGGCATGACCTCTTTACAACAAAAAGTGACAATCTTCTCAAATGGTTCACAACCTAATATACTAAGTACCATGCTCGTAATCCCTTATCCTATGCAATCTTGAGAACTCCTATGCCTGAGAATTTTGAACCTCTTCACTTTTAAAAATATGGTGGAAAAGGCAATCATAATACTCATGTGGCAGTGTTCACAGCTATGTCTAGTGATTTCTACTTTGAAGAGGACTTGTTAGAAAATCTTTTCCCACGATCTCTCAAAGATATGGCTTTGGAATGGTTTTTCTTATTACCTCCAAATTCAATACATTATTTTTCATAGTTAATTGATCAATTTATACAACATTTTTAGGCAAACATCAAACCCCAAGTCTGTCTGATTGATTTGGTTTAATGCAAGCAAGGTCTGAAAGAGAAGTTGACTGAGTTTTTTATCTGATATCAAGGACTTTACACACAAATTCAATATCAGATGAAAGATGACAATGTTCAAAAGATATTTATAACAAATTTGCATCCTAACATTCGAGATAAGATCCTCTTGATGAAATATAACTCTTTACAACACCTATATTCTGCCCTTCATGACTACCAACTTTCTTCTAGTCAGTATGAAAATCAAAACTCGTCAGCTCAAGTTGGTCAATCTGAGGGTGGATCATCACAAAACAACTTTAAGAGCAATAATAAGAGTTTCATCAAGGTTAATGGACCGAATAACTTTTCTCAAGTGTCTGCTATCACTAATCCGAAGAAGGCACCATACCAAAAATGAAAGTTCACTCCGATATCTGAATCCTATCATTATATCATGAATCAAGTTTTGAGTAATAATCTCTTGAAGCTTCCCCTAATTAAACTAGTGGATTGTAACAGAATGCAAGGACCTTAGTTTGATGTTAATGACTTCTGTCACTATCATCAGACACAAGGACATGATACTGAATGATGTATGCCTCTTAAACATGAAAAACAAGACCTCATCGAATCGAATGTTATACGGGTATCTGGTGTGAATGATAATGGGAATAAGTCAATTTCTCTGTCGAATTAGAATTTACAAATTTTCACTAATCCTTTCCCTAAGAATATAAATAATAATTTGATGGAACAAAACACACTACAAGTAGAACATGATTATTTAGATTACGATGAGATAATTGGTACAATTGAAGTGGATAAGGAAAATACTCAAGTATCACCTCATCCATGTAAAAGAGGTATCTACTCTGAAGTTCCTCTTCCGCTATCCCTTTAGGGATCAAGAGAGAATCAACATATACCAGAAAGACAAATGGAAAAACTAAAGCCAGAGATTATGACAATAGAAAAGGTTGAAATAATAGAAAATAGTCCTTGTTGTTACGATAGACAGAATAAGAGAAATAAAAGTTGGAAACAAGCAAGATGATTATCATTAGTTGGAAGTAATAGTGGTTCTCCTCCTCACAAGCAACGAAAGATTTCACATATACAAGGAAGTGTTGAGAAAGTACCACATGGAGTCTCTAATAACAAACAACAACCTAATTAGAATCACTCAAGTTTCTCACAAAACTTGATTGAATACCTCTCCAAGAGGTTCGTAAGTTCTAAAATTTAGTATAGTTTCACTAACAGGTAAGTATCTCTAACCCTTTATCTCTCGTGTTGTGCTTTCCCTATGATATGTTATGTGTTGTTAGGCCTCCTAGGATGACCCTTGATTCTCTTGTAAGGTCAAGGATATTAGGAGACCACCTCTATTGTGACCTTCTATTTATATCATCATTCTTCTATATTGCCTTGCCTTTGATTTCATTGTTGTGTGTTGTGTCTTACGGACATAGAATTACAGTTAGTGAATTGGGGGCACCCTCCTACATGACTATCCCTAAGGTACTTGTTCTCTATGTTTTATTGTTTACCTTCCTCTAGTGTTTCCATCTAGCTAGCAGTTAACGAAAAACATATTACACTAATGTAGACCTAGTGTCCCTTTTGTGAGTAATCAAAAAATGGACCTAGTCCATATATGACAATAGGGTTGTAACAAATTATCCAACACTTGGCTAGTGGATTCACTCTGTGATTTCTCTATCTTGATGTTGATGTTGATGTTATCTTTTTAACAACAATTTAACAATACTACTCCTCCACTCACTTTGTTTATCACGAATATCGCCTTGCTTGGCTCTTTCATGTAGTTGATCATATGCATTGTTGTTTATCATGATTATTTGGACACTAACACTTTTCTTGCAAGGATGTGTTTGTGGGAACATTTGGAAATTGTAAAGTACATGTCACCTGTGGGGGACATGGTCTTTGCGAGAGCTCATGTGTGTTTTCTTCCTACCTTAACATTCTTGATATTGGTACGTGATATCAACCACCTTAAGGTAGGGGCATATATAAGGTAAGTTGTCTTCTTTAGATCTAAAAATCAATCAAAATCATTTTATCCCTCTACGGAGGTAGGATATCGAGCATATCCTTTAATCTTAACCCCTCATCGTGAGGCAGGGATGGTGTATTTCTCAGAGAAGATTGCACTATCTTGTCATTTTCAAAAGTCCTCATTATGAGGCAAGGAGCGATTCTATGACTAACTCAACCCTCAAGCTTGTTTTTGATGATTGTTGTGGCAAAGCCCAATCATCGATGTGTGCCTGTATTTTGCCTAAGATGGTGATGAACCTAGCATTAGTTTCACTCCATCACTTGTCTACCATGTTTTATCTGTGTCTTCAACGTGTGTGTGTATGGCATGTTTGTTCTCAAAGTGAAAGACTGGTGGGAATGAGCTCCTCTACTTTTTGAGATTTGTTTGGCGTATTTTCTCTTAAGGTTCAAGACTAGTGGTGAACAACTCCTCTACACCTTAGATTTTGTTTCGCATGTCGGTTCTCAAAAAGTGCAACACTGGTGGTAAACAGCTCCTCTACACATTTTTGGATTTTTTTGTTTACTTTCCTTGTACTTCCATCTTGCATTTCATATAGGAAAATCAAAAATAAAATAATCACTACATTCATTATATTCTCTATGCTCTTTGTGTCTTCAATGTTGTATTCTTTGTGTTTTGTGTGTCTGTAACTTTGTTCTCTGTGTTTTGCATGCCTATTATTTTCTTCAATGTGTTTGGTGTGTCTTCTCTATGCTTGGCGTGTTTGCTGTGTGTGTTAACCTTACTTTAATGCATGTATTGGCCTTGCATTTAATACATACATTAAAGTGGGGGCTAAATGTTATGTCAAAAAAATGCACCCTTGGGGGCTTTTTCCTTTAAGGTTTAGCTCTTAGGTCCTTAGATTGCATTTCAAGTATCTTGCATGATAATTCAGACTCCCAATGAGAAAACCCTTGGGTCTTGTGACAAATAGGACCTAGCGGATGCTATGAACTGATGATCCTAGAACAAAGACAAGGGGTGGACAAGGGCACTAGTGCCCTAGTCTGGCCCTATTTTGGGTTTGCCCTAATTTTAAATGTTAGGTTTGTGATCGTTATTTGGTTTCTAGACTGACATCATAAGTTTCAAATATGAAATTCTTGGTGGAAATATTAATAGTTGCATATATAAGCATGTGTAGGTGATCATTTAGAAATTAGAAGATATTTAGAGGATGTTTATGATTGAAAATCTATTGGCATACTTGTGATATTCATTGTGTTGTAGAGCATAGTATTGTTATTGTGTTTGTTTTTGCAGGTTGGATTACATCCTCTCCTCATGGCATTGAAGAGATTCTTGCTTCCATGAGAGCTTCATCACCAAGGTGACATCTATTATGTTTTATCATCATTATCATTTGGAGTTTTGCCTCTATCCCACAAAGATACACACTCTCTTTGACAACAGTGTTTAGAAGACTTGAATATATCTCTGGGGCTTGACCGAGGCAAGCCTCTAAACACCACAACCCCATCCCACACTTCGTGTGATTGCAGGTTATAGGTATCAAATCTAGAGAAAGTGGAGTTGAAGGGAAGATGGGAAGACATTGAAGATTCATGATCCAAAAAGAAGTAGACATTGTGCAGGATTTCAAGACAAGGATGCCATTAACCTTGTCCACCACTGTCAGATCATGGAAAACAAAAGGTATAGTAGAGATCAATACCGGAAGGAGGTCGGGAATCCATAGAAAAATTGGTACCTTGGATTATCCTGGTACCATTACCATTGTCCCTAACTTTTCCATTTTCTAGACTACAAAAAATAGAGAGTTAAGGTTCTCTACCCTTTGTCTAATTCTCGTGGCATTTGTCATAATTCGTAGATTTAATTACTATTTTTCTTAAATTAGGGTTTCAAGAGAATTAAAGCATTAATTGGCAACCTTGTGTGATAACTTCTGAATTTCCCAGTAGAAAACCAAGTGGTGACCCAATCTGATAGATGACTCTCCTCTCGATAGGAAAAGCACTTGGTTAAAAAGCCCTTGGAATGTTTTGTGGAAAGGAGGATTCAAACAAACCCAAAACCCCCTTTTCATATAAAACACAGTGAATGAAGACTTCCAATACAAACTAGAAAATCCTTTGAAGTAATTTAATAGAAAAGAATATTATAATCTAGTGTCCAACATTTTGGTGTGCAATTATTTGTTGATATTTATTCATATATGTTATCTATGTTGTCTCCAGAGTGATTTTCCTTTGTTATTTATATTGAATATATCAAAGATATACTTAATTTATTAGGGCACATTTGTTGTTCTTTTATGATTATTCTGATTGGCTCCTTCAAGGAAGGATTAATTTTTTTCAATTGATCACAGTAACCTAGGAACATATCATTGGGATTTGTAAGAAGAGCCTGGTAACTAACAACCTTGCACATTTTTACAAATTATGAACATTTGAAAAGTGCAAAATAATTTGAGTTAAGCTAGAAGGGAGGACACATCTATCATATATATCTTAACTCCATTGCCCAAAAAGAACTAGTCATGTTCATTATAAAACAATACTTCATTTAAACTTTATTCACATATTTAAAATTTGAACATTAGGAGTAGGAGTAACTATTAAGTTTGCATCTATTTCACATTTACATGCCAGTGTGGATAGATCCCTAAAGTTAAAGAAGTCACACAACCTTTAAATCTACATTAATTATTAAGGTACACCCGCCTAGGTCTAGCAAAACCTAAAGAGTAGGGAGTCCAAAACCACATAGGGTTGCTCTATTTTGTTGAACAAAACATTGCATACCTGACCATAGAGCCTAGCATCCTCTTAGGGTTTGTAATCTACAATTTTGGGAACCAACAAAATTGGTGACTTTGTTGGGGATCATTCCAAAAAAATTGGTTTCAGCTTTTTTAGTCAAAGTGTCAAAAAATTAAGAATTGAAAAAATATAACTCTACTAGTGGAGAAAAACCCAGAAGATAAAATCATTCCTCTTTTGACAAGAGGTGATGACTCTATTAAAAACTTGATGAGGAATACAAAGACATCTTGTAACAACATCATTTTCAATTAAAATAAATGTTGATGGATAAAATTGTGTAGATTCCAGCACCAACATGGGAATCTTCAAGAATGTGGGACTTGATACTTGAAACAACCTCTAGATTTTATAGAAGCTGGCTCTTTTTTTTTCAATGGGGTTTTAGGTAAAGAGAAGAAAAACAAGATTATAGATACAATAAAAAAAACTTCTAATTCTACAGTGATGTGTCAGATAGATTATAGATACAATAAACAAAACTTCTAATTCTACAGTGATGCGTCAGATTTATATAAGTATCAGCAACTAGCACAGTGATTAAACCTCTATAATTTAATTATGTCGAAGAGAAAATGAAGTAGGATCAACATAAACATATTGCAAACAGATTTTTAATCAAAGGCCAAATTCAAGGAAATTATATAGAGACATAGAAAATATTATCGAACAACATAGAACAACATTTCTTTTCATTAAAAGGCTCAGCAAAATACAAGAGGCACCAAAACATGCACAATTCTATATGGTTTTACTTGAAACAACTATGAAAGGCTAAAATGATACAATCCAGTCACCACAATAATCTCTATGTATCTATATATATACTATTAGTTACAAAATTTGACTCAAGATCACTCCCATCTATTAGAATATCAATGGCCTTCAACTAAACTAGAACTCAACTGGAAGTTGAACTATCACTGGAAATCTCCTTGAATCTGCAACTATTTCTTCTCTGTGTGCTCATTGGCTGAGTGACACTAAAAATGTGGCACTGTAACTTGCAATTCTGTTGAGGTGTGTGGTAGTACCCATGGGCTTCTAATGGCCCTAAAAATGTTATGTGGCACCTTCAACTTGTTGTGTAGTTTCTTTTTCTTCTTAACAAAACAAATGAGACATTGCCACTTGCCGCATTCTTCCATACCTTAGAAACTATTATGTGGAAGCACCTAAGGATTCAAAACTGGGAAACTTGGTGCTCTCCGCACATCCTAAAATCTTCTTTACTTTACGTTTTGAATACCCATGGTGATGACACTTGTCATTCTCTGCGTCACTTAGAATTGTGGCTATAACCTTGCGGGGCCCATAATATATCCCATCAATTCTCAAAACTTAACAAAATATAGTGATAAGTGGCATCATCTGCATAAGGCAACAAAAGTAATGTGGTGGCCCCCGCTTGTTTCCAAAGCTTCATACAAAAGTCTCTTAAAGCCTCGCAAAGATGACACTTGGCATCTTCCACTCACAACTAAAAATTAAATCATAACATCTCAGTCCCACCATGTGTTTCTTGGTGCATCAAAAGCTATCAAAGAAGGATACATGCAATGTCTCCTACTACCACAACAAAAAGACACTTGGCATCTTCCACTCACAAGCTACAACTTAACAAAAACCTCCTTAACCCTCACGGTAATGACACTTGGGACATTCTGCACACAGGAAGAAATTTAATAAAAAGAAACTACGCCAAGGATATGTGGCTCATTCAAGTAGCATCTGATAACTGCAAAGCATAAAGAAGGTACACAACACTATTCATGACACTTAGGAATTATTCTTGCTCCTCTAAAACCCCAATCCACATGGAAGCCTCATGCATCATTTAGAAGCACTTCCTTGTGGATTTTTAATATTGACACGTGACACACTCCATGCATGGAAACAAATAACAATAGAAACTGCAAAAATTGGGCAACAAACTAAAAATGAAACAATGAGCTGCGATCAAGGAAAAAACAAAATGTAGAGTTTTAACTCTACAGTTCTTGGTGACTACATGGACCTTTGTGCCTACTCAGAGAGAACTCTAGACACATCATGAAATGTTTCAAAAAACAAAATTTTATTTCCATTACTAGAGAATAGAATCTTCACTGCAATATGACCTGATATCTAGACCACTCTGAATCTGATAGACCTTGTCTACTCTACAAATCTTAAAAGGAAAAATCTAAATTGATAATGTCTTTCTGAGAAAAGGATTGTAAAATCTGTACCATAGCATGCAGCTGAAACTCAAGACGAGCCATTGGAACAAGAACTGCATCCAATTCCTCAACACTTGAAGAATCACTCAGACCTTGGAAAACAATCTGATCATTTTGTTTAGTCAATAGGAGGGCTTTTATTGCATTAGTCATCAAAACTATACTATCATCTAGAAAAGGGGATGATAACCCCAACTGCACCAACTCTTCAATGTGTCTTCATATTTTTGACACCCTCCTTTACCACATCCAGATGTGCTTTACAACTCATAGCAACTGAATTACAACTTAAAATTCATTTATCTTCTTTGTAGCAACCATTCTATCATTTACACCAGAAACTAACAAGGTCTCGTCGGTTGTATCATGGAGCTTCTGAAAGAAAAGTTGAAAGTTTGAAACTCTCAAAGAAATAATGGACAAAGTTGCTTAAACTAAAGACTCTACTTGTTCACAAAACTACTAAGCATTTAACAAGAAATTGAGAGAAGGTTTGAGGTGTGAAATCTCTTTAGATATTCTTCTCCATGCTTACACATAAAACTCCTTTATCATCACCAAGACCCCCTGCATTTTGTGGCCTCAAACTCAGCTCAATATTTAACTGCTTGGTCTTTTCCTGTTCAGCCATAAATTGGGCTTGAATAGCACTATTTTTATTTGTTTTCCTTTAATAGGGTCTGATATAATTGTGACACTTCCTACATTATGTCTTGATACTTTTTGTCCACCATGGCTTTTCATGTTTCAATATAGCTACAATAGCCTTTTCTTGTGTTATTTCATTTTTCAAAGCTGCAACCCAAGCCTATGATGCTTGATGTGTTTGCAAAGACATAGTGGACTGTAAATCCTTATTAAGAGTGTCAATCTCTCTATCCTTGGCCTTTATTTCTGATACCAGACTACTATTAGTAGCTTTTTCTTTCACTAGGTCTACTTCAACTTTATGTAACCTTTTTATTACGTTCAAGTAATCAGTTGTAACAGCTGAGGTAGTTTCATTCATTAATTCCACTCTATCTTGTATCCTAAAATGATCAAGATCCATAGCCACTACATTCATTATATAATCTTGTGGCTTCATTTGTTCTATAGGCTTGACCACATTAGGGACCAAGTGGGTAATAGTCAAAGACTGTTGAATAGGATCAAATAATGACTTCATGTGGGAAACAACAGGGCTCTTATTTTCTTTCTTTCTCTTCTTTTCTATTCTAGCTTCTCTTGCTTTTCTTGTTGTATGAGCTTGTGCTTGAAAGGTAAGAGGCGAGGCAATGTGTCCTCCAGCAAATGGGTAACCTTGGGGAAAACCATAGCGAATGGAAGTAACTTGATGACTAGGGTCGACTTGAGGAAAAGCTCGCTTGGGCATAGATGGGGAAAATAGGGGTAATGATATGGCCTATGATGACATGGCCAGTGAACTAGCAGGTGGGACAAAAAACTATAGTGGTACAACAGAGGTGGCAAGAGACGTGGAAGAATAGGTTACTTGGGTAGCCGCCCGTATTTGAGAAGAAACAGAAGGGAAAAAAGGAGGAACACTAACTTGGGCTATCACTGAGATTGTAGGAACTTGTTGTTGTATGGGCATCGATACATCTTTAGTATGCTCCTTTTATAATACCAATTCGCACCTTCTTTTCAAAGGCCTATTGATGCAGAGTGAGTAGCGAAATCATAAAAATAGGTTAGAATATTGAAATTTATTGAACCACCGTAGTGGTTGAATCCTTTGAACTCCTTGAATCTTTTGAACCTCCAAGTTCATTGAACCATTGAACCATTTTCACTTTGTTGGATCGGCGCACCCAAATGAACCTTGGAACCGGATGAACCAATTGAACCCACTGAATCGTTGAACTGGTTCAACCATCGGCCAAAATAAACATTATCGGTTAACTCAAAAATTCTCCTTACCACTCTTACCAGTCAATACTTGTATCTTACGAAATGCACATTTACTCAGGCAACAACGATATACATTTACAGTATACACACAAAATGCTTTCTTATACAATAGTGATATACACATACACTGTTAGTGACATACATTTGACGGATACTCACAACTTGTATCTTTTCAACATACAACTATAAGATGCTCATTTACATCTACGATATACATAGAAATTGCTTTGTCTCATATATTAGTGATATACACAATGCTTGTATGTTTAACGAACCACATGAACACAATCCAAAATTCATGCCATTAACTTTCTCCACACCCTGAAACTGAACAATCACACAGAAAACACCTAAAATTTAACAGAAAACAAAAATAAATAACAAGGAGGTCATTCCACTAGTTTCATAGAAATCCACCAGTGGAATGACTCTGAATGATATCCTTGGAATTAGACTAGTAACACCAAATTTCATTAATTTCTTCACAGAATTGATTTACAATCTTTTTTTGATCTATCTCCCTTCATCTATGCTCTGTCTATCTTTTTATATTCCACTCCTCTTCTAATTTTGCTTAACCAAGAAAAAAAACCCTAACTAATCTCACGACACCTGTTTGGCTTAAGACAGCAAAATGCCAAATAGCTCGACACATTGATTTACATACCCCAATGTCTAATGCTGTCCAAATTGGCTTATTGGAATGCCCAATTTGTGACCTCGATTCATATGGTGGATGGTGGGGTCGGTTCTTACAAACATGAAATGTTAACACTACAAACATGAAATGTTAACACAAATACTACATGACACATAAAATGCATAAAACATATTACACCTTAGTCTTCTCCCTCATATGTGTATTTAGCTTGTTGAAGGGGTGCTTCTGCACCACCTATCCTCTGTGTTCTCAGGATCTTCTTCCTCTAAGTCTATCAATATTTGATGAAAAGGTACTGCTTCGAGACCCCTCGATGCCGAAGCTATTTGGGTCTCGTGAGATGGTGATACTATTGCCTTTTGTTTCTATAGAGCACTGAGTGATTGAGGCCATGGGGCTCTAGGAGCTTCTGTTGTTCTTTCTCTGTTTCTTCTAACTCCTAAGCTTCCTCTAATGCTTCTGCCTCTTCTACTCCATGAAAGCCACTAGGAATGTTACTTGTATTAGAGTTGGATACTAGGGTCATGTAATACTCATCCCAAATTGCTTCCCATTGCTCATCTATTTGAACACCCCTGAAAGTATGGGCGATCTCATAAATCTCCTATCTATATTTCTAATAAGCAATAATTTTCTCAGCTTTCCATTCCTTTTTCTTTAGAATAGCTATAAGGCCAAGAGTCATCATCTTCTGAGGGTCATATTTTTCTTCCTTCTTATAAAATGCCTCCCATGGCTTGGGACCCTTAGCTGGCAGATCCTTCAATTCTACATATAATGCAGGATAATCCTATTTTGGTGATCTCCTCTTTTCCCAAAAGGGGCATTTATCATGGATAAAAGTAGCAAAAACTTTATTATTCACAATCCTAGATGCTAAGAAGCTATCAGGATCATACTGTTGATAACTGAGAAGGGGGTGAATTAGTTATCTTGATTACTTCAACTTTCTGATCTTCTTTAGCAATTAGTGCAGCATCAAATCATATAAGAAAACATAACCATGAAAATAGAAATAACATCAATACACTTGACACAATGATTTTGATGTGGAAAACCCTATTAAGGGAAAAACCACAGGGTGACTAACCCAAGATTGTATTCTCTGTTAAAAGAATAAAATAGTATAAAATGACACTTGCCAATTAAGGCTACTACCTGAGCACACTACTCACAAGAGGCTCACTGCCTATAAGAGACTCACTATCTACAAGGTATAAAGAAAGTAACAAGATGATTGAACTGATGAGAAGCATCCACACATGCTAAGGTTTAGTTCTAGTTAGGCTCAATACACTAATATGTTGCACTTCATTCTTCCTCTTCTTTGGTACTGCTATCCAGTCACATACCGGACCTGTATTACTACTTCCAAATAGTTATCTACTATACTTCACACTTCACAACACTCCACACACACCTTCATATCAAAATCAATCTAGTATATATATCTGCACCAAGGATTTCATCGACTTTCTAGTTGGCATCCAGAATACTCAATACTTTCCCAAACTCTGGCCTGTCGACTGAATCCTTTCTTACCAAGTGATGTGTACCAAAGAGATACTTATACAAGTCATCAATCATGTTAGCCAATCAAGAATGATACCTCAAGAAATTTGATCACCATCAATATCTCATCCGGATTAAGGTTTGATGCTTTGTCGGTCAAGTCTTCCTCAGTCTACTCAGCCAAACAAGAACCTAACACTTAGGTGCTCATATCTCTTCACTTTTTCATCACCAAAGGCTCAATCTCTAGAATATATTAGCCATGGTATTCCTCTTGACTTTCCCAAGTCTGCACTTTACTGAGATACTTCCTCTGAGAGATCCAGACTTGATTGTTGAACCTTGTTGCATGCTATGTTCTTGGTCACCGGACCAAAATACTCTTCAATCTGACTTCTAGTATAGACACACCATGTCCTGCAAATGTATAAGATGGACTTTGTTGCCATCAATGACAACACTCATGAAGCCACACAGTGTCTCTTGCCAACACATACTCCCATTTATCTTCTACTACTACAAAACCACAAACTGAAAACTTTCTTAACAAAAGATTTTCAAGTTCTCTCTTTTCAATTATAATCCCTCCCTTACTCCAAGGGACATCATACATTTTCTTCTTTCTTCTCTTGTTACCAAATTTATTATCAATGATAGACAACTGGCAACCTATTTCTAAAGCTGCAACCCTAGGGGTTAAAATCTTTGGAAGAAAAATAGGTTCAACAAAAAAACCACAGAGTCTGATAATTGTTGTATGAGCACTGAAGAAATAGTCACAAGGAATTATATTATTCATTATGAGACCCTTCACACTATCCTTCATCCTATTCATAATAGCCTCAGAACTTAATTGCTCAAAAATAGGTGCCACAAAATACTTAGCAAACTCATATGGGTCTGAAGTCTCTGAGAGAACATGAGTCCACGCAGACATAGGAATTGTTGCTCTATGGCTTTATTTAGGGTTGTACATTTCTAAATCCATATGCTATTGAAAGAGAGAATAATTTTAATATAGAATCAGTTGAAAATGATAGGCAGAATACCTGAAAACCTATTCTTCAGAAAACTTGGACAGTTGATGAACCATAGCTTGAGCAATGTGCTCTAAAAAATCAAATCTATATTTAGAGGACTTATCTACTATTTTGAGCCTAAATATTACTGCCAAGTTCCAATCATACATCCTTACATCATCATCCTGACTAAAAATAAATGATAGCATGGATAGGGCATCTTGCACATCAGCATTGAAACATCCTCGAGTAGTGGGTAGTGGAGGCAATTGTGTATTCTCTTCCTCTAGATGCATCTCAGTATTTAAGAATCTTAGCTTGCTCTGAACCCCACTCCATGTTTTTTGCATCTTAGGAATGGAAGCAAAAGTGGCATACATGTCATAATGTAAAGCCAACTTATCCTAAATTACTTTAGTAGTTATCTGTAGCATAAAAACTTTGTGTTGGATTGTTGCAGTCTATGGGTTGAACAACTCTGAACACATTAGAACTAATTTGGGGTAGGAATAGACAAAAGGGACCATAAATTGTGCCAACTAGGAAGTCCAAACCCACATGTCAAATATCTCAGACTCTCCCTTCTTTGCTCATTTAAGGTATCTCATTAGCACCCCTTCCCTTAGGTTCTTTGGATTTTTCTACATACGTGTATCAAAGATACCATCAGCATAGTCTTTCACCTATGTAGAATCTACATCAACCCCTTTCTCTATGACTCTAGTTCTTGGATAACTACATCTAGATTGCACCTTAGCAGATGCATAAGACTTGACGCTCTTCCATTTTTCGAGTAGCTCAAAAATCCCTAGCCCCTCTTGTCGCGATTGTGCCTCTGACATCTGTGTATCTCTTTCAAAAAGGGCCTTAGAAACTACAAACAAACTCAAACTAGCTAGAATTGTAGGCAAGGAATTGAAACTTTTGATGTAGACATCAAGACCCAGAGAAAATGGGAGAGGAAATAGCAACTACAACTATTTGTTGAAGCTTAATACTTGGATCAGTGGGGCATAATGATGCATTAAATGACCCATCGCATCTTATTAATGGAATTAAAGCCAAAAATACGGCTAGTGTATTATTCAAAATCTAGAAGGGATTGTGTGTCAGATCAACATTAAAAATGTTGATCCTCTAAAATGATTAGCTACTTCCTTTCAGGTTTAAGGAACCACCTAAAGTCCTTGGGAAGTGCAACTACCAACAAAAAAGCCACTGCGTTGTAGACATATGTTCCTGGAACACTTATTTAAAAGAAAAGGTGAGAAAAGCAAGTTGAAAGTGGGAAAGGAAATAAAAGACACCTAATTAACTATGATACAGGGGTAGGTTTCAAGACTATGTAAAGTGTTTCAAGAAAATTCCATTCGTAGGAATCTCTTTAGGATCACTTGCCATATTCTCTAGCTCAAATGCATTTTGTTGCTTACAGGCATGAATCTTAAAGGGGCCCATCCACAACAAGTCAAACTTGTTATGCCAACCTGGTTTAGCAATTCTCTCATCCCATTTCAGCACCAAAGACCTAACTTCAAAATTTGGATTAGAGGCTTTTCTGTCAAACCAATTCTTTATGTTCTATTGATGCTTCATGAAAGACTCATGTGCCCTTTCTCTTTTCTCTTGAACCTCATGTAACTCAGTGAGACTCACATGCATCGAGCTATTTTCTTCTATCTCCAACTATTTAATCAACTGTAAGGTAGTAATTTGTATATTTAGTGGCATCACTGCATTCTTGCCATAGACTAGCTCATATGGAGACATCTTAGTCACTTTCTTTGGTGTGATTCTGTCCGTCCATAGTGCTAAATTGAGGGACTTGTGCCAATCTCTCTGATGATCAACCCCTATCCTTTTGATAAGCCTAATTAGGTTCTTATTTGTAGACTCCACCAAGTTGTTGCCTTGTGGATAGTAATTAGATGAAGTCTTCAGGTATATCCCATTCTTTAATGCAAACTCTGATAGTCTAGTCCCTAAAAATGCCTTAGTGTTGTCTGATATAATGGTATGCAAAGGACCAAAATGGGTAGTTATCCCTTCAAGAAACTGTAGGATTTCCTTCTTAGTGCCTTCTTTAAGTGGCACTACTTCACTCCACCTTCTAAAGTAATCAGTTGCAACAAGGATCCACTTATATCCCATACTTGACACTGGATTAATCATCCCAATAAAATATATACCCCACTGAGCAAAGGGTTCATCTACTATTATAGGACTCAAAGACAGGGCTGCATTCCTTCTCCTTCTAGTATAAAATTGACAAGCCTAACACTCTTTGACCATCTGATAACAATCTACAAATAGTGTTGGCCAAAAGTAGCCAGCTTGTGTAAATTTAATGGTAGTTGTTCTTGCCAAAAAAATCCCCCTGAGGCTTCATGGTGAAACTCATGTAGTATCTTTTTAGCTTCATCTTTTTCAACACATCTTAATAGTATTCCATCTAAATTCCTTCTAAATAAAACATGATCAATTAGCATAAAATGACTCCCCTTCTGTCTATAGTATCTCATTTTATCAATGGAAAGCTCACTAGGGAAAATACCAGTTGTCATGAACTATATTTTTTCACTTACCCAAGAATCTTGATCCATCTCTTGGAGTTTCAATACAACTTCATCCTCTACTTCTTGCAACATTGATGCCTGAGTGTCTTGGGTAATATACTGGCAAAGTCCCCTACCTCTGACCAATTTAGAAGGACTTACCTCTACATCATATTCTAAAATTTTAGTTATCTAATTTGCCCTCTTTTCTGTAATCTCAACTTCCATCATATATTCTCTAACACTTGGGTGAGCTACTAATATTAAGATCTTATTTCTTGTTACTAGATGCTTGAATTTCTTAAGAGCTTTAACCATGGCATAAGCTTTTTTCTCAACGAAATTATACCTTGATTCATATTCCCTTAGGGTCTTAGACAAGAATGCAATTGGATGTTCTCCTTCTTCCTTATCATCCCTCTAGGTCAGAACAACTGCAACATTGTGTTCTCCTCCATATACATACCTTATGAAGGGCTTAGAGAAATCTAGATTTCTCAAGACTGGGGTAGAGGAGATAGCTTTCTTGATTTCTTCAAAATCTTGCCTCCCTTTAGTTGTCCATTTGAAAACTAAATGCTTCTTCGACATTAGGGTAATGGGCCTAACTAGCCCTACAAAATCAGATATAATCCAACTAACAAAATAGATCTTACTCAAAGAAGACTGAACTACCTTTTTGTTGACTAGAAAAGACAAAATTAGTATAGCTATGACCCACTCTAGATCAATGGAAATTCCATCTTTTGAAATGATATGTCCCAAGAGTTTCCCTTGTGGAACAAGAAAAACACACTTCTCAAGAATGAGGAAGATCCAAAATTCTTGACACTTCTAAAAAATAGCTTCTAAATGCTCAAAGTGATCTTTGGCATCTTTGGTAAATGTAGTAAGGTCATCTAAATAGATCAGAATGATCTTATTTATAAGGCCTCTGAATGCTATATCCATAGCACGATGAAAGGTGGCTCCAGCGTTTGAAAGATCAAACGACATTTTAGCATATGTGAAAGTTCACCACTTTGTTGTGAATGTTGTTTGATGTTGGTCTTCATCTGCCAACTAGATATGACTGTAGCCTGAGAAGCCATCCAGGAAGGAGAATCTCTCTAATCCAGCTATTATTTGCAGAATCTACTCCATGGAGGGTAGGGGATAATGATCCTTTAATGAAGCCTTATTTACGTCTATAAAGTCTACACAGAGCCTTACGTCTCTATTCTTTTTTCTTACTGGCACCAAGTTAGACACCCAAGTCAAATTCTTAATTGGAAAAATAATTTTGTACTTCAGAAGTTTTTGCAATTTGTCTACCATTAAAGGCTCAATCCTAGGATTCACTAATCTTTGTTTCTGATGGACTAGTTTTGAACCTTCAGTAAGTTCTATGGTATGTTGAATAACATCTCTATTATACCCATGAAGGTCATCATAAGTCCATGCAATTACTCTATCATACTTATTACATAAAGAAATCACCTTATCTTTTTCTTCTTGAGTAGGCATTGCCTACCTTCAACTTTATTCCTTTGTTGACTTGAATCTCAGAATAATCATCTTTTCATGCCTTAGACTTTCTTTGATCTAGGGTCACATCATCTAGGTCAAATAGGTTCTCCAGCATGATTAATCCCTTTGGGAGCTTATTAGATTTCAATTGAATAATTTGGTTTCCATATGCTTCTTCAATCTTGGGCTGTAATTGGTCATCAAATTCTCCTGACTATTTTAGAAATAAAAGTACCTGAAGATCATTGTCAAAGACTTGCTAGTTTTGGACATTATCTGGGATTGCTGGCCTAACTATGACTTTCATTGCCTCACTATTAATGAGCAAGTCACTTGCTGGGTCAAATTGAGAGCCAATTTGTGCCATTCTGTCCACTTCAGTATTTTGAATCCTAGGGACAACTTCTTTATTAAAAGCATCGAAGCCATCAATTAGATCCCAAATTCTGTGGTGATAAGATCTCATCCTTACCTTCTTTACCACAACCTTTTCTCAAAATTTTTTCACCATCAATTCTAAATCACCTCTGACTACTAGATTCTTAATCCCTTTCTTTTTAGCTAACATCAGACCATGTACCAGGGATTCATACTCAACATCATTATTGGTACAAGCAAATTGAAGGCATATGACTCTAAGAATTTTCTAACCATCTGGAGAGGTAATACAAATACCTGCTCCAATGCCATTCTTGTTTCTAGCCCCATCAAAGTTCAAGGTCCAGATTTTTGAGTCCCTATCAAAATCTTCTTTTTTAGATACCTCTTCCCTGATAATATTTGGTATTTCTTGGCCCTCCTCAAAAATAACATAAGTGCCCAAACTAGTAGAGTCATAATTACCATAAGGGTCACTCTATGTCATGTTCATCAACTAACTGTTTTCTTCTTCTTGTTGATCGTATTCAGTCTAGTCTACCATTTCCTCAACAAAGACTCTCTCCTCCCTATTCATGATAGCATGGGATGCTTCAATTCTTGGAACTAGTTCCTCAGTGATATGATCTTTAGATAGGGGCTCGGACAACACCTTCATCTTTGTCCCATACTTAGTTCTCAAAATTAAATGTGACCAATCAAGGGACATGTATCCTCCTATTTTAGCTGTGAAATCTCTAGATAGACATAGACCAAAGACAGGGGGAATATCAATAACCACCACATCCTATAGGATAGTTATATTTGGGCAAGTGTATAGTTGCAATGGGAGTTGTTTGATCCTTCCTATGGTTTGAAAAGACTTACCATCTAATTGCATAACCCCTTTAGCCAGTGGCTCATATTTTATTTTTAAAGCATCTACTATTTGCTTTAGCATGACTATAGTACTAGCCCCTAAATCTATCATTGAGTTGTGTAATAGTTTCTTGCCCACTATTAAGGTTAGGTAAAATGGATCTAGCTTAGATTTGCTTAGCTCTGGTGCATTATTTAGTAGAGCAGCTATTTGTGGAAGTGGGGTATCTTTGTTTTGAGTCTTTCCTTTATTCATACCTCCTTCTTTTCTACCAGTAGCTTTAGGATCCACCTAGGTCTACAATGCTTCTTGTAATAGTGTCTGTTGTTTAGGAATAGCCAACATAACCCATATCGACACATGTTTAGGAGTCTTTTTTAGTTGTTCTACCACATTCATAGGTCCTAATGTCTGTGTCTTAGGATAGTAAGGATACCTTTCTCTTTCTAGTACAGGGTTAGCGACCACTTGATTCTGAGTCACCTAAGGTATTTCTTGTCTCGAAACAGGATTATAGTGGGTTTAGAAAGGGACCCCAACCACTTCATTATTTATAGCTTCAAGTTGTTCCACAATTCTCCTCTTTGACTTGGTGTAGTAATCAGATTGTACCAAGGGCTTCTTCGAGGTAGATGCTTCATTTAGAAACACTGATTCTTCATCTTCAATCTAGGAGAACAAGGCATGTTCAGGGGCAATCTCCTCTTCTTATTTAATGGACATTCTTTGCATCTAAGGCACCATTACTGCATTCTGAACACCAAGTGACTGATATGGAGGAACATTAGACACCATAACTTGACCTTCGATCCTTCTTTGTTCTACTATCTTTTGTTATAAATTGCCCCTAGGACAATCTCTAGCCATATGGACATTGTTGCAAGGAAAACACCAAGCATTGGTATCTTTGACTAGGTTGTTTAGTCTAGGGACCATTTCTCTAATCGGGTTAGATGGAAAGGCTTGTAATAGTGTGGGAATTGTAACCAACTGATTAGAAGGTTGAGGATTATTGGGCCTTTGAGCACCTTGGTATTGGTTCGACTGATATGGGGGTCTATTACCTTGGAATCCTTGGTAAGAAGGTTTTGAGTATGAAGTTTGTTGCCTTTTGAGATTGATAATCTCATTTGAAAAGGTCTTAAGAATGTTCTTGACATCATCCATTTTAGATGGAGTGGCAGAGGGTGTTGACATAGCAAGCTTTTGAGGTATTAGGAAGTGTACATGGACACAGGTACAGATGATGGATTAGGATCTTCTTGTGGAAGGGGAGTAGAAATTTCTAGGAACATAGGCATGGGAGGCCTCAAAGGCAATTTTTCAGCATCTATTAGCTTGTTCTCAACTTTTACAGCCAACTCATATGCTTCTGGTAGGGTTTGTCCTCCTAGAGACTATATCATTATAAAGATATCAGAATTGAAAGCTTTGAGGTAGAATACGATAGCCATATTTGAGGATGGCCTAGCTATAGTAGGGATTCTGTCCCAGGTCTTCTAAAACCTAGTGTTGAAGTCTATTATGGCTTCTTGAGGTGCTCTTTTTATAGTGATCAATTTTTGTAGCGGGGATGATTTATCATCCTTTTCACTGAATCTTGCAAAGAAGGCATCTCCAAGCTAGTCCCAAGTGGATATGGAATTTGAGGGCAAGGACCTATACCAATCGAGAGCCTTTCCTTTAAAAGAAGCCACCAACAATATGATAGCAACATTTTTATACTGTAATAACATGTATTACACACACATTTGATACATCTTGGAGATGTTCTCCTGGCATCTTGGCATCTTCTCCACTAAATTTGGGTAAGGCCTTCAAAACATTAGCTAGAATTAGATCCCAAGTATATGGTGGTGTAGGGAGGATAAGGGGGCTACTAGTGTTCCAATTTGCATAGCTTCATGGAAAAGCAGGTGCTTCCATGATTTTTCCTAATGTTGTTGCTACTCAATTTACTCTTCTTGGAGTAGCCACTAATTGGGGCAATAAGATCCCCAGATTAGAGGCTGTCTATGTTCTTGTTGTTGGTCCACAACTTTGACTCCTTTATGCTTTTTGGTTCATATGATCTTGATCAAAATTCAAGAAAGGTCCCACCGGGTGTACCAAAAATTTTTTATGGATAAAATTGTGCAGATTTCAAAACCAACATGGGAAGCTTCAAGAATGTGGGACTTGATACTTGAAACAACCTCCAGATTTTATAGAAGATGGCTCTTCTTTTTCAATGGGGTTTTAGATAAAGGGAAGAAAAAGAAAGATTACATATACAATAAATAGAACTTCTTATTCTATAGTGATGCGCCATATTTATATAAGTATTAGTAACTAGCACAATGATTCAACATCTATATTTTAGTTATGTCGAAGAGCAAATGAAGCAAGATCAACATAAATAGATTGCAAAAAGATTTATAATCAAAGGAAAAATTCAAAGTAATTATAAAGAGACATAGAAAATATCATCGAACAACACAGAAAAACATTTCTTTTCATTAATAGGCTCAGCAAAATACAAGAGGCACAGAAACATGCACAAGTCTATATGCTTTAACTTGAAACAACTATGAAAGGCTAAAATGATACAATCTAGTCACCACAATAATCTCTATGTATCTATATATATCCTATCAATTACAAAATTTGACTCAAGATCACTCCCATCCACTAGAATATCAATGGCCTTTAACTAAATTGGAACTCAACTAGAAGTCAAACTATCACTAGAAATCTCCTTGAATCTGCATTTATTTTTTCTTTGTACACCCATTGGCTGAGTAACACTAAAAATGTGGCACTGTAACTTGTAGTTCTATTGAGGCATGTGGCAACACCCACGGGCTTCTAATGGCCCTAAAAATGTTATGTAGTTTCCTTTGCTTCTTAACAAAACAAACAAGACACTGCCACTTGCCGCAATCGGCCATACCTTAGAAACTGTTACATGGTAGCACCCAAGGATTCAAAACTGGGACACTTGGTGCTCCTCGTACATCCTAAATGCTTCTTTACTTTACATCCTAAACACCCATGGTGATGACACTTGTCATTCACTGTGTCACTTAGAACTGTGGTTATAACCTTGTGGGGCCCATAATATATCCTGTCACTTCTCAAAACTTAACAAAAGATAGTGACATGTGGCATCATACACATAAGGCAACAAAAGTAATGTGGTGGGCCCCACTTTTTTCCAAAGCTTCATACAAAATTCTCTCAAACCCCCATGGAGATGACACTTGGCATCTTTTGCTCATAACTGAAACTTAAATCATAACATCCTAGGCCCACCATATGTTTCTTAGTGCCTCAAAAACTATCAAAGAAGTATACACGTGGTGTCTCTCACTACCACAACAAAAAGACACTTGGCATCTTTTGCTCATAACCTACAACTTAACAAAAACCTCCTCAAGTCTCACAGTAATGATACTTGGGGCATTCCACACATAGGAAGAAAATTAATTAAAAGAAACTATACCAAGGATACGTGGTGCATTCCAACAACATTTGATAACTGTGAAGCATAAAGAAGGCACACAACACTATCGATGGCACTTATAAATTATTCTTTCTCCTCTAAAACCCCAATCCACGTGGCAGACCTGTGCATCATTTATAAGCACTTCCTTGTATCTTTTTAATACTGACATGTGGTACCCTCCACACATAAGAAACAAATAACAATACAAACTACAAAAACTAGGCAACAAACTGAAAATGAAACAATGAACTGTGATCAAGCAAAAAACAAAATGTAGAGTTTTAACTCTACAATAAATATGTCAGAACAAGAGAGAAAGCTTGAGTTGTTAAGGGAAGAGAAAAAATTGATTCGAGAACTACAACAATTGAGAGCTAAAATTACTTCAAATAAATCATAGTATATGCCAGTCTCTAACGAGGATGGGTATATGAATTCAAGTGATCCTTTGACCCCACAAGTGCCTCATGATATAATCAGAAATCATTACAATGGGAGTGGTGCACATCATACATAACAGGACTTTTTTTACCACAAGCCTCAAATCAAATAAATGATTATCCTATCCCCCCTGGTCAAAGACTAGTGGGCTGCCAAGATTATGAATACAATCAGTATGCTGAGCATTATCAATGTCAAGACCTACACTAGAATAGTCAGCAATATTCACCATGTCCATAGAGGAGAGTGTATGTATGAGACATTGATAAACCATTGAACTTCAATAATATCCAAGGTTACCCAAATTGATATCCTGTCAAGCTCATAAAACATGTGCCTATATTTCATGGAGAAGAATATGAATCAGCTCATGGGCATGTACAACTATTTTGTGAATTTATTGAGGACTTCAAGATTTATGCAAAAGATGTCATTATGAAACTCTTTGCAAGATCATTGAGGGATAATGCAAAAGAGTGGTGTAAAAGCTTACCCATATAAAGCATATCTTCATGGGAAGATTTCAAAAGACTATCCCTGAGTCAGTTTGATGATAATTATGAAAATTTTACACTAGCCTTGGAGCCTTGACATATTCCAACAAGCAATGAAATGGCATATGATATATCAGAAGGTGAGATCAATCTTCAAAATGTAAATGGTCCTGTTGTCCCAACCCACCCACCTCAATACCTAAATCAATAGTTTGAGAAGGAAGAGGATGAGTATTTGCATATTCAACAAAGAGGACAAGGTTCCAGCATGAAATCTAAATATCACATACCCCCCTTAGACACATTATTTAACCTAAGGAGACATGAAGGAGAATATGGATGTGTTTTGCTCAACATAATGGTGGATATCTATATGTAGATACCTTTTAATCTTAGGCCTGATGAATCTGTATGCACTAAGTTGTTCATGATAGCATATGAGCCTAAGTCAATTTATTGGCTTGAATCATTGATGCCAATTTCTATAGACGAGGTGGGTAAATTGATTGGTATTATAGATAAGAAAAGGTATGAGGATGTTATCAATGGTGAATCTAATGGTGATATCATTGAAGAATATGGAGAAACTAATCAAACAATACAACCAATAGAAGAAACATGTGTAAGTGATAATATTTCATATTTGAATGAAGACTAAAATATGAAAACCCATTTCCCCACCCCAGGTTAGGATTGCAATATGGAATATGAAGACACACTATTCAAGAGGAGTATATCAGTGATGAAACAAGTGAAGGAGAAAGTCTACATGATAGTGAACAAACAACACATCCATCTACAACTGAGTGTCATGATAACATAATTGGTGAGGAAGAAGTGTGCACATTTGAAAATGATTTTCAAATCTATTCAACCACCTTGTATAATGAAATATTAGAAGAAGATCAAATGATATTTTTCCAAGGTGTTTCAAAACATGAATTTCATGTGTATTCATATCCATTAAATATGAAGAGGATGAAGCATTTTTAGATGATTAGGGTGCTGTACTAACTCATGAGGAGAATAACTATGTTGGTAAAATTGTTATATCTAATGTATCCTTACCTAATGACCTTGAGTACTACTATGATGTTGATCCTAATGAAGATCCATGTGATCTCAAGTATAATTTTCACAATGATGAAGGAATTCTTGAAGTTGATCAAGAACCTATGCATATCCCTATTCAAGAGGTGATATGCAAATCAAAACTAAACATCTTTGGCTCACATGAGAAAGATGTTGATTTGTGTATCATGGACAATATATGTTCAACATTGATTGACTCAAATGTGCATAGTGATGAATGTATGATGTCAATACCTATTAGTGATATGAAAGAGATAGGAAATGTCTCATATTAGCTTATCTTAGAAGAGGTTAATATGGAAGAGTTTTCAGACCTATGGGAGAAGCATGCAAATGATGGAATGCACAACATGAATAAGCATGATTGTGCTGTTTCCTATACACCTAAAAAAAATTTGCCTAGTTTGCATCAATGGCCCTATGATGATTTTAGATTTTTTATACAAACTTATGATGAGATAAAACTTGATGATCTTTGCTACATGATGGACAGTAAATTCTCTCAATTTTTAGCTTAGCTAGGAGATCATTCCATGATACATGGTAGTGACTAGAATGATGATTTTATAAATGTCTTCAAGTGGAGTTTGATGGAATCAGATCAGAATAAGATATATATTCTAGAGGTAAAGTTTAGGCTTTCTTTTTCTGGTGGCCTTGAGCAATTAGTTGTGGTGTAATTTTCAAACCATATCAGTTTAGGGCAGAGAAGGAGTTTGACTCTGTTGGTGCCTGATTTCACTGTCAGTTTCTAAGTAATTTTCATGCAGGCACCTTCCCAAAAAATCCAAAAATATTCTAAGTGTTCGACCTCCTCAGCAATTTTCAACAGCAGCATCATATTTTCTTCCGAGGTGGTCAACATTATCATGATTTTCTGTCAACTTGGTTATCTATCAGGATCATCATGTTTCAATATCGGGTGATGTTTAGGCATCATCTCGATCTTGCAGTAGAGCTATAGTGCACCCTGATATTCTTGCGGGGGGTGATAATTCAAACATCTGGTGATCTTCCAGATATCATCCTGCCCCGATATGATGATGATGTCACCCTGATCTGTCGAAGGGGTCATTTTCTAAGTTGTTCAAGTCTGACCTGATGTTCTCTGAGTTAAATGGGTCATCATCATCATCTGGTCTACAGTGCATCATGATATTTTGTATGGGGGGTGATATTCTGAAATATCAGGTTATCTTACTAATATCACCCCGGTGCCAATATGACGATGATGTCATCCGGATATGAGACTTGCACGGTATGCAGGCAGATGATGATGACGTCAGCAAGATATGACGGTGACGTCATCAGGATTTTTGAAGGCATCGGTGTGATTGTTGAGATCGGCAAGAGGAATTTCATGTTGGCCGATGGTGTTGGTCACACCGATGAAGAGAATGTGGAGTTCACGATCGGTGAGACCATGGGCATCGGCAAAGGAGTTTTGTGCTGGCCCGATGGTCTATCTCTGGCCGATGGAGCGGATTGTAAGGTAGGCATTGACGAGACCTTTGAGATCGATGTGAGTTTTTTGGGGTGAGCCGATGGTAGAAGTTTGGCCGATGGGCTTTTGGAGAGAAAGGCGTGTGTCGAGCATGGCAAAAGCACTCAACGCTTATTATGCATGTGGCCATGTTTTTGAACTACTGAAGGAGTCTCCACACCGTGCATGTGGGATTAATGTTCCTGCATAACTTGAACCTTCAGTAAAACATGTTTTGGCGGGAAATTCCTTTTTGAGTGCTGCGACGGTTTCCAGGTAGGCCACAGGTGGTTGAGCCTTAAATGGCGACTGTAGCAGGTGTATGGGTGATGGTACAAATGGTGAAGCTGTCTAATTATGAATGAAGACCCCAGATGGCGGTACAAGGCTCGAGGCCTCCCTTGTCTGCTACAGCAATAACTTCTGAGTGCCTTTCCTTCTGAGATCTGTATTTGGTGGGATTTTTTTGGTCAACTATGTAATTAATGTTGGGAACCTTCCTTGCTATATATAGCAGGTTGTGTTGCTCATTTGAAGGTTGTTGAAGGCCTGAGGCATTTTTATGTAAATAATGAAGAACAGGGCATGATCTTGGCTGTTTTATCCCATTTTGGAGTTTATGAGTTGCAACATGAATGTATTTTTCACATATTTTCAGTTTTAGTGTTAATGTTATATGAAAAATGCTTATTGCATGTGTCTATCTACTTGTCTCCATTTGCTGCATGTTATTCTCCTTCTTTTGAATCTAGTTGCATGTCAGCAGGGATATCTGTAAGTAGAGGCAGTTAGATACCCATTCTTGGGTGATGTTTGTAAGGCAAGCATCAATCCAACCCCCTAAAACTTGAGTGAAAGTTGCAAACCATCTGTTGTATATGTCTAGTTGACTCCTTGCCCAATTGATAGGCACCAGTCTGCTCCTGGATCAGTAGTTATGAGCCAAAACCCCTCGTCTTGCATCCCAGACATTATGTCCACCCATTTCATCACTTCCACCTATTAGTTGTAGGATTAGGAGTAGGAAAACCCCTGCATGCTCTCATACCTAACCAGACATTATGTCCAAGAATGTTGCCAACCTTGTGATCTATCATGCAGATCTTGGTCCATACATGGGAGTATTCTGCCTGTTGTTGTCAAGTTAGATCTTTCTATCTTTGAGCTAGTCAAGGTTATATCTTGAGTTATAGGGACACCCCCCTTGGTATGGCAGAACCAGAAGTGAAGGGGAGGAGCTCACGCAACCTCCTGTATTAGTGGGCTGAATCTGCATGTGCATAGGAACTAGCAAACCCTGATGCTGATTCAGAAGAAAAACCAACAAAATGGCGACTCTGCTAGGGATGTGATTGATCAAAAGTAATATCTAGTCATCCTTGGTGATATATTTGTGACCCATTCGAGTCACCAACAAAATGGCGACTCCGCTTTGTGATGGACTGATAAAATAAATAATATATTTGTGACCCATCCAAGTCACCAACAAAATGATGCTCTACTGGTGGAATGAACCTTGAAAAGTAGCTTTCAACTATTAAACATTTTGTCCTCTCTGGAGAGGTGGCGACTCTGTAAAAGATCTAAATGCACATGAAAGATGGATGTATGTGACGTGACAAAAATGTGTTGTTCATATTTCTGCATCTGTATGAGAAAAGGTACTTTGTTCCTTCCCCTTTATATATTTACTGTTTTGCTGCATAGGTTAGATGCCAGGGGAGGTTACAGGTCTTAGGCAGACAAAGGATGTCTAAGAGTAAGTTTTTTATGAATCCAAGTATGAATTATCCTGTACTCAGTGGTGAAATGTTGGAGAAAAGAATAGAAGAGATAAAAAATAGGTTGATATTCTTAGAGGCTGAGCAGGCCTAGGTAAAAAGCAATAACCCTGTTATGTCTACCAGTCAGAAGGCTAAACCTCTTCTCAGCCCTTTTGATCCTTTGTATGACCAACTGGATTTGTCATGGGTTGATTATAAAGTAGAAACTATGCCTGCTAGGATATACTGTCAGATGCCTAGATTTGGTGGTCACAGTGTATGTGATGGGAATGCACATATCCAAAATTTTCACAGTTTCATGGGAAAACATTCATTTAGAGATGAGGATATGTGGATGAGGTTTTTTGTTAGGTCCTTTAATGCAAAAGCAAAAGACTGGTATTTGAGCTTTCCAAAGAGATTTTTTGCCTGTTGGGATGAGCTTACTGACTGTTTTAAAGAGGAATTTGCAAGAGAACCTGCTGATCTTGTTGCAGAATTGATGAACATTAGAAAACAAGATAAAGAGCTATGTGTTGATTTCAGTCATAGGTTTGCAGTAGCCCTTTCACAGATCATAGAAGTCTTCAGACCTGATATTTCAGCCTGTGTTGGCATATATTTTGAGGCTTTTGAGGAGGGCTCTAGTGCAATACTGAGGGATTTCAAGGTGACAAGTATGCAGATGGCATACAAGTTCACCGAAAATATAGAAAAATTCAGAAATGGGCACCTGTTGATATCCCTGTCCCCAGGCCTTGGTGTGAATAATAGTTGTGAAGCTGCAAATGACCAAGTAATTAAGGCATCGTGTGAAGATGAAAAGATGAATATTGAACGTGCCAGTGAAAGGACTAGTGAGGATTCCCATTGCAATGATGAGGCATCTGACCATGAAAACAATAACGAGGTTGTGGACAACAATGAGCAACTTTTGGAATGGACCTATGGAAATAATTGTGAGTATTGTGCTCAAGATAGAGAAGAAATAAGCATACAGGCTAATACTCCTCCACAGAGGGAATCCATTGGTGATGAAGATGCATGCTCTACTGCCCATGAACAAATGGCATACTATGATGAAACTGATGCACCTGGGTCACCCATTTATGACACATATGGTGATGAGGATCTGTCTAAGTATGGTGAGGATCTTGACACTATTTTTGACTTGGATTCTGTTTCTCATCCTAATGAAAGAGAGCAACATACATCAGGTAAGTGATTGTAAAAATGTGCCTGATTTGAAAGAGGTGCCGGAGCCTGATCTTTTCTAGCTTGGTGTACCAGATGGTTGTGTGCATGATGTGCACAATTGTGAATTTGAAAGCTTTTCTTTTGATATGCTAGCATATACAATGAGCTCTGATCTTCCTAGTTGTGTGGTGGACTTTGAGTGTTTTTAGTTTTCAGTCCAACTAGGAGATCATTTTACAATGCATACTGCTGATGCAGATGATGATAAGTGTTACATACCATTTGAGTATGCATTGCCTGATACATTCTGCATCCACTTGTTGCCGGATGCTGAAGGTTGTCTGCATAGGGGTGACAATGACAAGCCAAATCAGAGGGTTGAATATGCAGATGACAAGGTTTGTTTGTGGGTGGATCTTTGCAGTATCTCCAAGCTTGACCCAGTGTATGTAGATGAAAACAAGATATTTGACAAAGGGAGATACATGTTTTTCCTTTTCTTGGTGGCCTTAGGCCATCAATTGTGTTTGGTGATGCAGGTTAGTGTAGTATTTGACTCTATGCCAAATGGATAAGGGACTGGTCTGCATCCCAGAGATCTGGGGTTCTCGCTGCAGTCTTGCTCCTGCACGTCCCCAGACAGAGCCACTGTTGGTGCCTAATTTCACTGTCAGTTTCTGAGCAATTTTCATGCAGGCACCTTCCCAAAAAATCCAAAAATATTCTAAGTGTTTGACCTCCTCAGCAATTTTCAACAGCAGCATCATATTTTCTTCCGAGGTGGTCAACATCATCATGATTTTCTGTCGACCTGGTTATCTATCAGGATCATCATGTTTCAATATCGGGTGATGTTTAGGCATCATCCTGATCCTGCAGTAGAGCTACAGTGCACCCTGATATTCTTGCGGGGGGTGATAATTCAAACATCTAGTGATCTTCTAGATATCATCCTGCCCCGATATGATGATGATGTCACCCCGATCTGTCGAAGGGGTCATTTTCTAAGTTGTTCAAATCTGACTTGATGTTCTTTGAGTTAAATGGGTCGTCATCATCATCTGGTCTATAGTGCATCATGATATTTTGTATGGGGGGTGATATTCTAAAATATCAGGTTATCTTACTAATATCACCCCGGTGCCAATATGACGATGACGTCATCTGGATATGAGACTTGTACGGTATGTAGGCGGATGATGATGACGTCAGCAGGATATGATGGTGTCGTCATCAGCATTTTTGAAGGCATTGGTGTGACTGTTGAGATCGGTAGGAGGAATTTCATGTTGGCCGATGGTGTTGGTCACACCGATGAAGAGAATGTGGAGTTTGCGATCGGTGAGACCATGGGCATCGGCAAAGGAGTTTTGTGCTGGCCCGATGGTCTATCTCTAGCCGATGGAGTGGATTGTAAGGTAGGCATCGGTGAGACCTTTGAGATCGATGTGAGTTTTTTGGGGTGAGCCGATGGTAGAAGTTTGGCCGATGGGCTTTTGGAAAGAAAGGCGTGTGTCAAGCGTGGCAAAAGCGCTCGACGCTTATTATGCATGTGGCCATGTTTTTGAACTACTAAAGGAGTCTCCGCACCATGCATGTGGGATTAATGTTCCTGCATAACTTGAACCTTCAGTAAAACATGTTTTGGCAGGAAATTCCTTTTTCAGTGCTGCGACGGTTTCCAGGTAGGCCACGGGTGGTTGAGCCATAAATGGCGACTGTAGCAGGTGTATGGGTGATGGTACAAATGGTGAAGCTATCTAATTATGAATGAAGACCCCAGATGGTGGCACAAGGCTCGAGGCCTCCCTTGTCTGCTACAACAATAACTTTTGAGCGCCATTCCTTCTGAGATCTGTATTTGGCAGGATTTTTTTGGTCAACTATGTAATTAATGTTGGGAACCTTCTTTGCTGTATATAGCAGGTTGTGTTGCTCATTGAAGGTTGTTGAAGGCCTGAGGCATTTTTGTGTAAATAATGAAGAACAGGGCATGATCTTGGCTGTTTTATCCCATTTTGGAGTTTATGAGTTGCAACATGAATGTATTTTGCACATATTTTCAGTTTCAGTGTTAATGTTATATGAAAAATGCTTATTGCATGTGTCTATCTACTTGTCTCCATTTGCTGCATGTTATTCTCCTTCTTTTGAATCTGGTTGCATGTCAGCAGGGATATCTGTAAGTAGAGGCAGTTAGATACCCATTCTTGGGTGATGTTTGTAAGGCAAGCATTAGTCCAACCCCCTAAAACTCGAGTGAAAGTTGCAAACCATCTATTGTATACATCTAGTTGACTCCTTGCCTAATGGATAGGCACCAGTCTACTCCTGGATTAGTAGTTATGAGCCAAAACCCCTCGTCTTGCATCCCAGACATTATGTCCGCCCATTTCATCACTTCCACCTGTTAGTTGTAGGATTAGGAGTAGGAAAACCCCTGCATGCTCTCATACCTAACCTGACATTATGTCCAAGAATGTTGCCAACCTTGTGATCTATCATGCAGATCTTGGTCCATACATGAGAGTATTCTGCCTGTTGTTGTCAAGTTAGATCTTTCTATCTTTGAGCTAGTCAAGGTTATATCTTGAGTTATAGGGACACCCCCCTTGGTGCGGCAGAACCAGAAGTGAAGGGGAGGAGCTCACGCAACCTCCTGTATTAGTTGGCTGAATCTGCATGTGCATAGGAACTGGCAAACCCTGATGCTGATTCAGAAGAAAAACCAACAGACTCTACTACCCAATGAATAAGACACTCGGTCTACTCCCCAGAGATCTAAATTCTTGCTATTGTCACTAGGGGCATACATCCCCAAGCAAGAGCGACTATTGACACTATAAAATATTAGCAAAATTTTACATGCCCATGATGAAAAAATTTGATTACCACAGTCAGAAATGCACCTAAAAAATCTACCCCAGTGACCTACATTGGAGGGTCATAATTTGGATCCTATTCACTTTCATGCCAAACCACTTGGTAGGCATACTCAACTATCATATGTGAGTGTAAATATCCAATTTAAGCCTCGCATGATCAGATTTGACTGGGTTTTCAAGCATCAAGATGGAGGGTTCTGGAAAGGTTTGTTGTCTGCACAGTGTTAAATCTGCTAGGGAGGACAACTTTGGCCTTTAATACTTCATGATAGAAGTAGATTGATAAATAAACTTTTACATGCATGCCCATTTTACCTAAATGAACTGATCCACCAAGTGGCAGCTCCCCAAGAAGAAGTTTGATATTTTTTCAAAATGGCAAGTTGCTGAGTTTCAGATGATTTTAACAAGTACAGTTGTAGGAAGAGCTAAGTGGGCTAAGTTTTGAATTTTATTATCTTGCATCTTGAGATATGTTTTGCCAAGTCATTTTCTACACTAAATTATTGGTTCAAAAGTCTACATGCCTGTGCATTTTCATGGCTCCAGAAGATGGTTTGACTAGTTTTCCAAGGCGATTGTAGAGGCCACTTGGCTTGTTTTGGTCATAGATACAAAGTGCCAGAAAGATGATTATGACTATTACCCATTTCATTTTTTCATCCCAGATGCATATTGAGGTAGTGTCATGTGATATAGGACAAAAACTTGTTTCAAAACAAAAAAAATTAGTCAGGCCCACAAAGGGGACTTGACTTGTGTCACACAAGTATTGTTGGTTGTTGGTTGTAGCATCAGCCATAGGCATTTGTCAAATCACCTTTCTGAGCTTATAGAGAGCACATTGGGTGATTTGAAATCAAGCAAATGTGTGGCCATAAAAGATGATATATGGAGGGGTTGCTTGGAATTCTTTCTTCTGCTTCAGAGTATTCACAGCTTCCCATAAAGATAGGTGAAGAAGAAACCATAAGAAAATTAGTAAATAATCAAAAGTTTGCTATTGACAAACCAAAATATATTGATCCACATATAAAGGCAAATACATTATTGCAAGCTCACTTCTCAAGGCATGTTATACTTGGCAACCTAGCACTAGATCAATGAGAAGTGCTTCTTTCTACAAACTGGCTTCTCTAGGCTATGGTGGATGTTATTTCCAGGAATGGTTGAGTCGAGCCAAATGACTACCTAAGGTCTCTAGGGTCGTGATTCTATCTTGTTATAGCTTCCACATTTTACCAAGGAACTTGATAAGAAGTGCCATGAAAATCCAAGTTACTCTAGAAAGAGATTTTGAAGGTAGGTAGGAATTAGCCCCAGTTGATGAACCTAGGCAAAGGAAGAAGATTGGTAGGTAGTAATCAAGGATTCAAAAAAAAATAATTAGTTACTAGCCATTAAGATGGTAGTGACTCAGAAGAAAGACTAAATGAACAAGACTAGGAATAGAGTGATGATGAGTATGATTATAGTAAGAAAAAAGGAGTAGAGATACTAAATGAATCAAGTGCAGAGGAATTGAAAAAAATAATAAAGGACAACACAAAAATGGAAACCATAGGTTCTCAAATGAAAAGTTCAAAATTAGGGTGATCAATCTATAAAACTGATTTCTCATAGAGAGATGTGGCTATGGGTGTTCTGATAGTTCAAGAAGATGGTGGTTGTGTCTTTGACCCATTCAGAGGTGACTTCAATATTACATCTCAATGAGTGGTAGTGTGTAATGCCCATTTGAAAGAGGTATTAATAGATGCATTGAAGGGTATGTGTAATGGCTACCATGGTTTGCATAAAAATAAGTCTCAAATCTTCTATAAACCCTAGCTAAGAGCACATGAAGAAGTGGACTCTGCCAATTATCTAAACTCTACACTATAACCCTAGAAGCATGTCAATCTTGCCAATCCTTGGGCAATATTATGAAACCCTACAAGAATTCTATCAAAAAGAGTGAAGCATGCATGAGTATTAATAGTCTATAAGGAGAGAAAAAGATACTTGAAGTATTGATCGCTGCAATATAAAGATAATGAAGTTTGAATGACTCATTTCAAGCATTCATTAATGCATGGAAATATAAAGATTTTTGTAGATATTATAGTTGTTAATGCTCTGCTTGCAAACCATGGACAACATAAAGAAAGATAAATGAACTGTTTGATAAAATGCCTCAATGAAAAACCCTAATGTGAAATAATCTTTATCAGCTAGAATATAGCATATCGAAAGGGGTCATTCCAAGCTCCCCTCAATATCTTGATAACACTTAAGCATATCGAAGGGAGAGGTGAAATTCAGTAAAAATTAAGTTGTGGTCCCCTCGATGTGGCAAAGGTCACTCCCAGCGAAAATTGCAAAGAAAGATTAAATAAAGATTATATCAAAATAACTTTTGTATATTAGAGAGAACCTATTTGAAGTCCCTTCAAAACCTCAATAAAGCAATAAATATCATCGAAGTGACTATGGCATTTCAGAGTGATTAATTTTATAGTCCTTTTGATAACAAGGAAGAAGCATACTAAGAATTTCATCAAAGGGAGAAGTATTGGACTGATTTTTTTTTCGAAGAAGTGAGAGATGAATATTCATGCAGTGATAAAAAAAACAAATTTTATTGCACTAAAATGTGGCAAACAATTTATAGGGAAAATATATTGAAGACACCACATAAAACAATTATCTTGGGGGAAAATAAATTTCACTAATGGTGAAGTGCAATAAAATATTTTCATTGAGGACATTTAGGAGTGGGTAATTATTTTACCCAAGGAGCATAGTAAAAATATATATTGGTAAAGGTGAAGTGAAAATTTCTAGCAAAGGAAGAATACTGATAATCATTAAAATTGATTTTCACAGGATGCCAAGATAAATAAGATTAAACTTAAAATATTTTAATTTACTGAAGATAATTAACATAAAGTTGCATTGGGCGGATATGTGAAGGGTCATAACTATTGGAAATATAATGTATAAATGACAAATGAAAATCAAAGATCAAACATCAGCAGTAGAAATTAGAGATTAGGTAGAATATACCAGTGAATGAAGACTTCCAATATAAACTCTAAAATATTTTGAAGAATCTCAATAGAGAAGAATATTATAATCTATAGTCCAACATTTTGGTGTCCAATTATTTGTTGATATTTATTCATATATGTTATCTGTACTGTCTCTAGAGTGGTTTTCCTTTGTTATTTAAATTGAATACTTAATTTATTTGGGCACATTTGTTGTTTTTGTGTGATTAATCTGATTGGTTGCTTCAAGGAAGGATTAAATTCTTTCAATTGATCGCAGTAACCTAGGAAAATATCATTGGGATTTGTAAGACTGACAACCTTGCACATTTATACAAAGTTGAAACATTTGAAAAGTGTAAAATAATTTGACTTAAGCCAGAAGGGAGGACACATCTATCATATATATCTTGACTCGGTTTCCCAAAAAGTACTGGTCGTATTCATTATAAAACAATACTTCATTTAAAATTTATTCACATATTCAAAATTCACTTTTAGGGAATTGAATGGAGAGCGGGAATTAAAGCAGAAGCATTGTTTTGAATAGCATAGAGGAGGATGGAGAAGTTGATGATGATGAGGATGGGTTAATGAATGTTAGGTGGATCAGGGCTATGGCTGAACACATCTTCTTCTATTTTTTGTGTGTAGATGAGGGTGAGGTGAGAGTCATTGACAAGGTCAGGGATGTGGCCACTTCATGGTGCATTCCAGCTTACTCCCCATCTTGGACTGAGATCTTGCAGTTCTGTGTTAGGGTGGGGGTCTATAGGTTGGAGGATGACCATTTTTGTGGTGGGTACTCTATGCTGTGGGGTGCACCACCTAAGTAGTTTGAATTGTTGGCTTTGGGTTTCAGGGTCAGCCCTCAAGAAAGTCATGTACCTCATCATGGATATCTTCCCCATGGGCTTTGGTGGGTATAAAGACTTCCTGTATTAAAATATTTCAGATCCTTGGTTTAAGATGTTAACCAAGGCTAAAGAATGTTTGGTGTCAGCGGTGAATGACAAGATGTTGCATGTTGAAGGTGTGAGTGCATCCTCTCTCCTCTATGATGAGGATCAAACTTAAAAAGGAGGTGAGATTTTTGGGCTGGGGTTTGTTCCCTAGTGCCAAAATACCCATGATCTTGACATGGTTGGGATGGTCTCTGATCTTTCTGTGGGTTTGTTTGGGAAGATTTGGCCTATGTTTCTTCCTTGGAGTAGTTTTTCTTCAAGAGGAGAATTTTTAGATTATGGGCTAGAAGAAAATAGAAGCCATGTCAATATACTCTGCATGCGGAGCATGGTTGCTTCTAATGGAGGGTATGATGGTTATATGTCCAACCTTGCAAAGGGTTTGATGAAAAATATTATTCATGTCACAGTGACTGATGTTAAGCTTACTAGGTTTCTTTTCATGGAGCTACCTTTGTGCTGGAGTATTTTTTGTATTCCTAATTTAGTTCTTCTAGATCCTTGGAAAAGGGCTTCTATGCTTAAGGGTTTCAGACCCTGGAAAGTACATTGGAAAAGGGCTTCTTTACTTAAGGGTTTCAAACCCTAGAAAGTGCATGACATGTGGTCTCTTGTTTTGATTATAAGAGTGTTATGATGAGGTCGTAGTGGTTGTTAGTGAGTTTTCCCATTAATTGTTTTTCTTGTTTGTAGTATTATTGTGTCTTTGTGGGTTAACATCTGGCATGCTGATGTTAGGCTATGTGTTTATGCTATTGGCATTTCTTTTTCTATTGTTCTATGAGACAATGTTCAGTTGTAAAGGGTTTTGGGTCCCTTCAAAACCTATTTGACCTCTAATAAAAAATTATTAAGTTTGCATCTATTTCACATTTACATGCATGTGTAGATAGATCCCTAAAGTTAAAGAAGTCACACAACCTTTAAATCTACATTAATTATTAAGGTACACCAGCCTAGGTCTAGTAGAACATAAAGAGTAGGGAGTCCAAAACCACATAGGGTTTCTTTGTTTTGTTAGCCAAAACATTGCAAACATGACCATAGAGTCTAGCATCCTCTTAGGGTTTGTAATCTACAATTTTGGGAACCAACATATCTTTCGGTGTCATGTCTTGCTGAACATTAATACTGACAAAAGGCATTAGCATCAAATTAAGGTCCTTGTATCTTGCTACTATTTATTGGATGACTAGGAGGAACCCTCAAAATATTATTGGTTACTTCTTGAATAATTATCAAATGAAGAGAATCTAATAATGGAGTGAATTGACTCTATTGTTGCCTGAATTTGAATAGCATCTAATTTGAAATAGCTGCCACATGTGACTAAAAGTTCTTTGACTATTGACCATTGATCTTGATGAAACTTTTGTTATGCTTCTTGAATGATTGTTGAGATGTTCCAGCTTCAGATTGTCCAACTAAAGTTGATGAGTTATGATTCTCATATTGACTACACAAAAGTTGGTAATCATGGAGAGCTATGCATAGATGTTGAAAAGAACTATACTTCAATAATATTTTTTCATGTATTTTTAGTTGTAGATTCATAATGAATACTTTTCAAACATCCTCATATGTAATCAAATATTGTATTTGTGCAAAGAGAGCTTGATATAGACTAATGGACCAAGTCAATCAATGAGATAGGAGGTCTAATGTTTTCTTGGAAATGTTGAAAGAATTGCTCAACTAGCTTTGAGAAGGAATGTATTGAACTAGGAGGTAAAGCACAAAATCATTCCAAAGTTGTATCTTTGAGAGATCATGAAAAGAGTTTTACTAACAATTCCATGTCAAAGAAGTCACTATACATCATTGTGAATGTTGCCACATGATTATTAGGATCACCTTTGGACTGTACTTTTCAAAATGGGGAGTCTCAAATTTATCAGGCATTTGAGCTCTTAAGATTGTGTAAGATAAAGGGCTACAAGCATGATATGTTGGTATATTGGGTTTGGATGAGCATTTGTCATATTCACCACTTTTTATTGTAAGGAATTCATACTTTTCAAAAGTTGGTTTAGGATTGAATCATTAGATGTTGTGGTTTGTGCATTGGAGACAAAGGTGTTTAATGGTGTTGTCATGGAAGTGAGGGGTGGTTGGGAATAGTTATTCATGGGTATGGACACACAGGGTAATGAGTTTTAGTAATTGTAATACAAATTTGTAATTATTTCCATTAGATGTTCCAATGCTAGTGGTAGCATTACTAAAATCTTGTGTAGTGGTAGTGATAATTGATGATGTATAAGTGGATACTCTCATACTTGGGATTGGTGTTGATACTTGTGTCCCCATTTGATTCAGTGATGACACATTTTTTATGATATTCGTGCAGTTAGCCCATGAAATAATGTTGTTATCCACTATATGGGGTATTCCATGGAGCATGTCAACACATTCTTGTCCTTCTTGTAATAATTCTCCTATACCATTAACAAGAGGAACCACTTCTTGAACTAGATGTTCATTTCCCACAAATTCTTGAAAATTAGCTAGTTCTTTGGATAGTTTCTTGATGTGACCTTTAGGTACATGTGCAACTATGTCAATTATGTCTTGAGAGTCATGAAATGTTTTCTCTTCTAACACGTTGGTGTTGGTGATATTTTGTAATGATGTTGATTCACTTTTTGTAAAATAGTTGAGTAATTGATTTTCTAATCTTTGTACATCATTGCTATTGAAAGCACTAGAACCCATCAATCTACAACTTCTTCTTACCAAGGCATTGGTCTTAGGGAAGATGGTTATACAAGTCAAACAAAATTTTATAACAATCAATGCACTAACTAAAGAGACCATCAATAAGATTATGAATATTAAAATATGTAGTTTTTCCAAAATTATGCAAGATTTTCAAATTAACATTGATAAATATGCAATAGATCAATGTAAGATCTATTTTGAATAATCAACAAGATGCAAATGCTTAAATCTATTGAAGCTACATATTCACCAAAATGTTAAGTATGAAAAAGGGGAATGCCAACAAATAGCATGCAAACTAGATCAAAACCTTTTCCATATAATATTCAAGGACAAGGTTGAGCCAAATCACTACCAAATGGAGGTGGACTCAGTTGCTAACCTTGTACTCATGTATGTTATAGATGGATCAAATTTAATTTATTCTTTTCCTTAAACCCTAGGACAATAATGCATGAAACCCTAGCTCTACAATGATTTGGTTATAACAGAGGAAGTACAATAGAAATCCAAAAACTAATTGTATAGGAATAATCAAGGAGATGACAAAATCTATCTCTAGAAAGTAGAGGTATCAGAGGTGTTTAGGGTGAAATTTGATAGTTTGTTTAAGCTAGGTTAAATACTACCATTTCACCACTTAGCATTGGGAAGACAAGGATCGAGCTTGTGAACAAGCTTCTAATCACTTTGTATGTCCCTTATGCTCGTGTGGTTGTAGAACCTAGGGTCCTAATCAAGATTTTATCAAGTGCTTTCCTTTTAGTCAAGTAAAACCCTAATTATGCCTTAAATCAACAATATATAGAAATTGATGAAGAAATTGACAAAACTGATCATAGAAGTGCAGAGAGAGGGTTTCAGAGATAGTGTACCTAGATTCTAAAGGCTGCATGGACTAGGCCACCCGCTCTAATGTCCTAAAAGTTCCTGAATAGGAAAATCTTCTGCATAGGGTGTCTGAGATTGCCAAAAGGTTTCTAGATCCTAGAATAAACCCCTGGTTGGACTAAGGCACCTGATCCAATGTCCTACAAGGTTCAAAATCTAAAAATCCAAAAGTTTGTCATGACTATACCTATAATATCTTCCTTCCTGTAGCTTCTTTTTGCTGGAACCTGCAAAACATGATCTGCACCTACAAAAGAAGGAAATTGTTGCGGCTATAAAAGAGCTTGCCTTAGTCAAGCCCCATCTTCGATATTTCTACTTCAAAAATAGCTAAAGGAAAAGATTTGTAGAAGTGTGTACAAACGTAACAATGTGTGTATGCATAAAAATCAAACACTAGATGTCTCAATCAGGGGAAGATCAACAACTTGCTTTGCATCAATAAATACATACAACTTCACCTCAAGGAGATGAGATAAATAAAGACTTGCATAAACAAGAAGGTAAATCAGTAATGTCTGTGGAGGATCTCCAAGCTTACTATTGGATGCTTCAACCCTTCTCCCAATCATGCAAAGGGTGTACAAACCCTAGGAAGAGTAAGATAGACTCAAGATCTTGATTCCTAGTCTTCATCCACTGTCTCCAAGATAGAAAATAAAGAATATTTCCAAGAGCTTCAACAAGTCATTGATCTTCAATAGCAATTGTAGCAAAGTTTTGGCATCCATCTTACATAAGAATTGTGTGTGATAAAATGATTTGCAAGTGTCTATTTATATCTAGCTTTAGGGAATTCAAATTTCAAAATAATGTCTCAATATCGTGCGAAAACTAAGAATTTGAAAATAAAATCCCGAGGCACTTGGCAGAAACTGACACCCTACCAAAATTCAAAATCCCATGAAACAAGGGAGGACTAGGGCACAAGTGTCCAAGTCCTAACCCCTAATTTTAGCTCAGATCTACATTTTTGGGGGTCCTAGGGACCCAAGTCTCAAATCTCTTTCTAGTTTGTATCAACAGGTTACCTCAAAAAGTGAACAAACTACTCCTAGACTAAGTTAATCATGGTTTTAGGAAGGCCACAAAAGAAAAGGTTGAGAGGTCACCAAGAGTGAGGAGCTAAATTGAGGGAAATTGTACCATTTGATAGAAAAGGACAATTTTTGGCATTACAAGAGGACCAAGGTGAGACCACCTAGGTCCTGGCTGGAAGAATCTGCCAAAGGTGCAAAATAGAAAGATGTTTTGAATGATGTCTTGATGCTAGATCTAAACTCAAAAAAGGTAGAGGGACATTGTCGCAAATATGTGCCTAAGTGGTGTTGTCATTGATGTCAACATATCCTTGTTGTCATTGGTGTCAACTGTATCCTATACTGTTGTCTGTATAGAAGACTAGATTGTTGAGGATATTGAGAAAATTAATGACAATCAATACATGTGGACCATATGGCTATGTAGAGGATTGTCAGAGGTTGCTCCAATTAAGATTTGAGAAGTCTGCATGAAGACTTGAGGAAGTTATGGCCATCTGAGTAGAACTAGACTCTATAGTATTTAGTAGAGACAATGTGACAAGAAATTGGTTTGGATTTGTCCAATATTAACACTCTATGATATGTAGATCTAGAGGCATGTCTGGGATGTTGGTGTGTTATGTCAACTCGAGTGGTTTGTGGTTTGGACATCCACAAGCAATCTTTCTAGTTTGACAGTCATGGCAGATAGTGTTCTTGAGGTTCCAAAGGAAGATACAAATGATTCTAGCAATTTGGTATAGAGTGGATGTGATTGATGAATTCAATGTGCTTGTGAAGATCTCTAGATCATGTGGCTACTGTGTTGAAGGTTCAGATTGAAGGTTGATCTTATTGTTGAAGATTTCTACTTTGAGGTTGTTGTTCTTCCCTATTCTTAGCCAACCAGATGGTCCTAGCATGTTGCAAATGATCTAAAGAGTATGTTATGAAGCATGGTGTGTTAATAGAGGACGATTCAAGTCTTAGTTATGTTTGGCCGATAGTGTAAATATCCACATTGAGTTTAGCCGACCTTGTTGATTATTCCAAGGTTGATGAAGTGTATAAATACTTGTTGAAAGAGTCATTGAAAATCATCCTTGAACAAATGAGTTAAATCTGAAGAAAAGATCAAAAAGCATAGCAGAGCAGAAGAGGAATGAAGGAAGTATAGAGTGAAGAATCAGTGAAGAAGAATTTGAAGATAGGAGCAAAATTTTTTGAGCCTTCAAAGGGACTGATTCAAGCATGAATGTAGATGCTATTTCTCAGTTCACTAGCTCTATGTAAATCATAATTTCTTATAGGTAGTGAGCCTTTTCTTGAGCAGTGAGCTCTGGGTAGTGTGCTCAAAGGCATGTGCCTTCTATTTTCTTAAGTATTTTTAATAGGGTATGCATTTTTGTGGGTTAACCCCCACCATGGTTTTTCCCTTAACCAGGTTTTCCATGTCAAAGTTCTAGTGTTATGTGTTCATATTGTTTATGCTCATGTGTTGATTAATGCTTTAATGTTATCATCATTAATCTGGTTGTAAAGAAGATTTTAAAAGTTAAAGTTTAGGGACAATTGATTTACTCCCCCCTCTCAGTTGTCTAGATTATTTCCAACAATTGGTGTCAGAGCCAAGTTCCTCTGAAGGGAGCTTAATCTCTTGAGGAGATCCAGGATGTCAACTTACAAGAAAGATAGTCCAAGATTTGATGGAACAAATTACTCTATTTGGAGGAGTCGCATGGAATGCCATTTATAGTGCATGGGTGATGCTTATTGGTTAATAACTAAAGATAAGTATGAACCTCTAGAGAAAGGTCCTATAACTCTAGATGAACTCAAGGATGCTGAAAACAACCTTCAAGCCAAAGAATCCTTATTGAGTTCCCTGACTGATTCAGAAATGACAAATGTTTTTGGACTAAAAATGGATTATGAAATCTAGAAGAAGTTGGAGAATCTATATGAAGGAGATAAATATATAAAATGTTCCAAACTACAAAGTTTGGGAGGAAAATTTGAAAATCTAAGGATGAGTGAAGATGAAAACATCACAATCTACATGCAAAAGATAAATGAACTTGTGTGTGGGATCAAGTGTGCTAGTAGAATTTTGGAAGAATTAGATATTGTGTCAAAAGTGCTCAGATCTCTATCTAATTCATAAAAACATAAGGTTGTTGCTATAGAGGACATCAGGATTGTCTCATATGTTACAAGAGATCACCTGGTTGGCAAAATTTCATCTTTTAAATTAAGTGAATTTGGTGATTCTCTTCCTAAGTTTGAATTAGCATTCAAGGCTAGTGTGCATAGAAAGAAAAGATATGATCCGGGTGAAGGTTCTTCAGGAAAATCAAGTAGATTTATCAAAACAAGGAAGGATCTTGAAGATGATGAAAATGAGATTGCAAATCTTGAAGCTCTCATTGCCAAATGGATGCCAAGAGGATCCGGTAAGTATGAAAGAAAGTTGCCACTCAAATGTTTTTCTTGTAATAAGATTAGTCATTTTACTTCAAGGTGTCCAAAGAGGTTTTCAAAAGTAAACCCTAATAGATATAGAAATTAGAACAATTGCTACTATGTCCAATAAACTAGAGAAGAAGGAGTCACAGATGATGAATCTAATCATGGTGAAAGTGATTGGGTGTTCATTGCTATTAGAGAAGAAGATCCAATATCTATTGAATTTGTTAGCTGTGTAAATGTGGAAAGTGCCTTGGCTACCCAGGTTGTTGAAAAGGATGAATGGGTGATTGATAGTGGACGCTCTCATCATATGACTAGTGAGAAGAGTAAGTTTGTGAGTTTTAAAAATTATGAAGGAGGATTTGTGAAATTTGAAGACAACTCAGCTGGTAGAATTCATAGCAGAGGATCCATCTCTTTTGATGGTAAGAACAACACTAATGATGTTATTTATGTGGAAGGACTGAAACACAATCTTCTTAGTGTTCGACAGTTGGTTGACAAGGGTTATGATCTCTAGTTTAAGGATGGAAAATGTAGAATCTTAGAATGTTCCAGAACTAAAATTGCATCTAGTACCCAGACTAGAGGTAACATCTTTCACTTAAGTAGTTTAGGCAAAAGTTGTTTGATTGCTCAAATAGATCAAAGTTGGTTATGCCATAGGATGATGTATCATCTGAATTTTGATAACATTGTCAAAAGAAGTTTCACTCAATCTATAAGAGATCTTCCAAGACTTGTAAACTGGATAGCATATGTAGAGAATGTCAATTGGGTAAATAGAAAAAAATTTCATTCAAAAGGAAGGAACAAAGTTCAAGTGAGAGATTGGAACTGGTACATACTAATCTCTAAGGTCCTGCTAGAATTAGGAGTGTACAAGGAGACAGATACTTCATGTTGTTGATTGATGACTGCTCCCAGATGATGTGGGTAACCTTCCTAAAAGAAAAATTAGAAGATCTTGATAAGTTTAAGGTGTTCAAGATGATGGTTGAGAATTAGATTGGTGGCAGATTGAAGTGTTTGAGATCTGACAGAGGTGGAGAATTCACTTCTAGTGAGTTTGATGCTTTATGTGGAAAGCATGGAATAAAAAGACAATTATCTGCTCCTAGGACTCCTCGGCAAAATGGAGTCATGGAAAGGAAGAATTGGACCATCCAAGAACCTGCCAAGACCATGACGATGGAAAGAAATGTTCCTCATGTTTATTGAAGGGAAACTGTGAGTACTACTATCTACACTCTCTACTGGGTGTAGATAAAGGGAAATTCCAGTAAGACTCCTTATGAACTATGGTTTGATCATCCTCCTACTATGAGATATTTAAAATTTTTTGGTAGTAAATGCTATATCAAAAGAGATGAGGATTTAGGCAAGTTTGAGGCAAGAAGTGATGAAGGAATATTTTTTGGATACTCAACTCAAAGTAAAGCTTACTGGTGCTTCAACAAAAGATTGAAAAAGATTGTTGAAAGTGCTAATGTTAAAGTTCATGAAAGAAAAGGACACTCTAAGTATTGTGGTTATGATTCAGATGATCAAGATGAAAGTCAAAATCAAGGAAGACAAGTTCAAATCTAGACCTAGATTTAGATTGATCTGGTAACACTAGTAACTCAAGAGATTAGTGCAGAAGATGAGGAATAATTTCAAGAAATAGAAGTTCAAATAGTTCCCAAAACTCCCAGGTATGTAAGAATGAATCATCTTGAAGATCAAATCATAGGAGATAAAAATAAAGGTGTTCAAAATAGGAGAAGAGTTATTGAAGATCAAGAAGTGTGAGGCTGATTATTTTTCCTTCCTTATTTTGATCATTTTACATTAAGTTGATGACATTATCAGACTTTTATAGACTATTGCTCCATTATGCAGATTTGATTATATTTCCTAATTTTTTATTTGACATTGAATGGACATGTGGTGATATGATTTAAATCATATTTTGATGCTATGATAAGATTAGACATGCGAGATATATTAGATGATGGTTATTAATGTGATTTCTAGTTCATTATGTTGATTCATTAATTGATGATGATTATGTGACATTAGGTAGAAAATGCAGTTTAATATTGAATTATGTTGTAAATGATTAATATTGTATACAATAGCATGAATTTAATTCTAGTTCCTTTGGCTATGATTATTCATGATATGATTGACACTTGATCTAGTTGTACAGGATTATATTCCCAGGGTACGGGAAATCAAAGATAGTGTTCACACATATCTTATTCCCTATGAAACTGATCCATTCCCAAGAGGGATGAGGATCACGTTTGATTCAGATGTTTTTAAGTACTTATTTTATTATTTCGGCCTAGTACCCCTTTTGTTCATGTAATTTATATCATGTGTTGTACATTTCTATTATTTTACACCAATTGGTATTGTTTTATTTTGGGCCATTTAAAGTGAATTTATGACTCTCTAGGTGAACCTTAGTGTCCCAAAACTTATGCTAGGTGGTTACCCATGGATCTAGGGTCAATTTTGATTAACTAAACCTTAGGGTAACACACTTTTGGTCACTCTAAATTGAGGTTTAGTCAAAGTGACGAATTTTTAAATGGCTAAGGGTGGGGGATGAGTCATGCTTTGGGAAAGACTCATCTCCCTTCCAAAAGTTTGGGGATCCTTTCACTAAGAAGACTTAGGAGGTCTCCAAGACTCCCAAGTGTGTGGGATCTCCCTCCAAGACTCTCACACATGTGTGAGAGCATCTTGGAGTGAGATGTCTCTTTTTGAGAATAAGAGGATGCCATATGGCATCCCTTATCCTCATGGAGGCTTGAAGTGAAATGCCACCTCACCACTTGGTCTCTCACACGTGTGAGAACACAATGGATAAGATGAGGATTGCGATGGAATTGGAGGGTGACACTTGTCACCCTCACAC